>KB445801.1:736721-748494 GCA_000320605.2 Gelatoporia subvermispora B
ATTGTTATCTACATTTGCTACAATATGGCCCACATTGTGCTCAGAGCATGTACACTGTGCACCACCATTGTGTAGACAGGTTACCGACAATGTGCCTCATATTGTCTATACAATTGTGAGACCACCTTGTAACAAACTTAACAAAATGGTTCACCATAGACACAACATGTTTACCACAGGTGTGGGCAAATTGTAATACAATCTTGGAGGCCACGCCTGGCCTGGGACCCCGATCTGGATATGTTATGTCATGGACTGTGCAGAGGTATGTCATGCTGTACTATTGCTCACTGTCAATGGGAATCCATAAGCAGAGTGGGCGGATTGATGATGTGTAATTCTTCAATTTCCAATGTAAATGTGTGCCCCCCCTTGATGACCCAGTGTAATATGGTCATGACTACCTTTACAATGGTGCCTTGGAGCTTGCGTTCAATATCTGACAGCAGGAGTTTGTTTTCTGTCTTGTTATATGCCAGCGGTGGTTAATAGATATAAGAGTTTCTGGCAGCAAGAGTATCTTGGGCACATATGGCGTCGGGGTGCTTGCATGGGATGGCACAAATAGAGTTTGCTACATTCTGTTATTAGCAGATATGCTCGTTGCCATGGAAGTTGATAAACATTAGCTACAGATCAATTTTATATATGCGTCATTGTTCATTAGCTCATTACTGCGTGTGGAAACTGACGGTGCCAGCTGAGCAACACTAAGTGGGTGGTCACTATTAGCAGGTATTATAACAGACATTGTACCATGAAAAGACCATGTCAGATTTTAATGCAGTTTAGCCTGTCTACTAGAGAATGCTTAATAGGTAGCAATATCGGAAAGGAATCACTTATTGTGGTGCAGACAGATGTGACACCTTGGATGGTGTTACCAAACATTGAGCAAAAATGGGGATTGTACAGTCTGGTTACAAATGCAGTGGCGGTGTGCACTTCCAACGGCTTGTTGCAATGTATGTGACTGTTCCATGATCCACATGTGTGCAGAAAAATTGCTGTGGGCGTAGTTTACCAACAAACCATATGTCTGCTAGTTGCCCCGATACGCAATCAATGAGAACATCACAACTGTTTTTGGGGTTAACTCTCCACTCTACTTTTAAAGGTAGGCCTTTATTGCCGAGGGACCAGTCACTATTTGCGGCATTGTGAGCAATGTGAGCAATAATATCTACAGCTCGGGATTGAGAGTTTGTCATTTGGTGAAACAACTCAGTATTATCTGGAAATTATTGAATATTTGGTGGTTGCAGGCATACGTGTAGGAGAAAACATACTTGCTCTGTGGCAAATTCTGGATGTTGGCAAGTACACCCCCTGTCATAGTAACAGTGAGCGGTGTTAGTGAGAATGTATTTAGAATGCGCATCAGATCAAGTGAGTTGATAATAGAGACATCTTGGGGCGGTCACATGAGGATTCCGCAGTTGATTCATTTACTGATATAACTGTCCAAAGCTGACAATGAGAGGGTGACCAGCAAAGACAAAATAGCTCCAAGGGTGTGTGCGTGCATGTGAAAGTGAGTGGAGGTATGATGTGAATCTGTCTGGAAGTGACAAGGAATATGTATCATGTGTACTAATGTAAGAAATGGTTAATGATATATGACTTGGCATGAACTTGATATTAGTGAGCTTGGCTGGTTTTGGGTAATAGAAGATATGCAGTTGAGCAAATGCGTGAACTTCACGACGCAGCCTGGTTGAGGTCTCTATCATGTTGTGAATGGTATTGTGTAGCATTTTGGTGGTCAATGATTGAGAACGGCCAGGCAGCTGGTTCATATGCGGCAAAGGAGTAGTAAATACCAGTGTGTGCACAAGCATACTGTGCATAACCATTTGACTAAATGGTTATTTTTAAAATTCTATATGTACAGACAGTGCTCATACATCAGAATTTAGATTAACAATTGGCTTACAAGTAAACAACATAATCCTTGAGATCAGAAGTGAAATAGTTTGTCAAAGAATAGAAAAAATAGCAAAAAAACACCCAAGTTAGGAATTAAATCCTCAATCTCCAGGTAAAGAGTTTATATAAGCAGCACAAATAAGCGCATAACCACTGCACCATAGTATCATAGTATATTGCTCTAGCAAAGTCAATATATTGCTACATAGGCTCTTATGCCGCCAAATAGTATTTTGGCTCCCAGTTCAGTCTTTAGTGAAATAGCCCTAATATAGGCTCGTCCCCAGCCTTTCGGTGTTTGAAACTCCGACAAGTGCTCGCTCACAAACACTGAACGGCTGGGCAAATTGGACGCCATTCACCCCAGTTCAACTGTGGGAACACAGACTTCGTGAAATCGTGTTCTTGTGTCTCTGGCTCCGCTGCTTCATCCACTCTAATATATACTGTCCCTCTATCTGACTGATCTGTTCAAATATATAACCAGTGTATTGCCCTTCTACTCTACCGGCACGACTTTCACGTGAGAAATGAGACCTCAGTACTACTGTCCATATTCAGTGCTACATCCTTGGCACTGTCTAATGAGAAATAGACTTTCTCCCCGTCCTCAAACGAGCCACTAGAGTCACTATTGGATTCTGATATCGCATCTGCATCTGCTTCTAGAGCTCCAACGCTCTCAACCTCTGGACCGACCCAGTCTTCATCCTCACTCAGGCTCTGTCCCGCACTTGCTGTCTAATCACTTGCAGGATACTTGGCACCAACCAGCGGTTTCAATACCAGACGGTCTTGCAGATCCTTGAACGTGGCATTGAAATCCTTGAGGGCTGAGCTAAGATGTGACAGGCCAACTGTAACCGCGTTTGGCATGGCACCATTGTCAACATCTATAATTCGCCCAGGTGCCACTTGGTAAACCTCATGATTTTGTAGTGACCGGATCAGCTCCGTGATGTCTCGGTAAAGATCTGGGCTCTTGTGTTTGCTACCTTGCTGAGATCCCAGAGTCGTGTTCATTTGTGTCGCCAGCTTGCAGAGTACATCAATGCACGGGGTGATCATAGAAAGCTAGTCCCATGATGCATTACTGCCGTGAGCCTTGTATATTATCTATCGTGTTCTCGGGTCAGCTATAAGTACAAATTCACTCGGCCAGGAGTACCTTGGTCCAGACGTTTAGATGCTCTTGCATAAGATCGACCTCCACCCATGCATTGTCGTGGCCAGAAGGATTGACGAGCCAATTCTTGATGATAATGTTTCTGATCAGTCATTCTTCTTCAGTTATTGTCACATTTGAATACAATTGTACATACCTTAGGTCCTTTGGCCATACATAAGCCATGTTATGCAATAAATGCAAGACCTTATGTGCATACTTGGTGCGACCACATCCTCGGAAGCCCAATGCCCAGAACTTGAGCACGAGTATGATCCGTCCCGAGTTACCTACCTTAATAGCATTCGTGAATTCACGTAGCATGAGGGCACCGTGCATGAACAGAACACCATTCTCAAAGAGTTCATTACCGTCTGTTGGTCGGAAGGGCGCCGGCTCAGATTGGGATGTCTGGTAATGCTCATTGCCTCGTCGTTTGGCCTCGTGTGCACCTCTAAGCTTGCTCACGACTTGCAAGTTAGCAAATTGAGACACAATGAGCCCCGCATGAGATTTGAGCTGCTCAAAGGTGACGTTCTCTGTATACTCTTCTAGACTTTTGCATGACACCACAAGCCCCAAGCAGTAAAGAACGCGACCATATAGCGACACAAATATTAGATCTCAACAGACACAGAATGGGAGTAGCGAGCTCATCACGATGGGTTTGCGATCGAGGACTGTGTTATGAAATGACAATGAACCCAGATTGCGAGCTGGATTTGAGGACCCGTAGAATAGCTCCATTAATCTATGGGTTGCTGCCATCTTGTAATGAAACAGGCCAGGCATTGCAATGACCCAAAGGAAAGAGTTGTTGATTGAATTATGGCCAATTCGATTAAGAGCAATGGACCGTAGGCGTGCGATGGAGAGCTGATCACCTGCGGTGATCATGATGTGATCGGCAAATCCAGGGTTACGCATATCATACCCTAGCTCATGCATGATTGTTTCAACAACTTCTGCATTCCCTGTGATTGAGGACTCGTCGATATGCATGGCAGATAGGGGGGTATATCCCCGTCTTGTGAAGATCAATCTTGTCGACAGTTGCAGTGCTCTGTGTGAGCTCATCCAGGTTCTTCTTGAAGCGCGAGAAACCAGTACCTCCATGGTCAATTATTATTTGCAAAATGTTACATACCAGAGCCGTCTCCAGACGAAGACTTTCTGACAGGGACAAGAGTACATTATCGTGAGCCAATGGTGGAGCCATACTGAACGAGAACATCAGCGCAGCCGTGCTCATGGTGTCTAAGGTAGCGCTAAAAAGAGAAAATGCGGTGACACATGTCTCATTTTCCTGGGAATCCTTGCGACCTAGGATTTGTTCGGCAATGCGCAACATGAAGTTGATGTTGTCATACGCCATACCGAGAAACTCCTCTTGCACATGTTGGTGAACAACACGACAACATGCCTCCAATAAGCGCCTGAGAAGTCCAATGTGACTTAAGCTCTTTGACTTGACTGACGTGCTCGCATGTTCCGACTCTGAAGTGGAGTCACTTCGACTGCTAATAGAACTCGGCAGCTCATTTGCTTCACTATGGTAATCACTGACATGGTCTTTGGGATCCAAGAACGTCTCCGGCATCTTGCTGATATCCCAATCTGCGTCCGGCTTGTCCAATCTCCCAGGGCTTCCTAGATCATCTAGCCCGACTGCTTTTACATGGCCCCAAAGAGCGTCTTTGTCAACTCCCATATTGCTCATGGTGGCCTCTTGTACTTGAGCCAATTCTTCTCCTTCATCAGATTGCGCTTTCTCATTGCCAGCCTTGGTCTCATTGTTATCGTTGCTTTCTTCTGCCACCTCATCTATCTCACACTTTGCAGTTGACCTCTCTTCACGCGTGCCTCCAATAGTCATTGGATAGCTGCTGCACAAGCCGACATGTGAGAGCACATTTATCACTTGTCGCTATGTGCCAGAGACATATGCATACAATCCAAGCACTTGTCGAGTGTAGCTATTCTTCTGGCTTCGCGCTCCCAGGCATATCAGGCACGCCATTATGATGCACTGCAGTTTTATCTCCGTCAGCACCTTTCGCGTACTATCAATATGACCAAACTCACATTTTGCTTGCGTATAAGGGCACTGGCACTGTGGACTCTTTTCTGCTTAGCTGCCGTGCTGAACGATATCAACAAACACAGGAGTGTTGGACAAAGATCGGACACTTGTGCATGCATCCTGCGTAGACTGAAGTCCAATGCAAAGTTCTCATTGATTACCATCTTGCTCGTTTGAAGAAAGCCATCCGTCGTGGTAGCGCGGCCCTCTTGCCAGAGCATCACCTCTATATGTTCAATCGCCTAGTCAGTCACTGTGTTGCGTGCTGTCTGGCTGTTATCTGACAATGTCCAGTTTCCCAAGACGTCAGATACACGTCCTGGAACAGAGAAGAGGCCCCAATAGCGATTGTGTCCACGGTTGTTCCTTGGATTAGAGACATAGAGAAGCAAGTCTCCAAACGTTAAACCGTGTGCTTTCAATTGGTAAACAACTCCCCTGAACACTTCTTCATTGCGCTGACACATTTCTTCCTCAGCTTTACGCTGCTCTTTGTCTTGGCAACGTAACCGATACTTGAGCCGTTTCACCTGTATAGCTTTGACCCGCTCTGCTCGTGTTGCTCCACAAATTGGTGAACTGAATGGTGTCAAGCGGCTTCCCACAGAGTTGACAGGCGAGGCTGGGCTATTTTTTGGTAAGAAAGTATAAAGAATCAAGTTCCCCAGTGGTAGTTCATCCAGTTCATCAAGTTCGTTCAGAGAGGTGAGCGGCAAGAGCTCTGAGTAATGGGTGTTTGCAGCTGACATCAGAATTTTGACTAGCAGAAGACCTCTGTTTACCAGTGACCATGGGGCTCACTCGATCACATCCATTCCACAGCCACATGGTGAGCACGGCCTTCTAACTCTTTGCGCTTGACTCGCTATGTCTATTATGTATTCTACTCGTGCTCTATTCAAACAGTGGAAACCGCGACTCGAACATGCTGCACATACATGTCCAATCATATCACAAGAAGAGCTCGAGCGTCTTGCATGTTGTATGTGTTTAGCGTATGGCTGGGGTAGCAATCCACGCCCATTTCAGATGGACAGCATCAAGGCACAGCTAGAGGGCTCAGATGCAATTATTCAGGCAGCTACAGGGTCAGGCAAGACAGCAATAGCAGCTGGGCCTCACCTTTGGGATGGAGTACAAGGAAGGATCACTATCATGGTCTGCCCGTTGCTGGCACTTGAGGAAGAGATGGTATGTCCTTGAACTCGTTGTCGCTTGGAAATCCTTGCACTTACTAGCTCTGTTATTACAGGTGAACACCGTTCGGGATGAGTTTGGGATCTCAGCAGTCGCTCTGAATAGCATCAATGGTGCTTGTAGCCCTCATGTAGTCAGCCGCATACTCTCTGGGCAATACCAAGTTGTTCTAGTCTCACCTGAAATGCTTCAATCTCGCACATTCATCAACCGCTTCCTTTGCAACTCACAGTTTACACATCATGTCTTCTCAGTGATTGTCGATGAGGCACATTGTGTCTCACACTGGGGGGCAAATTTTTGCAAGAAGTACGCCAGTTTCTGTGTTATTTGAGCCTTTCTTCCCCGTGATGTTCCTATGATTGCGGTCACAGCTACTCTCATAGCTTGTGTCAAAAAGGATCTGCTCTCGAAACTGCACTTCGGCAAGTCCGGCTACGTGGACCATAATGCCGGGAACAACCGCCCAAATGTGTCTCTTGTTGTGCAGGCTTGTGAACATCCTCAGAACTGCTATCGTGACCTCAACTTCATCATTCCCCAACACATCCAAGATGCTCGAGATGTACCTAAAATGTATGTGTATGCTGATAATATTAAAACTGGTGGGGAGATTGTTGATCACCTTTAGTTCCTGCTCTAATTTTGCAACCCAGCACTCGCAAGTGCAGGTCTCATACGGCCATTCAATGCTGCTCTCTCCCAAGACTACCGGCAAGAGGCAATGGCAGCCTTTCGGCGGAATCCAGAACCTGGACTAGAGAAGCCTGTCATCCGTATCCTTGTGTGTACAGATGCAGCGGGTATGGTGAGTACTGGAATGAACGATCTTGATGTATGATACCACTCACACAATTGTCAGGGATGCAATGTGCCAGATGTTGATCTCGTCGTTCGGTGGAAGATTCCCGTAACACTGTCCAACTGGATCTAGTGAGCTAGATGAACGGCACGTGGAAGAGGACGTATAGGACTGGCAGTTCTCCTTGTGGAGCGGTCCGCCTATTCAATTAATCTGAGTGCAGCTGAGGGCCAAATGTTAGTGAAAATTCAACAGCCAAGCAAACAAAAATCGAACAACGTTTGCATAAAGGGGCCGGAGGACTATGCAAAACTCCATGATTCATTGTGCGGCAGCTCAAGATGAAATGATAGCATATCACCTTTGGCTGTCCAGCTGCCAATTGATACTGACGCACCTGACGAAGGACTGCTGGCATTTGTGCAGATCACACTTTGTCGTCGTCAAGTTTGGAGGACTGTGTTCGAGAGTCAAGAGGAAGGTAAGTTGCGTATTGGTCTTGTAGTATCCGGAGCTCACCAACTGCACAGCGACATCCGTGCCGTGTTGCGATATCTGTGATCCATCTTTACTTGATCGCACACGCCCCTCACAAATCGCGATATCGAAATCAAAGCCACTGCCTCGAGGCCAACCATGTGCAACAGTACAGTGTGCACTAGAAGCTTGGTGTGATAAGGTGTGGAATAACCAGCATGGGCACTCACACTACGACAGCACAGCGATTCTCGACAACTCAACCATCGACTTACTGAGCTCTATCGGGGCTGTTAGCCGGGAAGTATGTGCCAATCTCCTCCAAGACTCTTGGATATGGTGGAATCAATATAGCGAACAGTTGCTGGGATTGCTGAAGAGCCTGCAACATCGTTTTATCTCTCGTGAGAACACAAAAGGGAAAAGACGTGCCACTGGGGCAGTGGCGTCACAGAGCAAGGCTGATCTAGCTCCTATGACAAAGCACATTAGGGGGGAGAACACTGATAGGGCTGCCTCCTATGCGTCCGGGTCTCGTCAGCCACAGTTCGTGCCCTGGGTTCCCCCAATAGCTCCGCCCGCAAGTCCCTTTGGACATATTGCCTCCCCAGCTTATGCAGTCAATATTGGGCATCTCCCGGCTTGGGTGTATGAGCCTGTACATGCACCCCCGAACACCCCATTCGTGAATGATATATGAACGTATGGTCCAGCCGGCACTATGTCGACTTCACCAACAGTGCCGCATGCTTGTATGTCCTTTGCGCAGACAGAGATGCTGAGACCCAAGAATTGGAACACTGTACCGTCAGCGAGAGATCGTGGTGGGCGGCGGAGCCATGCTCGCAAACGCAGGTAGGTGGAGGAGTGGTCCATAAGTCGGGAGTTGGGGAGCCATTCTCGGGTAAAGCAGAGGGATTTTTATTATTAGCGGGTGTAGGAGGTATAGGAAAGAGTAATACATGGCAATATACGAGCTCATATGAGGCAGTCCGAGTACTGAAAGCCGAGAAAAGTGCAATAAAGCATGCAGTCTTCCAAAGAGGATGCGCGCGATTTCACAAAGTCTCCACTCCCACGGTTCAACTGGGGTAAATGGCGTCCAATTTGCCCAGTCGGTAAGAACACGTCTTCCTCTTTCAAACTTAGTAACCTTTCACGGAAGGAGCTCTCCTAGCGAGTTGCCATATAGAGAACAGCCTTGAGGTGCGCAAAGAGGAACGACACGTCCGTTCGACTGGCTAGCGAGTCAGCCCTAATACAATAGAGCCTATATTGTGTATAGCTGTACGATGTGAGCCACATTGTTATAATTTGGGCCCACAAAACAACGATAATAATATTGTGAGACTAGAAAATGAGAGACAACATTAAACCCAATACTATTCTAATTTACATTTTAGCAAAAGAATTAGTACAATTTGGTACCAAACAGGTACTATATCAGTATAACCTGGATCTATGTGTTCACACTATATTTACAATCTGGGTTTACATTCTACAACATTAGTACCTGTGTCTATACTTTTACAATATCTGTATAACCTAGGTTCATGCTTTTACAATATTAGTACAACCTGGGTCTATGCAATTACAATCTTAATACTATATGGGTTCACACTTCACAATATTAAGACATTCTGGAGTTACAACTTTACAATATTAGTATAATCTGGGTCTACGCTTCTACAATATTAGTATAATTTGGGTCTACATGTGTACAACATGTTACAATGTGGGACTACACTCTCACAATATCAGTACAACCTGGGTCTACATGTATACAATATTAGTATAGCCTGGGCCTATGCTTCCACAATACTAGTAAAAGCTGGGTCTACTCTTCCACAATGTTAGTGCAATCTGGGTCTATATATGTACGACATTGGTACAATCTGGGCTTATAATGCAATAATATACTTATAATGTGCTTCCTACTCTCTTACAATATATCTACAACGTGAGCCACAACTATATACAATATATATACAATCTGGTTTCTCAGACCTACAATAAAGCATACAATGTGATATCTCAGACTCACAATACACTTGTACAACTAGGTCACATAAGACACACAGGGTCCATCACAAGTATGGGCTATCATACAACAATATTAGGAACACGGCTACTACCTATTGACTAATATCTCTCTTGTAATATAGTAATTTGCACCCTCAAGACCAACTACCTTCTCAAGGTGAAGAATAACATGGTTAAACGCCCCCAATTTATGTTCATGAGAACAGCCACTCACCTGCATGCTGATAATCTCCCAGGAATCTTAGAGACTTATTGACTTATATCTGAAGGCTACTTCATATATGTGTCGCCAACTTTGTTTAATGCTGGAACATGCAACAGCCAATTAAGTTTATGCTTTCAGGTTAATACTGATAGGAGTTTTATTAGCAACCCGTTTGATTCGGTAAAAGAAACAGTGGTCCTTAGCTCTTCTGGCAGAGGGATAGGCTTTGCACTGCATAACATTCCAGCATTAAAGTATGTATTATGATCAGTCATTCTTATGCCAGCCCAATGTGCATCAAGGTACCATTATTCGAGTGAAGAAATATACGGGGGTATACTCCCCATACTTCGCGTTTTTTATGCCACCATTCAACTAGTGGTTCAAGAGTTCAACAAAAGGCCGGGTACTATGACAGTCTACCTGGATATGTCCCCCCTAATGTTATATCATTTCTTCAAGTGAAGTCGACACAAGTATTACAAGAAGATATGACTGCACATAACCTGCATCATGTGTTCTAGATTCCCAATATATTGTATGTGTTATGTAACAATTCTTGTACCTGTCTCATGCTCACATAACACTTATTTTCTGAGCATAAGATGTGTCCGCAATGATAAAGAGTGGACACTGTTTGACCCTGCCAAGACCTCTAAGCTTGTAAAATTCTACGGTAACAGATACAAGGAGCTATTCAAACTATATAAAGACATGTATTACAAAGTTAGTGTGTACCCTGCTCAGTACTTGTTGGAAATGATTCTTCGCTTCTAGATCAAACATGGGGAGCCCTGTTTAAGGACTTAATCAATAGTAAGGCTAACATTCTCTTGACGCACTGTGATCTGATGTTTTTTCTGTAAAAAAAACAACCAGAGTAACCTTAGGGTGATTAAATTGTCTAATATGTGTACAGGGGTAGCTTAGTACTCCAATCTTGCTGAGATCCCTGTATGCAATCTGGCATCAGTTGTTCTTTCTCGCTTTGCTGATAACTGACAATCTTTCAATTTTGCATGTCTTCACAATGTGGTCAAAGCTGACATTCAAAATCTTAACAGGGTGATTAATGTAAATGAGTATCCTTACAACAAGACCTGGCATTCAAGTCATTGTCATCGTGCAATCAGCATCAAAGCTTGAGGATTGGCCTATCATTTCCCATAAGCTCTGCCTGCTGTTCTACTCGAAGTATGCTTCACATCTGAATCAGGACATCTTTGAAATCATGTATCATGCAGCCTTGGGGGCTAGTGTGGAACTAGCCTAATTCAATGGGCCATACAAAACTTGGGACGATTCTCCGTGTAGCAATGGAAGCCTTCAATTGGACTTATGGCATGAACATCCCTCGAGGAACATGAATTGAAAGACTCTACGGATAATCATTGCCAAGCACGGTCTACACAAGTTATCCCTAATTGCGGTTATGCCTACAGTGTTTACCAGCCAGATAATGGCAACTTCCAACAGCATAAAGCCCATCATAAGATTCTATAATGTTGACGACTGTTTTTCTCAATTTTCTGACCATTCTGGTCCGCAGTGATGCTTACATTTGATGCACAATAGGAGAGAAATTTTCTGTGCTCAATAAGTGGCTGGTTGCCAGTCTCACAGAAGCTGGTATCTGGTTGGATCTGCTCAGAGATTTGATAATGCATGACCAAGGTATATGTCCATTAATGCATGTCTGCTCACTCACTGAATATTTGCCTCAGCAAGCGTGGCCTCCAAGATTGTATTACAATCTGTCCACACCTGTGGTAAACATGTTATGTCTATTGTGAACCAGTTTGTTAAGATTGTTACAAGGTGGTCTCACAATTGTATGGACAATATGAGGCACATTGTTAATGACCCGTCTAC
>KB445801.1:748864-762787 GCA_000320605.2 Gelatoporia subvermispora B
CAATGTGGGCCATATTGAAGCAAATGTAGATAACAATGGTGAGTCACATTGTACGCACTTTGGGATACAATGTGGGCTGTATTGTCCAGCACCAAGCGACTTAGTTGGCACCCCAGATACGCTATCCTGGAGCTCGTGGGAGCAAAGTTGCCTGGAGAGGTGCCAAGTGAGGGTCCTGACGTGGTGAAGTCTAACTTGCCGCAACTCACCCTGCTTACTCTTGACCACCACTACCTCACCCACCCTCGCAGCCCATGGCTGACCTTTCTACAGAGACTTTTGCCCACACTACTGCCTGCACACTTCACCATGCCAAGCAGTGTGTACATAACATGTACAACACACGCCCGTCCCTGGACGCCCTGCCAGAGGCTGTCGAGACTTGGAGGACAGATATGAGGGCTGCCTTGTGAGTCGTGCCTTCTTTTCCAACACATTGCAGGGTCCTGCTGACCACAAGTAAGAGGACCATGAGCTCTGCCAAGAGGGGCATACCAAGTATGGGGCCCCGCAGAACACCACCTTTTTGAACGGAGTTGCCGCCATCACCTGTGCGGCCCTCCAGGAGCCCGTGCCCGAGCAGCAACTGGTTGTGCCGACCGCTCAATCTGCCCCTCCCATCTCAAGTCAAGCAGGCTGCCCCCGCCCTGTTTCTCGACTGACCAGAAATGTCACGGCACCTGGCAGCACCCTGTCCTCTCAGCAAGCCACGTCGCCGCGTGCCCCTAAGAGAAACCCCCCCCCTAGCATACCAGCGTCCACCTTGCCCACCACCCCATTGCCCCCCGTGTCCCTGCTGTTCCCAGACCCCATGTTGTCACCCTCCTTGGACCCTGCATAATTGCCATGTCCGAGCCCTGTGCCGTCACGCCACTCGCCCACTACCTTGGGCTCATGAGATGCGGTATCAGTAGTGGTGCCCCACCTAAAAGACCTCGCTTTATCCCCGTGCACATCCCAACCCCTCTACCCTTTACAACTCTCCCTGCTCCGAGTGCGAGCAGAAGATCACAAAGAAGTTGAAGGCAGCAAAGAAATCAGGGGCCGCAAAGCCTGAAGACCTTCAAAAGACTTGGTGCACCTAACCTGCTAGGGGTGGACACTTGTGCAGACCGTGCCAGAAGGCTCGCATCCAGTGTGACTACAGTAGATAATTGGGTACCGTAGCGGCTGTCACAATGGATCTTCCTGCTGGAGGAAACAGCAAGGGCAAAAAGCGCCCTACCAGTAAGTACATGCCTCAAATGTTGTCCTCGGCGCAGCTGTGTGTGTTGTTTTGTATTGCACACTTGAGAGACGGTTTACGCATGGCATATTTCCAGCCAAAGCATGCATGCAACCATTTTTATATAGCAGCTAGCTCTTGCCATGGTGATCCTGATGTCGGGAGAGAATCACCTGTTATAGTCTTGGTAAGCATATTCCCTCTAATAGTAGTGATCATACCCATCATACTCGATAGCCCTGTCCTCAAAGTCAACATGGAACATGATCCAGTAATTACCATGAATGCATGTGGGGAAGTACAGATGCCAAGTAGCGTGGTGTAGCATGCTGTTTTCAATCTATAGTGCTGCAGAACGGTGCGAGACTGGAGGGTGAGAGATATGAAAGAGCACGGGAGGTGTTTGTCTATTGAGCTTGAGGTGCTTCAGACAAACGGATGGGGCACTTACAGGAGATGTACCCTACTTATATACTACAAAATAGAGTCAAAGGAACATTGTTGGCCAAAGCCTCATAACCTAAAGTGCGTGTGGCTCGCCAACCGAGTGCTCGCTTGCAGCTCCAGGCCAAAACTACAACATATAGCAACTTGCTGCATTGTTTGGACTTGAAGTCACTATCTCTGTCCTCACACCAAATCTCTCTAATGATCTCGAGTAATCTGATTATGGTTCCAGCAAAGCACTGATCCTGGAGAAGACAGGTGATCAGATGAATGATACATCATCAAGTCGATGAGTGAATCCGACAATCACTAGGAGCCTAGGAGTTGTGTGAGTTCCATGGCTGTGGTTCTAATATTGTGTGTCTTGGTGTTGACACCCCAGCCAATATGGGACAGAAAATCCTGAGCCTTTTGCAACTTCACCTCTTTATCTATTTCACCTCTCTTCTTCCCTTGTCCAGTATTGCTTGATAGCAATCTGGTAAGCCATGCTCTGGTCTCCTGCTACATTTTCTGAGCGCTACTTATGCGTGCAAGGTTGCTCTTCAGCAACAATGCATAAAGAGAGAAACACTCTTGGCCATTATTGAAGTGTGGATCTGGTATGGATTTCACGCTGTCAAACCTAGTATGGCCAAAGTTTGGTTCAGAACCACAGTTAGAACCCTGAACCAATGAACCGAACCGCAGGTTAAGTTCAGATTCAGGTTCGGTTTAGGTAATAGGCCATCAGGTTCAGTTTAGAGTTCAAAGGACCCAAAGAGGTCCTGACCTGGTCCGAACTGGTTCTGAATCTGAACTGGTAGTCCTAGGTGCAAGGTGCAAAATTCCAAGATCTAAAGTAATTTAAAGATTCCTATCTTACAAAATGTATAGCAAAAAGTTACTAACATACAAAGTTCGGCATGTTAACATTTTTCTATCTAATAAATACTTATTACATTACTTATATTTGTATAGTTTGTGACAACTATGTATGCTTTCTGCACTTTTCTGATCTGAAATGCAAATTACTCTCTATATATATTCTCTGCTATCTTTTGATGTGAACTGGTCTTTATATTCTCTTATATGGCTTCTATGCTTTTTAATACCTTGGTAACAGGTTCAAGGCTTCAAACCGGTTCTGGACCTAAACTGAACCACTCTGAACCAGTTCTATAGGGTCAGTCCAGGTCCAGGTTCAGTTCAGGGTACAGACACAAGGTTCGGTTCAAGGTTTGGCCAAAACAGCCTCTGGACTGAACTAAACCAACCTTTGGCCATACTAAACGCACGGCAGCGCTCTTCTTCCTCATATAGAAAGTCTCTCTCTTTTTGTATGTTTGACTACTTTACTTTACTCTGTTTCTATTGCTGTCATATTTTCACTTTGCCTTATTTACTTAATCTGCTGGCCTCTTGTCTGCTACTATACAGTATTATACAGTTCTTATGTTAGGTAGCTCCGAGTGGCTGGATCTCAGTACATAGGCTAAGTGTTCAATTCCTAGAGGCAAGTGATTCACCATTGTCACTGTTGCAAGTAATTAACCACGCAATCCCTCTCAAGGACGAGGGAAAGGTGTATTCTTGGAGGCCATTTAAGTGCACAGATGCGCTGCGAGCTGCCTGGGCTGAGAAGTGGGATGCTTATTTGAAGTCAGGGCAACGGAAAGTGTCCTCTGCTAAAAACACCGCACCTATGCTGTTACTCAAGAAACCTGGATGGGGACCGATGGTGTGCCATTGGCTCGTGGCCTGACACTACAAGTGACACTCTAAAAACAAAGGTGCATGATCTTCATGCGTGATATGCATTGGGAAATGTGAGTGCTCCTGCCACAGCACAGACGTATGTGAATAGACAGTTAGTGATATCCTTCTTTGGGACCAATCTTGATTAAAGGTTCCACATATGTATTTCACTTTGCATATATTTTTACAATATGACAGAGTATTGTTACATTCAAAGGTGCTCCTCAATGTGACAGAAAAGACAAATGTGCAAATATGCCATGATTATCAACATAATCTCCTAGAATATTTTTAGCTAGCCAAGTTTGTGCTAGCTACTTATTTCTACTATGCCCAGGAGCGGCCACCCTCTTGATGTCAATATTGCTTTTGACAATGCTCAAAGATCTGAGTTCATGCTCTGCAAAGCAACCAGATACCCTCCTTTGCAAGTGAACTGGCATTCAAATGGTTATCCCTGCTTGGCTTCTCCAAATTAGCCTTGCCCAAAGTGCAATTGTAAATGATATTGCAACCAAGGATGTTATTCTGGTAGTGATCCAGAGCTTTTCCGAGACCAGGAAATCCTTGATTATATAGGTAGTATAATTAGGAAGCTAGTTGGTATTCAGAAATCTGTTTAAGTAGGATTCTCCTGATTATGAGTGCTCACTGATTGGCTCAATTAACCTTTCTCAAGTTGGAAGGCCCTGGGTCCTTTCTCCAGATTAGATACACAACTGGAGCTTGCTCAGAGCCCAAGTTGACTGGGTACTACATGTTAATATCAAAGGCCTTACTTCTCAAGGTATTGATTGCAGCTACTAGATATAAAGTGTGTGTAGTGTTCACATTCTTTTGGGCTAAGCCTCAGAACTATCTCTTCCAGACCAAGTTTACAACAACTTCCAAAAGTGGCTCAGTCCAGACCATGCAGCAGCTCAGGTTGTGAGAGCAAGCTCCATGAATATGCTGTCTTGTGGATTGTCCACTGACAAGGCCATTTTTACATCACCCAGTGCGCAATCTAAATTGCTGCTCCTAGCAGCAACACACTGGAAATCCGGTGGGTTCATGACTCTATCCATATAAGTGTTTAGAACAAACCACCACCAGCAATAAGTAGCCAGTGATTGCTAAATGCAGATACCGTGAGATCTCACTCAGATTGGTGTATGGGCTAGTCTAGCAGCTTGACCCTTCTTTAGATCTAACCCACTATTTTTGGCAGAGAGAACATCATACCAGCACAAGTCTTGCCAGAGATAGTGCAGCAATTTAGTTTGAGGCTAATTCTGATGAAAAGAACTGGAGCATTGCAGCCACCAAAGCCAAAACAGACTCCATTTGACCATTTGACCATTGAGCAGGTGCAAGTTGTGGTGCATGTAATCAAGCTAGTATGTGTCTAGCAAACTTTGGCTCCCCATCAGCCAGGGCTTCTCTGCTTTTATGACCTCACATCCCGCAAACACACTTTTGAGTTCCTGATCCAATACTATCTCTGCCTTGTTACTCTTGTGAGTACTCTCTAAGTGACACTCTCATTTCGTAATCATAACCTGTGTAAGTCAATAACTTAGATGTAGGCCCTGCAGCAGCACCCAATATTTGTAAACCCTGCCCGTGGCACCATATTCTGACCTCTTTCCTCTCAGCTTACACAAGTTTCACCTTACATACAAGTGATGTAGCGCTTTTCAGAACTCTGGACGTGTCTTGGTATCGTAGAGTGGGGTGGGGTGAGGAGAAAATGTTCCAGGAGCTTCATTTTCTTTCTTCATCTTGCTAGATGCTGCTTTGAGCACAGCATCAGTAACCAATTACCAGAAGTATAATATAAACCAACCATGGCCACCCTCATGGGTATCATTGCCACTCAAATCATCACCATATGATAGTGCAGCATGTAGGAAAAGTGTAGATAGTCCCAACTCTGCTTTCCAGTGCTGCTTGTGGAAGCAGAGACAACTTCTCTTGCTGCACTAGGTAGTGTATTTGTCTTAGGCTGCTTTTGGTTGGCTTGGGAAAAGGCCTACTCTCTGAAGCATTTGCATCTTCTAAGAGCTGGCGCTATGATCTTGTTCAAACTTTCCTGCCATTGGTATTCCTCTCATACACCTGGAAGCCAAAGTAATGTTACAATGACCATGCTAGTTGGTGAAAAGTTGGAATTTGAAATTATATTTGCTTTCAAGTTCACTAGTAATTTATTTTGGCCTCAAAAGATCCAGCACTGGGGTGCTGGTGGCAGTTTCTTCTGAAGACTTGTGAAGTTGCAAAAATGTTGAGCAGATCTGTTTCTGAACACTTGTCCAATGAGATGCAGAAACTCCTAGTTGAGCAATTGGCCAGGCGAGTCTAATTCACAACTGCATAGCGCAACAACATTCTGTTCCCTGCAATCTAGGGTAGGAAAAGGTGAATCTTAAGGGGAGGGTCTGATAGAATCTCTGGAAATGTTACCACAAAATACACCATTGGAAACAGCTACCATCAGCCTTGTAAATTGTGTTTCTGTGAGCTTTCCCTCACACTCCCCATCTCCAGTCACTTTTGTTCTAACATATAGTCCAGACATCGACGACTCAAGCACAGGCAGGTCTTATACAATGAGTGTGTTGCATCCTGGCTCATGCTTGACCAGTCCGAGCACCGCTGTGGAGAATTGCAAACTCAGTCTGGGAGGTAGTTCTGGAGCTTATTCCAAAAGAATGTGAAACCTGAATTCACTTTGTATCCACAGCTGCAATACCTGAAAAGAAAGGCCCTTGGTATTAACATTTAGTACACACAGTCAAACTTGGGCTCTAGGCAAGTTTCCTACTTTATGCTCTGACAGGCCTAGATTGACTTCTGCACTGCAGAGACTCCAACCTGAGAGGAATCTCATGGTTTTACAGCCAGGATTTGAGAATATTCTTCCTCCAATATAGTTGTGTATCACCATGGGTAAAACAAATGGCAAATCTGTACTGACCCATGGCAGTAAATGATACTCATGAACCTAGATTTACCATTGCATACACCAGTCAATACTTACCCATGTTAGACATTCAATCCATGGGATAATAATGCAACTATACAAGATGCAACTATGTAACCTAAGACCTGTAGAAAATTCCCGCTAGATAAGATCAGGGCACGAGACTGACAGTGAGAAGGTTCCTAATATATTGTCGGATATCCTCTTTAACACACAAGAGAGTACTACGAGCAGGGCACAAAAAGTCTGCCTAATCTACTCGCAGCTGCCAAAGCTGTGGTGACCAATCAGCTACTTGCTTCAAAACCAAGCATGCACCAGCCAAGAATCAAGCACCAGGCTGGCCTATCACACTAACCCCGTCAATGTCAAAAGGTATGTCTCTGCTGAAGTCTATGTGAGCATAAAACATGTTACTATACCAAATTCTTGAGAAACTCCCTTTAGTACTCAGTCTACAGTTTTATATTATAGTATGTACCATTTTGCTATGATTTGAGTGTTGGCTGCAATGGGGCTTTTCTCACACATGTTGGTTATTAAAGGAGGTGACCAGGACAATGGTCATATTACATTCCCATCAAAAAACTATCTTTTGGTGGTCATAGCAGTCCTACTATTTGTCAGTGATATCAAGTGAAATATCAAGTGAAATATATATGTTTAATGGTCAATATTAGCACCAGAAAACAAACAGCAGTGGCATACGCAAGTCGATAGATATATAAAATACTTCCCAGCACACTAAAAGATCAATGAGCCTATCTTTTACATCACTTACATTCCACTTAAAATTGATAGCCCCTGAGGTTCACACTCCTCCAGTGCAGGGTTTCTCTAGATACAAGTCATCACACAAGGGCCACTTTACAATAAGTTTATGTAAGTATTATCAGCAGTTGCCCTTGATATGCTCACTGATGATCATGACCATTGATATGTACAAGTTTGTCATGAAAAGTTAGACAGAGTAGTGCAATGCCAATCTGAGAAGTGGTCTCATTCAAGACCCTTTGATCTCAGTTTTCAGGCAATCAATACAATACTATCTAGCGAACTTAGCGAACTTTTGGAAGAAGATGATCAATCCAGTGCAGCCCTCTCCTTTACCAGTTGTTAGATCTGCTTGACAAACTTTCCCGTGATTTACTAGCTGTTCACTCAACAGTCTTGACTGTTGATCAAGTAAACAATCAGTAGTCCAGTGCAGTTCTCTTTTTCACAGGTTGTAAGGTCTTCTTAAATAACTTTTGCGTAATTTACCAGCTATTTAGTCAATGGTCAAGGTTGTTAGTTATTGATCAAGTGAACAGTAGATAATACAGTGCAGTTCTCTCCTTCATTAGTTGTAAGATCTGCTTAACTGACTGTTGTGCAATCAATTACCTGGTCAGTCAACACATGATGTTGTTAATCAAGCAAAAAATGACCCAATATGTTCCAGTACTATGCAATACTTCTTAAATATGAGCTTCTTGACACTTGAATCGGACATGGTGTTTTCTACAAGCACCATGTTGCGCTTTGCAATTGAAACTAACAACATAGGCTGGAACATGTATATATTCACAGAATATAACAGGCTCTTGATAAAGCTGTGGTGGATATTGCCTGTAGGATCTATGTAAACTGTGGAAGACAATGTATATGATTACCATTTACTTAATATTTGAATTGTTTTGAGGTGACATCACCTACACAAAGCAGTACTCAGGCTGCCAATGGCAATTTGAGTACATCTGATAGGTAGCAAAGATTGCTACTCATGTTAACTATTAGTATACTGACAGTGTCCGCAACCATAATATTGACATAATTGACCCTCATTTGAGTACTTATTGCCTAGTCTGATCCGCTATGATGTATGTATACATTGGGAGCCAGGGCATGGTCACCGACAGCACAAACCTGATAATTAAAATGTCCCGCCTCTCTGTGCAGGCCCCAGAAAATAATATGGTTCATATTTAACGCAGACAGGATGACTGGGAAATGAATCTGACCAGTTCATATAGCGGGTTATATCATTAAAGATGCCACAAGGCTGACTGCTATGTACAATGTGCTCATTTATGACTTTGCAATAAATCTTATGAAGTGTTACATAGCAAGCAATATGCTGGTGTGTACAGTTGCACACATTACCAACCAGTGATTACTGATCCTCTGTCCTAAAGCATCCCAATTGTAGTATTAGAACCAGTCAAGGGAGTGGGCTATCTCAAAGCTATTTTTTCTTGCAAATTTCCAATACAGACTGTACTTACACTAGCTCTATCATTTGATGTATTGTGTGTCTGATTAATTTAAACTTGGCAATTGATATATCTACAAAGCAAATTACATCCAAACACCACCAAATCTCACTCAGCTAGCCAAAAAAACACAAAAAATACTACAGAACTACACTAAGGCATCCCTCATTCAAAGTCTGCACATATAACACAATTCACTTTGTGTGTAACAAGTTTCTTAACATGTGACCTTCATTAGGACATTTTCAAATTGGTCCAACCACTCATCGATCTTCTTGAAGTTTGAGTTAAACCTCTTCAACTGCCCGTCAAGCCCTCAATGTGCTTGCTAATTGCCTTGACGCTGCTCATTGTCATTGTCATGTATGCTGATACTGTCTCCAGCATCTCAAACATACAATTGAATGGCTCGCGGACGTCTTCCAGGATGGTCATCATGTAATTGTATGGTTTCTCTAGGCCTTTGGGAGGTGAGTCTTTGCCAAATGTTGCACTCGGCATTTTCCCTATCATTCACACCATTGTTAGATCCTGTTTTACTTGAGTGGAAAACTTTCTACTCACTGTGACAATTTCTGAGGATCTCACTCTTAATATCTTGCGCAGTGGCAAGCTTCAGAGGGGTGCCGGGAGAAGGGGGAAGCTTGCCACACCCTGCAAGCATATTTATATTCTTAGTGACAACCATGAGAGTCTTGCTCAGATCCTGGCTGAGTTTGTTGTTGATATTTTCAAGGTCTCGCAGGCTGAGGATTGGTCCCCAAACCGGTGGAGCATCCGGGCAGTTGGTGAGCTGAGTCGACAGCTGTGAAGATGCACTATGACCCACTTTAATAGACATATTATGTGTAATATATATATAACATACAGTGTGTAGCTACTTACTTGTGAACTAAATGTTCTTGTGCTCAGTGGCCTCATAAATTGATATTCCCTAATTGATTTGCTGCCATTGTTAATCTTCTTCATAATGTAGATGTGTCTGAGTATGTTGTGAGTGAGGTTATGAGTGAGATTGGAATGTGGTATAATGGTGACTATAGTGTCTATGCAGGTTGCTAGAATGACCTTGAAAGCGATATTGTCATTGTATGTGCATGACTACAGAGTTTAACATGAGCGGGTGAGTAGAGTAGCATCTGGACAGGAGTAAACTGATATCATGGCAAACACGTGAGGTTTGTCATTAACGTTGAGCTTAAAGAAGTTTTAAATGTTGGCCAGACACTCATACGTTATGACTACCTAGAGTCTGATGTGGGTCACTATACACTGCCAATACTGAGAGTGCTGCTTACCTAGAGTCTGATGTGAGTTACTGGGGAACTCAGCTCAGACCTAGGCTGCTTATATACATCACAGAAACCTATCTACAATGGCCATGTGACACCTACAAGCCCACATTATCTAAAGTCATGCTGACTCATTCTGACATTGTTCTGACTCATGCACATATGGGAGTGAGTTACATCACTGATAATCAGTAGTTATCAGTGATGATCAGTGATAAGGCACTGATAGAGAATCAACAGGTCTGGATCACTCTAGCATGGGAAACCACTTGACTCCCAGAGTTTAACAGAAACTTGGTACTGGAGGCAGTTATCTATCTATTTGGGAAAGTAAGGACCCACATTCTCTCATCAGTAACTCTTGTAAGGTAAGCAGAAGTGGGCTTCGTGATAGTCTTCTCTTGTAGCGGCAATTATACTAGAGCAACTTCCAGTCAGCATTGGCTGTTCACCATCATGAGGCAAGACTTTAGAAAAGCTGAAACAAGGGATGAACACCCAAACATATTCACAGTCTCTTTAAGCAACAACTGATGGTATAAGATCCCAATGGAAACATTGTTGTGTCAGGAGTTAGATGAATGACACATATGGATCATACTAGTTCAAAGTGCGAAAACACGCAAGGAAATGGAAGTATAAATGGATTTACAAGAGCCAAGAAAGAATGGAAATTTTCAGTGATGTAAAGAAAGAATAGATAGGCAAATCGATGAGTAGAGCTAGATCGAGACATCCCCATGATAGGGCCGTTTGCTTTGACAGCCAATACAGTAATGAGAAGGCATGCGGCCAGGCAGGCTGGAAATGTAGGCAATGTGGTGTGGCCAAACAGGTACCAGATGGAAGGGGGCTAATAATATAGTGCATTTGGAACAGGCCCTAGTCATATTTGCACCATTCTTGCAGTACTAAGCTATTGACCTCCAGTTTCCAATGACTGCTTGCCACCCCTTGTCTATTTCTGTCATCCACACCCTGATTCTTTTAGACATAGGTGACTATATTTGTTTGGACTGTACCCTTCCTCAAGCATTACACCAACTTCACCAAAACTACTGCACAGTACTCAAATTCAACATCAAAGTTTGACATAACTATATAAATGGCCTCCCAGATTTCACAGTTGAAAAAATAGATTAGAAAAATAAGTTCCACCTCAACTTACACGTAAACAGCTCTTCTAGTGGGGGCAGGCCAAAAACTGCTAGACTATACAAGCCAAGTCACGCATCTTGACAGTGGTTTCACCCTTATGCTTCAAATGGTTTGAGCTCATATGAACACACAATATTCTTTTAGCAAGACAGCCAACTAGCAACTGTCAAGTTATACTGCCTTATCTGTAGAGAACATGGTTACCAAGCTACACAATGCAGATTCATGTCTTTGGTGAACAGGAAACTGACTATATGTGTCTGAAACCAAAGGTGGTTTATAGTTGGTAGCTGAAACTAGCAGCTTTGCACCTCCTGGAACCTTTCTGAATAGTGATTGCCTAGCAAAATCCTGCCTCACAGAAAAACCACACTTCTGCTCCTTCTGTGACTCATGCAACGATTTGCCTCTAAGAGCAATCAAATTGTAACTATATTCAGCAGACAACTTTGAGTTTCTCCATGAAAAGCACAGACAGGTACACCTCACAGGTATACCTGCAGGTGTCTTGCCATCTACCTGTATCCCTACCTGTATTTGCAACTTGTCATACAGATACAAGTAAGATGTGGGCCAGGCAGGTTAGATGCAAGTATTACAGGTATTGACAGGTGTGGTGACTCTATATATTCAAACACGAAGTACTGTAATCTACATATATTTTTCTATATTTTTTTGTGCCCACTAATAGCTGATAGGATGTCCTTGTCAGTAATGAAGCCAACCTAAACCCATTTCCCAAGGTATAACAAGGCTTGTACTGTATAAGGTGCTAGCCCATGTTGTAAGTGCATCAAAGGAATGCAGCCCTACTCAAAAATTCTTCCAATACAAGTAGTGCTAGTAGTGCTTTACCACAGGTAAGGTTAACACATGCAAGCTAGGTACCCTTATCCATGAGGGTATGGGTACAGGTCGTCATTTTGCTACCCATGAACCCAGTGAGTTGGCTAAAAGCACCTAAAAAGACGCTTTTGGAACACTTTTGGGCATGTGGGAGCCTCAGTATGGGTTCTGCATGCTCTCTATGCCATTTGTTACATCCTAGCAGTGTCCTAAATGGTGTTTGGCCACTCCTGGACCAGCACTTCACAGACCCATACTCATGCTTATGGGCATGGGTCACAGTGCTGGCACCTGTGGGTAAACCCATGCAAAGTGCTAAGGACAAGACACTATCATTCCCTGACCATTAATAACAAGACACTATCATTCCCTGACCATTAATAATAGCAAATGACAATGAACCCAGAATTGACAAGTAATCCATTGCCATTCAAGATAAATAGGGGCAGATGTGCCAACACTTGTATTACCAGTTGAGCGCATCCTTAACTGGCTCCCGGTTGGCAGCAAGTAGTGCTCTGACCTATCTTTCGATTTGCATCAAGGCATAGAGGTCTTGAGCATTGTATTAAATATCTTCTGTGACTTAACACTTTCAGCATTTATCTGTGGCAGGTCAGAACATTAATAACTTGGAAATAAGGTACGAGCATACATCCTGAGCTGTCCCACATTACCCTGCCCCTCAAGCTTTTTGCTTGCAAGTATTGCATACATTCACTTATCATATACAGTGCATTTTGCTAAGTCAATTTACTCAGGCTTCCATTAGTAATCTTGAAATATCTAATCTTGTATTTCAGATGCAAGACTGTTATCACCTGTGAGTTTCACTTCAAGGATATACAAAAGGCTGGTCACGTACTCATAGCAATATAATGGATCTCTGTATAATCTATTTGATTATTATTTGATTATAGTATTCTTCAAGCAGCTCCTTGCCAAGAGCAAGTGCAGCACAGATGTATAGCAGGTATAGTGTATCAAGGGACATATCACCAAGATATTGATTGATATAATCTGTAGAGGGTATAATTACAGGAAAATCGGAAACATTTGGCAAGAAGAAAAAATATAGTATTGCTAAAGATCTACAAGGTCCACATAGACAGAACCATAAACATGCATAGCTTAACCAATGTGGCAACTTGCATGTGATAAAACACACACTTTCAAGATGCTACACAACTGCCTAACAATCTCCCAGTTGCCATTGCTTAGCTCAAACTTGCAAAGGTTATGTGCCTAATCTATTATAATTAAATTTACTGATTTTCCATATTTTATTGCAAACCAAAGCATCTTATGGTTTAGTTTCAGCATGTTAATACATCATGAGGCATCTTCTATTTTTTTATACTGTCTACAGACAAAATAGCAAATCATGCAAGGAGCAGCAGGGTTGGAAGTTAATGATGACCTAGAATAGTTTATGGAGCTAAGAGACAGCAGGTAAGTTAGTAAAGTATATACCAAAGTTAAAGTCACTGATCTTCACAAGCATAAGCCTCATGGGCACCACTGTTAATGCAAGTTGATTTACCTCCTTCTAAACCAGCTAACTACAAGAATTGATCAACCTATCCAAGCAGGTATGGCCTCCAATATTATATTACGATCTGCCCACACCTGTGGTAGACATGTTGTGTCTATCACGAACCAGTTTGTTAAGTTTGTTACAAGGTAATCTCACAATTGTACAGACAATATGAGGCACATTGTTGGTGACCCGTTTACACAATGGTGGTGCACATTGTACATGCTCTGAGTACAATGTTGGCCATATTGTAGCAAATGTAGATAACAATGGTGGGGCACATTGTACGCACTTTGTGATACAATGTGAACCATATTATAGCATATAGATATAACAATTGTGGACTATATTGTGCAGGTTTCCGGGGATCACGTGAGCTATATTGCGAGCATTATGGCATATAATATAGCATACAAAATAGGTCATATTTTGTATGACAATACAATGTGGCCCATATTGTT
>KB445801.1:783898-822754 GCA_000320605.2 Gelatoporia subvermispora B
ATACAATGGTGGAGGTCATAGCTGGAGCATAGCGTGCCCTGGGTTGTTGATGGACTGTGAATAACATAGGATAGTTCTTGCTAATAATGAGCGCCTATTGCAGAAAGAACAATAACCAAAGCCTTGTCTTCTAAACGCAAGCATTCAATGATGGATATGTGACAGCAAAGACACCAATGCAGCTATTGCAGCTATTCTAGCTATTTCTAGCTATTGCAGCTGTTGCAGCTATTTCATTTCGGGCGATCGCACACAAAAAGGTAAGAGGGTTTGTGAATGTTATGGTCAATGGAGAGGCCGAGGACGATGCAATGTGCACCTAATCACCTCAAGAACAAAAGCAAAAGAAATAAGGACTCAACCGGACACATTTCTCCAGTTCGACAAAGTTTGCCACGTTAGATATTGAATGTCAGGAAAGCCAACTGACAGCAGATCATGAAATCGAACATGGTTGCTACTCTTTCAGACCCACTGTTACTTTGAATCTTTGCCATGCCTATACAGCTGGAGGAGGAAGCACTGGTAGAAACAATACGGAGAGCGTCATCATTCAGCATGTATTACAGCATGAATACGAGACAATGCACTACAATGTCCCATCTGGCACGCTGACATCAGACAGACGGCTCCACATATCGACATATTGAGGAGATGAGCGAAGGAAGGTTTTGAGACTATGGTGCGGGCACAACACGTGTGTGCACACACTCGAAACACCACAGTGATTTCCAAGACAGAGCAGCCAGAGAATTTGCGGAGATCACGACCGAGGAATAGGCCAAGTCAGTGAGGTGCAACATGAGTTGAACAGGTGCAGACTCACCTGGCATGAACCAGAGAAACGCACCATGTGTGGAGTGACTGGGTACGCGGCCAGGAGGACCTCATCGTCATTCCCGACAGCGCTGCGGCAACACACTCTGAAAGCATATGGCTAATACATGACCGTATATCTTTGCAGCACGCGTACTCAAAGTCAGCCGCATTGTTTGTTTTTGCTGCTGAGACTCGAAACGGCTCTTGATTGGATCAAATCACAGTGCCTATGACATGGTAAAAACTACAAAAAGCAGCGCAAACTCCGTCACTATCGACAATCTCGAAAATCTTGTCACAAGCATCATGGACTTGTGCACAAGCCTTCCCAACCATGTTCTAGACGGCACACAAGAGGACAAAATCCCTCATGTTATGGTCAATGTGAAGGTGGATACCCAGTGGGAGACCTTCAACTGCTGCCTTGAATTCCTGTTTGGACCTGGCTGCTACGATGAGCAAGGGTATCTTGTCCATGTTTGGCGGGGTCAGCATGGTATGAAGTTGGTAACAAACTACCTCAGAATTATCATTGGCGAGGATGCAATGTGCCCATTTTACAAGCTTATGTTCAACAAGCTGCAGTAGCTCGAAGCTGATCTACGCAAAATCAAGCAAGTGTCGAATTTTGTTGTTAAATTTAGCATCACTCACCTTGCCATCACTAGTGCAAAGTCGGCAGAGAACCGCTCGGGCACCGATGCACCCGTATCGATGCTCGTGCAGGATCCCTCTATGTCCTTGTTAGAGAGTGATCAACTGGGTGATAAGCAAAATGATGCACATATCGACCCGACTACCCGGTGACAGCTCGCTCAGATTGCAAAGAATGTCATGGATCAAGCATGTGTGATTGGGAAGGGTGGCAAGGGCAAAGGAAAGAAGAGCAAGACGAGCAATGGTACAAGTGCACCAAAGCGAAAGGGAATGGCAGTAGACAATGTTCATGCCTTAGCATACAACAGTTAGTTCTCGCGGCTGTATGCAAGTTGACATCGAACTCACCTTCGCAGATCTCTCTGGTCATGATAAAGACAAGGCGTACAAAGACCAACCAGCCTGCTGAGCACGTAGCAGCTTGGAGTCGACCGTTCCAAGCCTGCACTTAGACAAGGATGGTCTTGAGTTCCTGCCAGGATCCAAATCTTTGGGCACGGAGTCTGCAGATGAGCTCAGTGAGATGTCTACAATGGTAAGACATTATAGTTCTCACCAGTCTGTGCCTGTTCAAAACGCTTCAGGAATGTCCAGGAACTAGGTACTGAGAAGGCCAAGTCAAAGGTGACGAACAAGAAATAGCAATGCAAACAGAAGAGAGACCAGAAAGTGAAAAAGCGCAAAGAATTGGGAGAAGCATCACAGAAGAAGTCCTGAGTTGTTACTATAAGCTCTGAGTCGGAGTCTGATGGCCAGTCAGCAATGTGCAAGGTTGACAAACATGAAGCGGAAGTCGAGAGGCATCACGAGGCAGGAACATGTGGGCCTCTCAACCATACACTCCAGCACTGGCACAAGCCCAGAGCCGCCCAAAGCAAGATGGGCCAGAAGCGCTGGGTTTTCACCTGCCGGTACTGCAAGCCTCAGCGCTTGATCAAGCGCACAGCCAACGCTGCGACCTTTCAAGACAAATACCCCAAACCTACCGTTGGCAACCTGTCTACTCACTTGCGAACTGACCACCCCGACAAAAACGACGACACTGACGACTCCAACAAGACTACTAATCCTGCCGTTGAGGGCGACTCTGGCAATATGACCTGGGCCAGAGGTCTGAAGTTACATGGCAGCCGACAACTGATGGACAAGTTCCTTGCTGATGGTCTGGATAACCCGCAAATTGAGCCGACACAGGATGGGTTCCAGACAATGCTTGCCTTGTGGGTATTCGACGACGACTTGCCGTTCACCATGGGAGAGTTGGGGGCCTCAGGCGGGTCTTTCAGTACATCCAGAGTTAATTTCCCTTGCCCTCTGACACGATAATTTGCAACATTCTTGCACGAATATGTGTGCAGCTGCACAATGGGCTTGTAAAAGAACTCGTAATATGTCGTACCTTACTTATATTCTGTTTTTGCTCACATCTCACATCTCCAGGTGGTAACCTCTTGCATTGCATATTCTACGGATACATGGACCACCCCACAAATGATGTTTATGTTTGTGGGGACCCTCGCCCATTTTATCAACAACACATGGCGGCTTGTCAATTTTTGACATCTCGCTGATGACGAGCACCGTGGTGTTTGTGCAGCAAAGGCCTTTGTGGAATCCGGCCCCAAACGTGGGAGCCTGAATAAGATAAGTCCCTTTTTGATTCTTGCTTGACCTATGCACGACAACTGATCTCTTGTCGTTCTTACTTCATAGCCGTCACCATGGATAATGCCTTTGCAAATACAGTTCTCACTCACACGTTTGAGCACCTTTTGCGTGAGCGATATAACATATCCTTCAACGCAAAGAATGGCTACATTTGCTGCCTTACCCATGTGGTTAATCTCGTGATACAGAAGATAATGTACACTTTGGGCAAAGCAGAAGATCTGGAATCTGTCAACTACTATCTAGCACAAAAATTCTTACCCCTTCATTATGATGCTGTGGCTGACGATATTGTCCAGAATCTCGAGAGTACAGAGCTTGCTGATGCCAATGAAGTGGAATGCAGCAATGAGAGTGAACACAAGAAAATGGAACTAGATGTGGAGAATTCAGCATGTCTAACTCCGACTCGACTCAGAAGGTAGAGTCTCGCAGTCTCTTGGGTGTTTATTTTGATTTGCTAATGCATCTTGAATTATTCTAGCTTCGCATCACCATCCGGAAGATCGTGAGCTCACCTCAGTGTCGCTCATTGTATAGATGCTGCGCCAAGAAGAAATTTGCTGGCAAGAAGAAGTATGAAGGCCTGGAGAAACTCATGCCAATTTGGGACGTTGTAACACGATGAAATTGTACTCACGCGATGATTGAGCGGGCACTCCTACTGCGTCATGTATGTGTGAATTCCCATCCCTCAGGCCTTATAGAACTGATACCTTGGGCAGGCCATCAACCTGTGGGTTGACGAGTTTGATGAACTTTAGATCTTGCCCTTTTTGCTGAGGAATGGGCAGAACTGGAGCGCTTGTGTGCCCTACTTTTGGTATGTGTAATTATTGTCATGATGGTATTTATTTATAGAGCTTCCGAGAAATGTATAGATCTTCACGGAAGTGATCTTCACGGAAGTGACAAGGTCAATATCCTTGTCCGAGACTCCGCCCCTACCTTGGGTTCTGCCAATGTACGAATTAATGAAGAACACCCTCTCAAATACCATCAACTTCTCAACGGATGCAAAGCTCAACAGCGCTGCAACAGCGGGGCTAAACAAGCTCCTTACGTGGTCTATTTTACATTGATCTACGTAACAACTTAGAAATAACAGTGTGCCATCCTGCCTTGCGCCAGGCATGGTTTAGCACTATTAGTCCAGATGACAAACGGAAGGCTGTCACCCTTTTTGAACATGTTTACGAGACATATGAAAACCAGATGCCTAAGCCGGCAAAGGCCATGGAGCCAATCACAGGAACACTGAAAGCATCCAAAAGCTTTCTAGGTAACTTAACATCGTCATCAACATTAAGGAGGATGCAAAGACCGCCAAATTGTCGGAGTTGGAGCGCTGGCAACGTGGTGATGGAGGCGCAGGTGATCCATATGACCCACTAGAATGGTGGAAGGTCCGTGGTTTTATGCATGTGTTCATGGTGATCGCTGACCCTGACTACTAACAGACTCACGAGACGGAGTTCAAGGTCATATCCCGCATAGCGAAGGACTTTCTGGCTATCCCAGGTGCTAGTGTGGCCGTCGAGCGGCTCTTCTCGTCATCCCATCATACTTGTGCTCATACTCGATGCTCTCTAAAGATGGAGACCATCACAGAGCTGATGTGTGTAAAGGAGTGAACTCGTGAGGGTTTGCTTGAGATGCTTCCTGCAATGAAGAAGAAGTTCGGATTGTAAACCATTTAGTTGAGTTTAATTACTGTTTATTTACTGTTTACTGTTTGTTTACAAAAAGTCTGTAAACATAAACTAAATGGTTGGAGCCTTACCGTGTAGGTAAAGACTATGAATTGCAGCTAACCTATTGCACGGAGTAATAACTCCTCTATAGTATATCAGCTCAGGGCTCTACAGGTATGTGTAATAGATCTACTCACCTCAGTCTCCGTGTAGGTAAAGACTAAGGTACTCAGACGCAAGTCGCAACAAACTGAACTATGGATTAGGTAAGCAGAACTGCGACATATCAATATGTACCATAGCCTCGTGTCCTTGTGGTGTGTCCACACCCGGTGACCTCTCGTCGCCTACTAGACTTCCAACATAAAAGTATATGAATGTGAATGCAATTGTTATTGAATAGATTATGAAGTGCGTGGAGTGAGATGTATGAATGTCTGCAGGGTATGTAATGCGATGAGACGGGCATAGATACATAGCAGGGCTAGGGAATATGGGCAGTTGTGGGCAGGTAATGTAAACGCTGGCATCGCTGCATACCTTACCGCTGCGTGCAAGACGTGGGCACGCGCTGGAGACGGTCGCCGTGCGTATATACTATATAGTAGTATTGCGGGGTCCTGTCCTCGGGACCGCGAAAGACTGGTAACGGAACCGAACTGGCACTGGTCAGGACAGGACAGTCCAGCGGTCTGTATGCGGTCCTGTCCTTGCTCCCGGTCCCAGTCCTCTTACTCGGCCCACAAAAAGAGGACTGCAGGGACCAACCATGACCAGTCCTGGACCACCCGTGAGGACCGGTCTAAGTCGGTCCTCGCTGCCAGACATCTCGTACTACTGTAGCTTACATAACTTGAAACCTTATATATTACTGGATCTGGCCAAAAATCATTGCATTGCCACTGTCTGCAGACCTCAGGACTCTGGGACATCATCTGCATCAGCTCCTATGTCAGAGGTAACTCGCCCGGTACGAAAAATCATTCTCACGGAGAAGGCTGCTCAGCTTACCGAGCATTCCACAGCCTCCAAAAAAAAGGTCACATCTCCACAACGTCTTGCTCTAACTCCGGGCCTAATAGCGATGCCATGAGCAATGAACTACAAGCACCAACGTCACTGCAAACTGAGCCGGTTGCCAAGAAGAACTCCCGAGCTTGCAAACGACAGGCTCAGCCGAGTGATTCGGATAATGACTCGATCGATAGCTCACCTCCAGCACGCAAGCAAAAGGTGGCTATCAGTGACACTTCCTCCGCCGTCATCGAGTTAGATGGAACTGGGTCGGAGGATGGGTCCGAGCTGCCCGAGAGCAGTAGTGATGCTGCTGAACTATCCGAGGTATGTACATATCATATGAGCTCGGTGTTAGCAGTGAAAGTAACTTGAGATCTTACCAGAATGAGATAATTGAATTGCCCTCTCGCATCTTCACTAAGACCGATGAGGTTTGCGACCTGGAGACCATTTTCAGGGTCTGCAAGAAGGTCAGCTTTGTCAATGGGAACGGCAAGACCATTAAGGCCAAGGGCCACTTCTGCATGATTTGCCAGTAAGTTACATATAATTACGCGAGCTCTGAGAGCACTTACCAGAGTCGTAGGCAAACTCCCAAGCTGAAGTGTGCAAAAGGCGCACGTGCTGGCCTGTATACCGGGAGTAACATGACCTGTCAGCACCATATCGCGGCAGCACATTTTGATGAGTACGCCAAACAATGCAAAGTCGCTGATGTTCAGGAAAAAAATGCAGCAATCCCTAGGCAGGTGAAGGAGGAACGAGAGGCAGCAGCAGCAAACAAGAAGGTTCAAACCACGCTTGACAGCGTGGTCAAAAAGGGAATTGTGCCAACCGCATTCACATGGGAGGCAATCACAGACGCTGTGGGCCAGCATGTTGTTCTTGGCGACCAGGTCTGAGTGTCCTCTTACTGCTTGATGTCTTGATGTCTTATGGCTCTCGCTCTGTCACAGGCTCTCCTACTAGCCAATCAGCCATTCTTTACGAACTGCCTTGTCGTTATGAGGCCGAAGACGACACACAAAGACTTGCCCAAGCGCGATGCTATCAAGACCTACATTTGCAACAAGTTCATCGACCACATGGAACAGCTCTGCATCAATATTAAAGAGCACGCGCCCGGTGAGATATCCCCCAACTGGGACATGTGGAGCCGCGATCACACGAAGGAGCCCTTCTTGGGAATGGTCGCCCAATGGGTTCAAGTTCGCAATGGAAAATGGAGTATGCGGGTTGAGATTATTGCCATGCATTGCGTCTTTGGCGAACACAGCAGTGACAACCTCGGGAAGTATTTTCTGTGCCTGATGGACTGTGCCGGGATTACTTCACCCACGCATAGCAAGGTACGCCGCTGGCTTCTCGCTCTTTTCAGTGAAGTTAACTACTGGCTCTCCTAGCTTGGGCACATCACATCCGACAATGCGAGCAGCAATGACACTGCAGCCCTCAAAATCAAGACCCTCCTTGCACGCCGGAGCATCACAAATTGGTCTGCAGGCGAGCGCAAACTTAGCTGCCTCAGACACGTCATAAACCTTGCAATTGAGGACTTTATGTCCATGGTTACACGCATTGGTGTGACTGAGACCAAGCAAGCCATTTGGGAGTACAACCCCCAGCTCCCAGAGAATTGTGTGGTCATTGGAGACCTTGACGTTGTTGCTGTTCTTTGCACGCTAACAGTAAAGGTAAGTGGCACCCGTATACTCAAGCCTGACTAATTACTGACTAATTACCTTCTCATAGATTTAGGCTTCCGGTCAGTGGAAAGACCTGTTCTTTCAGCTTCAGCAAAATGCGGGCATTGATTCCCCACTTGTCATACCGCTCCATGCAAACACCCGCTGGGGCATGGCTTGGAAGATGTGTGATCGGGCCGAGCGCCTGCGCAATGTTATCGACACCTTCGTGGCCATTGCAGACTCAAAGTTCGGTCCAATGACCATTATTCGGAAAAGTAGCAAGATTGTTAAGAAGATCCCATGAAGTGCCTTTCGACTTGAGGCCCCGGACTGGCAACGTGTGCCATTGCGCAGACATTCTCACGGTATGTATGTATACGCGCAATGGTATAGTGTGCTAACCTGATCGTACAACAGGATGCTAACCACTACCAGCAAACGGGATCCTCAGATAAAATACCGACACTTCATTGCGTCATTCCGGCAATGGAAAGCTTTGTAACGGCCACATTACCTAACCTTCCTGATTTGGACATTCGTAGATTACATTGATAGCGACCTCCTGTACTCTTCGACGAACCAATGCCAGTAGCGGGTCCCCCGACCCGGTTTTCTCGTCCGTTATGTCTGCGTTCAGCCTGATAGTAACGAGCGCAATCTCTCTCGCCTGACCCACGACTCCGGTGCCCATTACAGTTTGGTTCGTCCACCAACTCGAGCTTTTGCTCAAAATTTGTCGTCTCGTCCTTGCTCGTATCCTCGTGCCTCACGCTCAGCCATCTACTTCCCACGCTGCCAACTCTCATATGAGCGCAGTTCTCGTGCTCATTAAGACACTCCCACGTAGCCTGCGACCTATGCTCTTCAGCAATTCCGTTGCTCCTATCCCCTTGCCCATACGTCAACCGCTCGGAAACCACCGCAGTTCGGTCGACCACAGCCCGGACTCCTCCATTGCCAGTGGAGATATTCCTTGTTGGAGTTTAGGATCCCTCATTTATTGCATTGTTTGTCCTTTTCTTGACTCCTGACCACCAATTTCCCCGTTAACCCCTGTCCGGTCACTCTGCAAACATCCACCTGTGCTCGACCTACCCACCTTCCCCTCGTCTATTCCAGCTCATCTCCAACTCGCCACAAGATCGCCTCGATTTCCGCTCTGCTACGTCGCGGAAAGTCTTGGCAGAAAAGAAGGGGATAGAGGGAGTGAAGACGAACCCTTGAAGGGCGCGGAGAGCGGAGCAGAGCAACAGCGCGTGCCTGTACGGAGACCTCTCAGACAACTGACAAGAGACAGCCCAAAGTAGACGTAGGGCTGACTCGCGTTGAGTCAGCACAGTCCATGCAGGTTCGCAGCAAAGGCGGAGATCCTGTGCATGGACACAGGTCTCTCTTGACTCTTGTATCTTCCGGCAATCCCTTTGGCGTTCCCCAGCAAATTTTCACACCTTTTCACGGCCTCGTCAAGAACCCCTTTTCATTGCTTTTCACCACCATTTTCGACATTCAGCCCTCCTGGAACACCTTGAACTCGACAATCTCATTATTGCCCCATGCATCATTGCTCAACCTCTCACATCCCGCATAACCAATCCCATATTCGGTCTCATTCCCCTCTCAACGTCCACGTTCAGTGCTTTCGTACCCAACTCTGACCCCTGTCCTCAGCCATCCGACTCGTTGCCTTTTCTCCCCAGTGCATTCTTCATCTCCGACATTCCGACTCTCAGCTTTCAGCCCTCGTTTCTCGTCCCTGTTGCCATAGGTTTTGGTCTAAGCAAATTCCTCGTCATTCTTGGTCTTCCCAGGCTTTGGTCTCGGTTGACACCTCGTCTCATCTCAACTCTCGTCATGGCTGGAGTAGCACACTCCTATGAATTTATATAACATCCTCGCGCCCCCGATGCCTCTCGTAGCCCATTGTGCTTCCTGATCACCTTGCCCCCTGTCCCCTCGTATCTGACCCTTGTTTCCTGCTTCCTGACCTTTTCCAGTATTCACGTCCTGCACTGCGTCCTTACTGCTTACATTTATATCAACTTGCACCTTGTACTCTCTCCCATTCTATCCCTCTAGCTTACAGTTCCCTAGCTACGCCTCTCGTCGCCTCTCCTCGAGCCACAGCTTGAAGGAGGAGATGGTGTAACGGCCACGTTACCTAACCTTCCTGATTTGAATACTCGTAGATTACATCGATAGCGACCTCCTGTACTCTTCGATGAACCAACACCAGTAGCGGGTCCCCCAACCCGGTTTTCTCACCCGTCATGTCTGTGTTCAGCCCGATAGTAAAGCGCGATCTCTCTCGCCTGACCCACGACTCCAGTGCCCATTACAAGCTTATGCACACGCTGGGAAAAGAAGGCCGCTGATCCAAAATACAGCATTTTCTGTCCTGCAATTGAGCGCGATCTTGAAAAGCTTAGCAAATATTACTCGAAGCTTGACAACTCGCAAGTGTATATCATGTCTCTATGTAAGTGAATTTATTCCATTGCAGGCCTTTGCTCAAAGTGATCTTGCAGTTGTGCATCCCTACTACAAGTTACAATACATCGAGAAGAAGTGAGGTGGTGCCGCGAAACAGCAGGTGGAGATGGAAGCAGGAAACTATGATGCTATCAACTGGCAAGAGCATGCTTGGAAGACTATCGAGGATGCAGTAAGTGCTTCTATTTCTTCAAGGACAAAGCGAGCTAATATTGCTATATGAGATGGCAGAATACTGGCCTAAACGACTGGGGGCTATACCAAATGTGCCATCTGGTAATCCTGACATATTGCAGATTCCTGCCGATGCTAGTGAGAACAACTTTGACCGTGCACGCAAGCAGCACTTCACTAGTGATTCAACAGGTGGATGGAAGGCTGAACTGAACCGCTATCTCCAGGATCCCACCATCGATGTCACAAAGGACAAAGATACGGTGCAATGGTGGGAGGTGAGTCACATATTTATTTGGTTGTTACACACGTATACTAATGGATACATTCATAGCGTCATGGACAAGTCTATCCTACCGTCGCATGAATTGCTCTGGATGTTCTGCCGATCCCAGCAACTGGTGTACCATGCGAGCAGCTTTTCTCGCGTTCAGGCCACATTTCGACAGACCGTCACTCATGTCTCGGCTCCGATGTCGTTGAATGGCTCGAGGTGCTGAGCTATAACTGGAGCAAGAATGTTGTTGACTACGCGCACATCAACAGTGAGATGGAGGATGATCTCGGGGACAAGTTGCATGAGTATGAACTCATGCTCAAAGAGGAGACTGCATTCGCAGATGGTGGCTTCGAGGAGCCTGACTTGGATGCAGATCAGTGATGGGCTGCGTAGATAGTTCTCGTGCATGTACCCTCTGTAACTGAACTGCCAAAGACCAGTCTGAACCGGTTCTGTGCTGTCTGAGACCGGTCCAGACTGCTTATGGTCCAGGACCGACTGTGACCGGTCCGAGACTGCAATGGGACTGCAGTTAGGACCCGGGCAGCTCCCTATTAGGTAAGGCCCCAGTTAGCATATTTGACCCCCCCGAAATCACGAAATCCTTGTCCATTTTTAGCATATTTGAGGCCAAAAAGCCGGAAGCCTATGGCCCCCGTTGCATATTTTCGGGTCAGGTGACTGGCGCGACGCATCTTTCAGGTGCTGGTGACCGCTCACCACACGGCTACTGCGCACCACAAGTGGCACTGTTCCACTCTGTGGCTCACGCAAACGCTTTTCCTTCGCGTATCGTTCCGTGGCTTTGATGTTTGTAATATAGCTTCACGGAAACATGAGCTGCAAGCACGGATTTTACACTTGGGAGGGGCGTGACAAATTGTGACCAAATGTGTCACATCTGAGCACGTGATGTGACTCCGTGACTAGTCTAGGGCACCCATAGCATATTTTGCACCCAAATCGTTGCATATTTGAGGCTATTTTAGGGTCTCACCGGGGCCTTACCTATAGGGGAGCTGCCCGGGTCCTTTGCAGTTCCAGTCCTGGTTTCACATATTTGGGTATGTCCTGTCCTGGTCCCAGTCCTCAGTCCTTAATTTTGGGGTCAAAAAACCGGACTGGACAGGACCCCGCAACACTACTATATAGGAGGGTACTGCGAGTAGTGGTGGGCTGAGGTTTGGTGGGCGGCCAAGGGACCTATGCTCGCGTATGGAGTTGTGTCACCCGGGATTATGGGGTTTGGAGGAAGGGTAGGGTTTGGAATCCTATACAATACTATACATGGTGAGCGCCCTTTTTGCTGATGACTTCCAGTCGTAGGTAGCATATCTCGTGCAGGCAATGTATCCATATTCTGGCTGCGCACAGCTGGCTGCGTGTTGGGGCCCATTACAGTTCGCTCCCAAAGGCGCAAATTTGATTTCTCCCTCACGATATACAATGGCTATAAACTAGAGTAGTGTAGGTATCTACTAAAATTTTTTGAAAACAAATTGATTGGAAAATGAACGAGCTAGAAGTCCAATAATGCAGAAAAAGGTGATGTTGCAATACTTTTGCTCGGCACTGTACTTCTAGAGCTTAGACAAAGTTTGAACAGACGTTGTGCCCTATATAATCTGCTTGTACTAAGCATCGGAATTTGAATGGTCATGTTTTCTATGTGTAGCGTGTGGCCATGCCTGTGCATGTCCGCCACACAATAATGATACAGCATTGTGGTACACTTCTCCCCGTCAACATAGACATACACCGGAACCCAGAAGGAGATACATCATCAGCAATATGCATTGAATCCTGAATCGTGACTCTAGATAAAACCCCGTGAAAGACGTGAACGTGGATGAAGATGCGCGCAGCGTTCGCCAGCATGCTACTTGGAATACAACGTGAGTGCTCGTTCAAGGGTATCATTATCTAGGCCGCGCAGCTTGAGACACTTCTGGTAGAGCTTTTTGTCCAACGGATATTGCACGCGCGCCGCAAGGTGCTGTCCTGCGACGAGTGACTTCACCACGCCGGCGATCAAGCGCTGCTTGTGGATGTTGATAAGCGGTTCCAGTTGCATGGACGGTGGGAGGGGCGCCAAGGTTGAGAAGACTTCGGGATGCGCGGGAGGTTCGAAGTTATTCGTGATCGGATCGATGCCGACAGGTTCGTTAGGAGCAGTTGGGTCAATGAGGTCGGGAAGACGACTGGAGCGATACAGTTGTGACAGGTACACGCCTGAAAACCGCGTGTCAGTCTGGGTCAAGGACCAAGATACTAACATACTTACCGAAGAACGGTATACATGCCACTGGCGGCTTGCTATCAGAAGCCGCCCGACTCCGCAATCCGGAAGGTTGGCTATCGGGGTTCTTCAAGACAGCTTCATCCGGAGAAGGCGGTTTAGTCTCAATCATGTTCTCTACCGATTGTCGGAGGTGCTTGAAGTCCGCCTCCTTTGTCGTCCAGTCCGTGAAGTCCTGCAGAACACGAGTGCCCCAGATTCCAAGTTTGTGAGAAGATTGCTGCATAGCGCGCTTCACCCATTCGCTGTTAAGACCTGCTATGATGGCGACAAGGGTGTGGAAGTTCTTCAGAGTATATGCTTTCTGTATGTCGCTATGAGCTTCACATTGGGCCCATCATAACAGAATGGAAACGTACGAATGCCATACGGATGAACTTGTTCATGACAGCGCTGCGCTGGTTTGGGTGAGTTAGGACAATTTCAGAGTATACGAACTTTGCGATCAGGTTGAATCTGCCGCGCACTAGTGTCAGAGAACTTGACCTGTAGCCTAGACGCCCTTCGGCTTTCAGTCTTGCCCGGTCTCTCAGAAGTTGAGCCCAATCCAAGATATCAACAGGGTCAGCGGGAGCCGAACCCTGCGGAGACAAAAGGTCTTCGAAGTTGAGCCCACAAAAGAGCTCCTTGTCAATCATGGAGAAGTGCTGCACGAGAGTCTCCGCGCCGTAGCTCATGATGAATGACCGATGGCTTATCAGCGTCTCGATATGGTTGCTCCTATGTACCGGCGAGAAGCTGAAGCTGGCTTGGCCTGGCGCATGGGTGGGAGCGAAATCTGTGGGTGTGTCCGCAGAGACCCTGCTCTGTATGATCTCCAGAGGCACCGCGTCTTCAAGAACAGGCTTTGCGTCCTTGACGACATTCGTTGCCGGAGGTTCGACATGCTCTGTTGGGGGCTGATCGAAGGGAGCATTTCCGGATGCAACTGCCGGAGTCTTCACCGACTCCTCAGAACTCTGGATACTGCTGCGGGAGGACGAAGTTTTCAAGCCGTCCTCATCCTGGTAGTCGGAACCGTTGAAATGGCTAGGAGCATTGGGATCAACTTCTCCGTAGTCTTCATCCGGCGAGTCTGGGTCTTCGAGGGGTGCAACAGGCTGACGCCGTTGTATCGACTGGACCCACTGATCCACCTTCGACTCCTTTACGCGCTGTCTGTCTTGGTTAATCTGGCCTTCCAATCGGCGGAGAGCCGCTTCTGCATCACCAGCCTCATCCTCATCACTAAGAGAATCCACGAGAGCAGTCATTTGCCACGGCTGTATCGGACCAGCAAGGTCCGGGGCAGCCGAAGAGCCAGAAAGCACAGAGCTGGTATCTCCCGACATGATAGAATCCCGCGTCACATTGTCAAGAGACCGCCTAACGAACTCAAAATCTCTGCGCGTTGGTAACCGACGTTGTGATCTCTTGAGGCCTGTATGCTGCGGGGGAGATACAAAGTCTTCGTCCGATGACAAGTCCGACAAGTCAAGATCGTCGATGGACACGATGTCGAGCTGCCGGGTGTGCGACGGAAGAGATATGGACGACGGAGTGCCGGGCGGGGATGATTCGTATATACTCGAAGACGGTTCGTCTTGTGGTGGCACTGCTTCTGCTTCTTCATCAGAATGCGAGGAGGCAACCGAGACCGTCTCCTGATGCCCAGTCTCTTCTGCAGGCACGCTCTCCACTTCCGTGACTTCCGTGGGCAGCTCTGGCTCCAATTCCTTGGAATTCACCGGGACGTCGTTGATTTCCTCTGTGGTAGGTGCATGAGGCTCCTCAGGAATGGAAGGAGTCTCGAAGTGGAGGGGCGGCAGTACAGGGAGTTTCGGCGGGGGTGACGATGTCGGAGATATGGCTCCTGCCAGCGGAGACATCTGACTTTCAACCAACTTCAAGTACTGCTCCACACCCCCCCGGACAAGCAACAGGTCTCCCGTCTCACTCGCCTCCACATCGAAAGCCGAGATGTCCAGACATGGGCTCAGCGAGATACGTGTCGGGGTTCGCGTGTGCAGGACCCGCTTCCACTTTCCTAGGCGACCGATGGTGTTCACAATAGCTCGAGACCAAGCGTTGTGCGGGATGGGTGAGGTGAGGGAATGGGATGCACCGAGCGGAGTGATGTGAGCGGATGCCACTTGTGACTGTCGTTGGAGACCAGGGTGCAGAGGTTGTCGAAGGATAGCCATGTCAACATTAGTATCCTTACTCGGCTGTATACCTTGCGATGTTGATTGCGAAGTAGCGTAAAGTGCCTCCTCCCCGAAATCGAGGTCGATGTCGAAGTCTTCCCTATTGGAACTCTCAGATGGTCGTGGTGGATGCGATCTATCCACACTCATGGTCGTTCTGAACGCGTTGTTAAGATTGGGGCCATTGACGACCGATCTCTCTCGTTGAAGATAGGCATCCTTGCTGTCAAGAATGACTCTCCGTAGTTGACGCACAATTTTCTACAAAGGGCATTGATGAACGTATGTTAAAGGAAGCCAGCCAGGACGACTTACCAGGACATCATTATACCGTTGCACTGATGGATCCCGCTTGACATTATTCAGCCAATCAGCAAAAAGCAGCCGCAGCCCGCGGTTCGGGACAAAGTCCACCGCAAAGAACGTCAAGATCCAGTACCGAATCGCCGTAAAAGTCCGCACGCGCACGATTCGGCGCACCTTCTCGTCGTGTGACGACGTGGGCTCCTCCACCGCCCACATGAACCGGCAGATCAACAAGTGTCCGAGATCTAGCGGGGAGACATACGTCCGGTACGTCAAGAAGAACACCAAGAGTTCGTCGTAGTCGAATTCGCTCGTAAGTTGCGCAATCCAGCGCTCGATAGTCGCAGCAACCATCATCCGCCGGGGATCCTTGCCGACGGGCGGCGAGCCTGCCTCGAGGTGGCCCGAGATGGAGAGGAGCTTTTCCTTGCCTGTCTTCTTTCGCGGGCCACGGCTCCGCACGGACGGGGGCTCGGCACTGCTGCTGGCGAGATCGGGCTCGTCCGACTCAATCCCTCCCCAGATCACGAAGCGTGGGTCGTCACGCGGCGTCACACTGTCGTCAGCCTTGATGGACAATCGGACCGTCTTGAGCGTCGAAGTGTGCGATATCCGGTCGAGAGAGGGCAGCCCGCGGTACGTCTGCAGCACGTCGAAGACATTCGTCGCGTAGCGCGAGTACGGCCATATTTTCGTGTGCAGCGCGACTGGTGTGCCCGATTCGCGGACGGTCTCCTCAGTGTGCGAGGAGATGCTCGGCTCGACGGGAGAGTAGCGGGACGACTCGATGCTCTGCGCTTTCAGCGACTTCATCGAGTCCCGTCGCGGGTCTGCCCGCGCCGTCAGGATCGACTCGAACGATGACATCTCGCGCAGGGCACCAGGGGCGGCCAAGTGGGGGGACGGATTCCAGGAGGGCGACTCAAAGCCCATGCCGGGGCCGAACGGGTGGGGGATGATTCGCGGCGCCTCGAGTGCCGCAGGATCGCCCGCCGCGCGCTCCGCCGGGAGATGCAGACTGCGTGTCGAGATCGATGCCGCGCGGGAGCCAAGCGGCGACCTGTCCCAACCCATGACCTCCGCAAGGATGTCCGTACTCGGCGGCGGGAGCACACCACCTGGAGTAGCAGCAGGCGGCTGGAATACGTCCGCGCTCGAGACGCTATGCGCATGCGGCCGGCCGGAGAAGCTGTCGCGCGGGCGGGCGCCGCTCGCGGAGGCCTCGGCGGCGCCGGAGAGGTTCGGGATCGAGCGTGTCTTGCGCAGCTTCCGGACGGGCGGAGAGCGGCTGCCCTCTGAGGGCAGCGGGGCCGGGGCGATGGGCGGCATCGGGATGGCGCCCTTGATGACGGAGGCGGGGAGGAAGGAGTGGACGCTCATGCGCGAGCGGCGCGGGTGTCTCGAGGCGTGGTGTGCGTGCTGCATGGCCGCGGGGCCGCTGGTCCCGACGGGGTCTTGCGCGCGCTCGGCGGACGCTGCTGGAGCGGAGAGTTCGCGGTACCTACAGGAGTCGTCAGTGAGTCGGTAGCGTGTTGCACGCAAGCCGAGCTGCGCGGGGCGTGGTACTCACCCCACCCGGAACCGCTGCTGGCCATGCTGGTTCACGAAGGCCGTGATGGCGTACGGCGAGCGCACATCCTTCCCGACGCGCATGTAGCGGTCGTACCTGCGCTTCAGCTCGCGCGCGGCCTCGCCCGAGGACGTCTCCACAAACGTCCCGTCCACTGTGCGGGTCGAGCCGCAGATCGCAAATCAAGCACAAAAGCAAGCAGAGAAAACACATGAGCACGCGCTCGCCATCGATCCGGCCCGCAGGAGGAGCACTCACGGGATACGCAGAGATCCGCGGACGCGATATCGGCAGGGAGCGTCAGGCGGGGGACCGCGCCGCCGCCGCCCTGCTCGCCGTGCCCGTGTGCGCTGGGGAGCCCGTGCACCGACCCCGAGGGCGAGAGGAGGAGGTGCTGGTCGTCCGCGATTGGTGCGGCGTCCGCGGGCGACTTCTCGGAGACGTCGGAGGGTTCGGTCGAAGCCCCGTCTGCGAGGTGCGTCGATTCCCCGGCGGGCATCGCGCTCGTGCTCGGGGCTGCGCCGTTGATAGGCCCGGGGAACACAAAGGCAGGCTGCAGGCCGTCGTCTGGGACGCTTGAAGAGTCCGGGGCCATATCGAGTGGGTAAGGAGGGGGCACGCGGCTAGGTAGCCACCAAGCTAGAACGGACTAGTAGCAGGTTATATCGTCAGATTTGCTAGACCAGAGGTGTTCGGGTCGTAACGGGATTAGAAGAGAATCATATGTCCATGGAAGGCAGAGAGGAGTGGGTGTAAGAGAGGTGGAGGAGCGCGGAGGAAATGCAGACGTCCTCACTTGCTAACGAGGAGACCATCACCATGTCTGCTGACGTAATTCCCCGTTCCTGGTTCACACAGAGTAGAGCCTCGGTCCATTCCAACGTTGTGTGGGTCATCGACAAAGTACACTCTTTGTTCATTCAGGCCATCATTCATACACCGCTCGCTATCTGCATGTACACTGCACAGTCTACGGGGCTTCCCTTCTACACATCTAGATAGATCAGAGCTTCGGCGTCTCGATGAACGAGACTCCCTGCAACGAACGCAGTCAGCATCCGGAGCCGCGCCGCGCACTAGGGCCGCACGCACCTTGTTGATGCTCGTCTCGAGCTCGGGCAGCGCCGCCTGGACGAGGCCCTCCTCGAACGACGTGAGCTTGCCCAGCGTGCGGATCTTCGCGACGCCCTCCGGCTACAACACCCACCCAAACCCGCGTGAGCATGACGTAGTCCTTTGCGCATCAAACATTAAAGCAGCGACGCACCCCGAGCTCCACGAGCGTGGAGAAGTAGTCCAGGTTCTTGCCGATCTCCTTCTTGAGCGCGTCGCCGCCGTCCTTGTCGGCCGCGAGATTGACGAACGACGGCGCGACGATGCCGGCCTCGCCGTTCACGGCCTTGATGACCTTGGTCGCGAACTCCGCGCCGGCGTACGCCATCGAGAGCGTCGCGGACCCCGCGCCGTCCTTCGCCTTCACGACCTCGTCCCCGCCGAACTGCACGCGCTTCGTGAGCGTGTCGAGGGAGCTCTCGCTGAAGTCCTTCGGCAGCGAGTGCGAGGATTGCGAGAGGAGCGGCACGATCTGCCAGGGGCGTGAGGATGTTAGTATGCGTGCGTGTATGCGCGTGGAGGGAAACGCGTACGGTGACTCCGCTGTGGCCGCCGACGACCGGGACCGAGATTGAGGGCGCGAGGGAAAGGTCGCCAAGGATCTCTGCGACGAAGGTGGACGCGCGGACGACGTCCAGCGTCGTGACACCGAACAACCTGCGCCATACACACATGAGACATAGTTCCGCACAATCAAAGGCAAATATCCGTACCGCTTGGGGTCAAATACACCGTGCTTCTTGAAGACCTCCGCGACGATCGGCACGGTCGAGTTGACGGGGTTGGAGATGACGAGCACGAACGCCTTGGGGGCAACTGTCGCAATGCCGGTGGCGAGATCGCGCACGATGCCGGCGTTGATCTGGGGCAATCAGCCAGCAGCCCTCGCGCAAGAGCACGTTCCTCGCACCTTGAAAAGATCATCTCTGCATTTCACGATGGGTAAGCAATCGATGTGCCAGCGAACACCGCACCACTGACCTTGTCATCTGGGCGCATCGATCGCATCAGAGCTAGTCGGCGTGTATGGGGAGGGCCACTCACACCAGGCTTGCGCGGGACACCGGCGGGGATGACGACGATGTCGGCGCCGGTCAGCGCCTTCTTGAGTCCGTCGTCCGGGGGGAGGAAGCCCTCGACCTTGGCGGGGGTCGAGATGTGCGAGAGATCCGCAGCGACGCCGGGCGTGTTCACGATATCGAACAGTGACAACTACACAACGACAGCATTCAGAGCGCTTTCGAATCGATTGTAAGGACGCTGAAGCACCTCTTTGATGAGCGGGTTGCACTTGAGCAGCAGGGCCAGAGGCTGGCCGATACCACCTGCAGCGAAGCACGCATATTCAGCTCTATCCGGAGCTCGCAATGCGCGATCGCGAAATACCTGCCGCGCCGAGAACAACAGCCTTGGTCATGGTAGAGGATAGATGGGAATGTGGGAGTTGGTAGATGAGTGCTGTGCGTAACTACGACGAGGGACAGACCAAAGCTCGAATCGTCCGAGCCCGCCTTTCAGTTCCGCTGGGGTCATGAGCCCCGGCTATCCGGGCCGGGTGCCGGGTTACATAAAGCGTGCAGCGCGACTCGCTGCAGGCGCCTGCGGTGCGGGGGCGGCTCGCGAGCGCAAAGTCCGCAACGTGCGCAGTCAGGCGCAGTCCGTCTCTCTCGTGCCGCGGGGTTGTGATCTTTGCTCTGCGATGTCTCTAGCTCTCGCGCTCACTGGGATGCAAGTGCTCTGCCTAGGGAAGTGGCTTTGACTGCATTACGACGGTAATGCATCCGTACAGCACCGAGCTCGGGACACCGCTAGTTGCTATCCTATCCAGATTTCGGGCTGACGGACTTCGGCTGGTGTGCTCAGGGATATAGAGGTGGAGGTCACCTGAGGTCGCTCTGCGGGCGGTATCGGCTCTTGCATTTGTAGCATGTCCTACGGCTAATCATCGCAAACGAATTGCTTTGGCACAAGATGGCGGAGAGCAGCGGTCAGCTCGAAGTCGTCACACCCATGTCGTGTCGCACGCCGCGTCTCAGTTACTCTGCTGCGTCTCGAGCTTGATACCTTACTGGCAAGGAGGCTGTAATGCGCTTTCAGATTCTCATGCGCTCATGAAACGGGACAACACGACAAATGCATCGGGATCGCACTGAGGCCGGAGCATCGATATTTGGGTTTCGGGCTCGGGCTGACGTCCGGGCTTCGGCTGAGGTACGGGGTCACCTGGGGTCGCTCTGCGGGGAATGTCGGCTCTGGCATTTGTAGCACACGACGCGAGCTGCTAATCGCGAACGTGTTGTCTTCGCACTGTATGGCGATGAGATCCATCCTCAACTCAAGGTCGCAACGCTCATGGTGCGCAGTGCACTTCTGCATCCCGAGCGAGGTCTCTTACTGGCGGCGAGGTCCCAGTGAACTTTTCTGTTTGCTGTGCTTCCGAAGCTGGGCCTTACCCAGATACACGCACGATGTATGAATGTGTCCGTATGGTACCGAGTCCGGAGCGTTTCGCCAAGTTGCTATCCTATCCGGATTCCAGGCTCGAGCTGACGGATTTTGGATGGAACGAAAACGAACATGAAGGTGCTGGGCCACGGGGATCATTGCGGGGAAAATCGGCTGGTGCAATCGCAGTCAGTCATAGTCCCGCTCTCCACTCATCGCTTCCGCACTGCGTGACAAGAAGATCGCCCCATGCTGGCTGGCTTACAACTGACAGGCTCATGGTGTAGTGCTACGTTATCGTGATCGTCCTCCCCTCCGATAAATCAGTAAAGGTCCGACTACGGGAGACTAGTTCGGGCTCAGCTATGTGGACCTTTGAACTCCGAGCTCATGAGCAGTAGATATGGCTACAGGTCTGCCTATAGTAGACGACCTAGTCACGGTCATATGCTTCGGACTCTTCATTTAGCCTGGACGGTGTGCAGGCCGGTGCCAAGGTACCTGGCGTGCAGCGTCGCAGACGACGTCACTTCTGTACGCATGAATGACATGGCATTCGAGGGTGCACAAGGGGGCGAAGTGGGCACGCCATCGAGCATAATGAAGGGGAGGGTCATAAGACTGCTTATGGGTTGTGGAGAGCTGGATGCGGCGGAGTTCGCAGCCAGATCTCAGGCACTTTGCGCACCGAAGCTGGCCTGAAAAGCAAGCTAGGATCTGCGCGCGACCTGCGCGCGGGGCAGCCAGATCGTGCGGGGTTCTGAGATTCGGCGGGGCATGGATATCTTGCGTCCGACGTGGTTAGATCTTGCGACGACGAGGAGGGGCGTTGGACTACTACGATGGAGCAAATATCGCTTCAATGGAATCGAAGAAGGACCCGAGCACGTGGACAGCGCTGATGAAATGAGACGGGGCGCGGATGGCAACGAGCACAGCGCAGGCGTCGCGTCGACCAGCGCGGGCATGGCGATCCCGAGCTGGGCGTCGCTGGGCGTCGCGGGCCGGCGGAGGCGCACCGTCGGGGAAGCGGGCCTGCCTTATCCGGCGAGTCGCAACTGGCAAAGTGCGCATTCTTTGATTGATGAAGGCGTGCGCTCGCGGCTGCACGCGCTGATCTCCCATCATTCCCCCGCCCTCACCCACCCCGATGAACATTCCCAGAACTCCATCCTCCGCGTCTTTGCGAGCATTCTGCGTGTCTTTGCGAGCATTCTGCGCGTCTTTGCGAGCATGCGGCGACCATTCAAAGCCCCCCGCGCACGGCCGATGGCTGCCTCGCCGCGCCCCAACCCATCGCCAGCATGTTCGCCTTTTCGCCCCTCACAGACTCCCTCCCGCGCACCCCGTCTCCGCAGCCGCACTACCTCGCCGACGACCCGTGCTGCGTCCCCGACCTCGCGTCCCCGTCCAGCGACTCGCCACCCGGTGCCCTCGCTGACCGCCTCTACTCACAGCCCCGTGCCTGGCCGCTCTTCTCCGGCCAGACCACACACACACGGTGACCCACAACTCTATCACGCCCTGCCGTAACCCCGCGTCTGACCGCGCACACAGGCGGCCCTTGTACGAATCCCCCGCGTGCGGCCACTCGCGGGTAGTCCGAGTCAGTCTGCGCTTCCTCGGCGACATGTTGTGCGCTCCCGCTCATCACGTAGGCGATCCTCTAGCTGTACGACATCCGCCTCGACTCCCCTGCGGCAATAGCGCGCGAGCTGCGCTGTCTCGCCCATGTATGGTCTCCTCCGTCTGTGTGCTGCCCCTCTGCTAACGTCCCCGCGCAGCTCGCGGACTTGCGCTCGGTCACCCTCTGGACGCGGCAGGGCGCGTCCGCGTGGAAGCACGGCGTGTGGGTCGCGTTCGCGAGCAAAGACGAGGCAAGTCCGTCGTAATTTCGCCCGGCACGAGGCAGCTGTGGTGTCCCGAGGGCGTCGCGTGCGGTGGCCGACGCTCAGTTGACGTCACCAAATTCGGACGAATTTGGAATGCGGCGGACGCACGACGGTGGCTGAGATCCAGATTCGGACATGCTCGCCGATCGTCGTGCCGGGCCTCATTTTTCTGGCGCACATCTCCCCGCCGCGCGCCCTCCGCCCATTGGCCGCCGCGCCCGCCGACGCCCGGCCGCGCGCACGCCGCGCCCCGAGAGCCGGGATCTGCGCGAGTTTCTGCCCGCCCGCGCGTTTTTCCCCGCCAATTCGATTTATACCCGCCGCTGACTCTCGTCGAAAATGCGACCCTCAGGCTTTTGCAGCGCTGCGTCTCGTCTGGCCGCGTTTTTCTGTCGCCCCCGCCCACGCCTCTGACCTCGACGGCCTCGACGCCCTCCTCCCGCTCTTCGCCCCGGTGAGCACCATCCCCGCCGCGCGCATCCACGCATCGCGCACCGACTCGACCGCCCCTGCTGAACGTTCTTCCTCCGTTTTTAGGACCCCGCGAGCTCCGAGCCGCCTGCTCTCGAGGACGCCGCCCTCTGCGCCTCCTCGCTCCTGCTCTCGCCTTTGCTGCTGCAGCACACCGACCCGCTGGGGGGAGACGAGCCACTCATGAAACGCCACGAGGTCCACGCATCGCTCCCGTTCACGACCCCCGCACGCCATGCAATCTCCTCCAACCCGCCCAACCCCAAGACAAATTTCCGCGCGGGCGACTGGATGTGCGTCCCCTCCCTTCTGCCCGTCTCCGCAAAAGATGGACTGACCTGAATTGTTTTTTTTTCACTGCGAACAGATGCGCCATGCCCACCTGCGCCGCGCACAACTTCCAGTGAGTCCCCGCCGCACTCGATCTCAGCTCGCGCATAAGCTGACATGCGCCCGCGCACAGGCGCAACGTCGCGTGCTTTGCCTGCGGCCAGTCGCGCATCGCGGGCCCGCACGCGCCCGCGCACGCCCAGCTCGCGCCGTGCCCCCCGCCCGCGAGCCTCGTCTCCCCGCGCTTCGCCGGCGCCGGCCCGCACGCCCAGTTCCGCGACGACGGCATGCTGTATATGCAGCCGCTCGCGCTCGCCCAGGCGCAGGCGCAGGCTCAGGCGCAGATCCAGCTCCAGCACGCGCAGCAGGTCCAGCACGCGCAGCAGGTCCAGCACGCGCAGCAGGTCCAGCATGCCCAGCAGGTCCACAGTGCCCAGCAGGTTCAGCACGCACAACAGGTCCAGCACGCACAGCAGCAGGTGACGGTGCCCCAGCTCGCGGTGGCCGCGCTGCAGCTCCCGCTGGGCCGCGCGGCGGGCGCGCCCGCGTACCCGCTCCTCACCCCGTCCGGCCGCGCCCTCAGCATCGGCGGGCGCGTCCAAAATATCTCGCGCGACCCGCTGCTCCCGTGCGTCATGTACTGGCCGGACAACGAGCCCATCCCGGACCAGGGCCAGATCCGGCCCATGGGCTCTGCCGTCATCACGGTAAGCACCCCGCGCCCGTGCGAGGCGGGAAGATAAGCTGATCATGTCGACGGTGGTGCAGTACCCGCCGATTATCAATACGGGCAACAAGGGCGCGGCGGAGAAGCAGCCCGGGGACTGGGTCTGCCAGAAGTGCCAGTACCTCAACTGGCGCCGCAGGAAGGTCTGCCAGATATGCTACCCTTGTCAGTCCCCCTCTCGTTGTTTTTTGTTTCCTGAGGTGCTGATGCGTGGACGGCGCAGACGCGGAGGGGAACGGCGACTCGATCTCGAACGCGGTCCAGGCGGAGCGCATCGCCCTCCTCGCGAACCTCCTCACGAACCAGATCGAGACGCCCGCCCGGCGCACCGAGCGCCTCCCCGCGCACCAGCACCCGCATGCGGATATCATGCTGCGGATGCCCGTGCCTCCCGCGCCGATCTCGCGCCCCCATACGGCCGCGCCCCCGCCCATCGGCGCGCACCGCCGCATGAGCGAGCAGCTCCACCAGCACCGCCAGAGCCAAAGCAGGAGCCCGCACCTCGAGGACGCGAGCCCGATCTACCAGACCGTCGCACGCGCGCCCGCGCTGAGCTACGCACACACCCAGGCTCCCATGCAGCCGGCCCCCGCGCCGGGCGCGCACCTGACGCTCCTCCCGGCGTTCCTCCAGGACATCGTGCGCTCGCCGTCGCTCTCGCCCACGTCGTCGACGTCCTCTGCGGATCTCTCGCTCGAGGAGTACGCGCAGCACCCCCACGCGGGCGTGTTCTATGCGGAGCACGGGCGCAGCGCGAGCGCGGGCAGCTCGTCGTTCGAGCTGCGCGCGGGCCGCGGGAGCATCTGGTCGCTCGACGGCGAGGAGAGCCGGACGCTGGCCGTCCCGTTCTCGCCCACCGCCGCGACGAGCGCCGCGCCGCGGTTTGCTAAAAATGGCGCGCACCTCTAGCCTGTAGAGCGAGGTGCCGCCTCTTGGTCGATTGACCGGTGTGTGCCCCTCCGTTCGTGTGTGGCCGTTCATGTGCTGACGAGCTGTTTGGGCGCGGGCAGCCCCTACCTCAGACCCTGATAATCACCATCTCACCAAAACGAACCCGAGCTCCCTTGGACTGTGTTCGACTGCTGCTGCGCCGGAGGCACGGAGGACTGTATCGTCGGAATATCTTGGTATCTATTAACTTAATCTCTCCACACGCGCACGCCCCCCTTCCCCCTCTTCTTATTCCCGCCCACCCCGCTCTCTCACAATCGCTGTCCCCTTTCGTTATCCCCTGGCCACCCACCACCATCGCCCCGCCCGTTCACATGCTTGATCTAGTCTTGGCGCATTGTTGTAGCACGCACGCTGTTGTTGTCTGTCGCCCCCCACCTGTAGCGAGTATCTATCTTGTCGAGGGTCGTATGCTATCCGAGCAATCCATGCAAAGTCACTCCTCTACGCCCCTCATGTGCCTGTGCCGCCGCTCGTGCGGGCGACGAATGACGAATGCGCGCGATGTGCGACGTACGGAGGGCGAGGCCGATACGTGCTTCCGCGGTCCGACACCGGGGAGCGTAGGTAGATTAGAGGACCCTGAACATGCATGGTGTGTGCGCACTGCAGAAGCGGTGGACACTTTGACATGACATTAATGCCGGTAGACTGTAGTCCTGCTTCGCTTGTTGGAGTCCGATGTATCGTGGTCTCCGCAGGATTCGCTACGCTGCAGCAGTCCGACGCACATGCAGGCCGGTCCTGCATTCCTGCCTTCTGCCGCGACTCCCGGACTTGCCATCAATCCCAACCGGGCGATCCTGCGTCGCACCGCTCCCACGGCTGCTGTCAGTCAGGTGCAGGCATCGGCGCAGATGCGGCAGACATCGCGTGCTGGGCGCTCGCTCTATGTATGACATCGGGCTGTCTCACACAAGCCCACATCTCAACAACCCGTCGCGTAGGTGGCGTGTGCATCGGCCGTGCACTGTGCAATTGTGCACGCGAGCATTCCAGATACGCTGCGTCCCCGCCCGGACACGGAGCGTGGCGAGCAGCCTGCGTGCTTCTGCCGGCGGCGTGCATTTCCAACCGCACCTACACTACACACTACACTACGTGACAGCCGGCGCGCTACGCGTGCACGACGAGCACGCCCTCCGCGACGCGCCACTCGGCGCGCGCGGCGTCCACGTCGAGCGCGCGGTGGCGCTTGAGCAGCAGCGCCTGGCGCGCGGACGGCCCCGCGAGGCGCGCCGCGCGCGGCAGCTCCGCGTCGGGCAGGTCGAGGTCGAGGTCGAGCGCGTACAGCGGGGGCAGCGCGAGCGCGAGGCGCCGCGGCTCGAGGTCGAGCGTCGCTCCGGGGATGTGCGCACGTTCCTGGGAGAAGCATGCGGGTGCAGTTAGCGGGGCCGGGGGAACGTGCGGGGGAACGTGCGCGGACTCACGAGGCCGGGGACGCGGAGCGTGATCTGGATGCCGGTGCCGTTCTTTGCCCAGGAGAGCTCGGGCGGGGGCGGCAGGGCTGCGGTGGGTGTGCCTGCTTCTGCTGCCGTTGGTGTTGAGGCTGCGGGCGGCTTGAGGATGCCTTTTGGTGCTTTCGGCGCGCTGGGGCTCGCGGCGCCGGGCGGCGTCGATGCGGGGGCGTCGAGCTCCTCGATCAGTTTCGTCTTGCGCGGTTGCTGTTCCTCGTCGGCGCCGGCGAGTGCGCGGCTCGGGTGTCCCTCGGGGAACAGCGCAGCGGGGATCGCGACGGCCCGCGGCGCGATCGCGCCCTTGGCCGCGATGTTGGGCGTCCCGATCTGGCGCGCGAGGAGGATGCCGCACTGCGCCTCGACGCGCTGGAACGCGAGCTCTGGCGGCGCCGTGCCTCGATCAGATCGCGGCGGGTGTGGCGGGCGGCGGGGGCTCACCGATGAGGAAGGTCTTGAAGGCGGGCTCCTTTGATGCACGCGGCTTGAGGGAGGCGTTGTAGATCGCGTCGAGCACGATGGAGGGTTTTCCGGCTAGACGTGGCAGCGGGTTAGCGTCTGGGGCAAGCAGCTAGTGGGACGGTGGGCAGTGGACGGAAAAGAGCGCGAGGAGTCGACGAACAGAGATCAGTGTTCCGCGAAGCACTCTCTGAGGTCATCTCCAGGCGAGATTGGGCGGCCAGAGAGGGTAACTGCCCCCCCAGATGGACCTACAACACATCTCAATTATCTGATTGAGCAGTGCGTCCCTGCGAAAGCTACATCCGGCTGATACGGAGATGATCTCAAACAGGAAGTCCAGCAGGTGTGACGAGAAGTAATCGGTGTTCGAGTCTGCGATGTATCACGCAGCACTCGGCATACCAAGATCCCCAGTTTCACCAGTTCGCCCTCCTGACACCGTCCTTCATTGTAGTATGAATCCCACAATCTGTGTTGTGGCGTATTGCTGTATAACACAGCTGCCTCACGATGAACCTAGGAGGCCAGTTGGGGTGGCTATACCCTGTATGCGCCTGCAGACAAAGCATTCTGCCTGCGCGGAAGTGAAGTACAAGCAGTGCAGTCCGGTGAGGACGTGGAATAGGAATAGGAAGCCGAGCAAGTGGGTTTACGAGAGGATACACAGCGTCCGAGTCTGCGGAATAACGCGCATGGCCCTGTGCATCACGAGCTCGGCCTCCTCAAGCAGTTGAACTTCCTCATACCGCGTCGTCCACGGTTGTTGCCGGTGAAACCTGGCTGATGAGCTATTCCTGCGGTTGCCCACGAGGACGACTCCTGGGACAGCACCCGGTCGAGACACGTTGCCTGTGGCGGGCGGCGATCAACTCAACAACACCGGGAGGCGCGCCCGGGGCACAGCGTGCCGCGTGCTGTTGGAGAAGAAATGACGAACAGATGCACACCTTTATCGGTGACTTGGCGTGGCTCGGAGACGACTACGGGGACGAAGTAGTCTGTGCGGGGGTCGAGGTCGTCATCGCCGAGCATTGCGCGCTGTATCGCCTCGTCGGAGCCCGGCGGCGGCGGCGGCACGTTCGCGTCCCAGGCGATGTTGAGAAAGATCTTGAGCCCCTTGGGAACGGAGATGGGGCCGGAACGAGCAGAGGGGCCATCGAGGGTGTTCGGAGACGGCGCGGGAGAGGAAACGGTGCAGACGGCGTCCTGGAGGGCGGTGGTCTTGACGCAGAAACCGGGGGTCGGTGCGAGGTCGACTTTGACAGTAGCCATAGGAATAACCGAGTCTGAGGGAGGGCGTACCAGGGGAGAGGACGAGGACGAGAGGATGGGTACGAGCGAGTGAGACGGGATGAGACCTCGGGCGGCAAGATCGGGGAGTCCGATCGCAGGTAGAGTGGCTGCACTTGTCCGATTTTTTGTCGGCAACAGCTGCCAACTGACTCGACAAGGCCATCGCTCTAGTCTCAATCCCTCCGGACTGCCTTCTTTCCCCCGTATTGTCGTTCTCTAGCGTCTCCGCTGGTCTGTTCCACCGCCCATGGCCCAGCCACGTATAAATCCTGCCGACAAGGCTCCCTTCCGTTTCTGCAAGTCGCCAACGCCTCGCACTCCTCTCACTGCACACTCACCTCTCGCCTCCAGCCATACCCGAAGACATGTACCCCGCCACCGCAGACGTGACCCCCGTCCCCGAGGAGAACGACAAGATTCAGACCTACATCCAGGACCGCCGGGTCATCGGCGTGCGTGCTCTTGCCTTGTCCGTGCATTGACACGCTTGCTAACCCCTTCGCAGTACGATCCACTCGTCCAGCCCGCCCTCCTCCGCCATGAGATCGTCTCCTCCCCTGCGTCGCAAAAGACCATCGCTTCTGCACGCTTCGCCGCGGCGCGCATCCTCGCCGGCAAGGACGACCGCGTGCTCGTGATCGTCGGCCCCTGCTCAATTCACTCGCCGGAGCAGGCAATGGAGTACGCCCGCCTGCTCAAGGCCAAGATGCCATCCTGGAACAACCTACTTATCGTCATGCGTGCCTACTTGTGAGTGCCCCAGCCACCGCCCTAGTCTGTCCAATGAACTCACTCGCATTACAGCGAAGTAATTATTCCTCTTTGCGCTGCACCTCCGCATCCTGACCTGTCCCCGCGCAGAAACCCCGCACGACCGTTGGCTGGAAGGGCCTCATCAACGACCCCGATATTGACGGCTCGTTCAAGATCAACAAGGGCCTCCGTCTCGCGCGCCAGCTGCTCTGCGACCTCACAGATCTCGGCGTCCCCGTCGGCTCTGAGCTCCTCGACACCATCTCGCCGCAGTACATCGCGGATCTGATCTCCTGGGGCGCAATTGGCGCGCGCACGACCGAGTCGCAGCTCCACCGCGAGCTCGCGAGCGGCGTGTCCTTCCCCATCGGCTTCAAGAACGGCACCGACGGTAGCGTGCGTCGTGCATTGCATCCCTCGCGTGTACCTTGTGTTGACTGAACGCCCGCGCAGGTCACGGTCGCGATCGACGCGATGCGCTCGAGCTCGAATCCGCACGCGTTCATGGGCGTTACCGAGCAGGGTCTCGCCGCCATCGTCAAGACGCGCGGCAATCAGGTGAGCGCGACGATCCTCTTGGCTCGCTACCGTTCGCGGACGCTGAGTGCGAATATCCGCTAGGACGTGCACGTCATCCTCCGCGGCGGCACCAAGGGCCCGAACTTTGCCTCGGAGCACGTCAAGGCCGCCGCCTCCGCCATCGAGAAGGCCCGCCCGGGATACCACCCGTCCATCATGATCGACTGCAGCCGTGCGTCCCCTCCCCCTCCGTCGTCTGCATTACTTACAGGGCGTTTGCGACAGACGGCAACTCGCAGAAGGACCACAACAACCAGCCCAAGGTTGTCGACGACATCTGCGCGCAGCTCGTCGCCGGCGACCGCACCGTCACCGGCGTCATGATCGAGTCCCACATCAACGCGGGCCGCCAGGACGTCCCCCCCGAGGGCCCCGCCGCCCTCAAGCACGGCGTCTCCATCACCGACGCGTGCGTCGACTGGGAGTCCACCGTCCAGATGCTCGACCGGCTCAACGAGGTGCGTCCCCCGCTATCCTTTATAAGCTTAACTAACGCGTGCGCTCGCGATGCAGGCGGTTGGACAGCGCCGGATGAACCGGATCGAGTCCGGCCTCAAAAAGCCCGCGGCCTTCCAGCGCGTCCTGGACGCATAGAGCCCGCGCCCGACACACGCACACGTGCATTCATGTATGTAGACGGCGGAAGGCCACCTGCGGCGCCCCCTGCACGCACGCGGTGCAGTCAACCTGTACTGCTTATCCTGTGTTGTATCAAATGGCATGTACGACCCATCTTGTATTTATGGAACACGCATACACACATAGCTACTGTCCGAGTTATGACCATAGAGGGGTGCTTCCTTGGCTTCCCCACGGACAATGTCCTTGGTCAATTCCACAATTCCACGTCTGACAGTGCAGAACAGGCCTTCTAGTGCGTTTCTGCGGAACTGGTGAACAGGCGAAGATCACAATGATATTTGCCGCGCTGTATACTCCATACGAAAATAAGCCGCATATAGTAAGACAGCAAGACTTTGGTCTCGTGGGTTCCTCTGACTTGAGCGTGAGCCACCTGTTCATCCCGCAGGCTGGGCCTACTCAACTACCTGTTCCAGGCTCCTGCCCATCCGCCTGCATTCACCAAGGGGCCAGCAACGTGTGGCGAGGGCTGCGAGGCTTCCAAGCTTCCAAGCTTCATGTACCGTATCTTGAGCTTAAAGCTTATTGAGTGACGCCTTCCTGCACCTACTGACGCCATGGCATGCACCAAATTCGACCGTCGATGGAAACCGTCAAATTCCAGGCCCCACTACCAACCACGCGCACGTCTGGATCAGGACGAGTGGGGTCCCGTTCTCCAGATACTTGCGCGCAAAGACAGTCCGGGTGCGACACCAGGCTTTGCCGCCTCCAGTACTGTCCGGTCAAGACGGAAAGCCCTCGAGGTGCTCCAGAACAACTTCCCAGCTACGACGGCCCCCTCGGATGCCCCCATAGCGTCGATCTTGCCGCAATCCATCTTTCAAATCTTCCCGCTGTGCGAATGGGACCGTAACGGCCTTTTCTCCTGCAAGGCTGCAACACTTGCCGCAGGCGAGACACGAGGTCGCCGCAGCTGTCTCTTCTCCAGCATAACCCCTGCTTCTGTGGACCGTGGTACAGGGATCGGCATCAGCAAAATATCATTTCTGCTTTTGTCGCTTTTACGTATTTTTAGTCGGTAAGCGCCCCAAAAGCGAGAAAAGTACGAAAATCCCAGTCCCATTGGACTGGGATTTTCCCGCTTTTCCTGCTTTGGGCTACCAAAGCAGGAAAAGCGGCGCCAAAGCAAATGTGAGAATTTCCTGATGGGTGTTTATTATGTTGGAAACGTAGGCAAAACGAGACAATTTTTATTCGCGCGCGAGCGCGAGACATGTCTCTTCAGTTACATAATCAGGTACTATATAACTCTTCGAACCTTAAGTCGGGCGCGCGGAGACTTGCCATATACGGCAGGTCTCATATTCTAACATATTATGCGCATTGCGAGCCATCAGAGCATGCAGGAGTGAGCGATCTGCAGGCCGTGAAGAGACCCCCCGGGCAAAACGTAATGCGAAAGCCAAATAGACTAACCGCAGCTGCACGGCTGGCATGAAAGCAGCTTTGGCACTACGTCTCATGGACTTACGAAAGACTGGGCGAGGTCCCCTGCTCTCGTATACCAAGTCGAGCTCAGCCCCACCTCGCCTGCAGCATCGTAGCCCTCCGTGGCTCGAACGATCATGCATTCGAAATATGGCAGCGCTCAGGCAATTGTGTGGTTGCGCGATAGCCTCCCCCCATCCTTCGTCGCACGATGATTTCTCACCACGCTCAGGGGCGGCAGACGCATGATGCATTGGTGGGCTTGGAAGTGCAGAAATTTTATTCGTAGGCCGTAGGCTAGAGGCGAGATCACCTGCAAAGCTACGGAGCCCGACTCCTAACAAATACATGGCAGACATGAGGTAGCAATCATTTGACCGCGATAGACTTATCGTCACTGGTCTCTGTATCCTGCGAAATATGGACCTGGACAGGCCAGATGTTGCGAGCCGCCGAGATCCTGTCAGGCTGACTTGTTCGGACGGTCTCCAGAGCGAATGTGCTTGGATTGGACGAAGATGTTGAAATGTGAGGATACGCACCGGGAGTGATGCGGTGGAAGACGCACGTGAGCGACGTGCTTAGGTAATCGAGGAGAGAAAATGCCAGATTTATTTTTTGTCCCTCAGTCCGTTATGGCTACGCTACGGGAGCACGAGACTGAGGTGAGATCTCGTTTACTATACGTTACTAGCATTATCTAATTGCGCCATAGCTACGGTACATTCGTACTACCTACAGGTAATGCAATACAGTCCGTTTTGGCTACGCTACGCGAGCACGAGACTGAGCTACGGTACATTCGTACTACCTACAGGTCCCGCGCAACTGACAATAGGTTATGAGCCCCACGCAACCATCAGGAAAACATCTATTTCACTTACCTGCTTTTTTGGTCCTTGGGCATGACTTTGACGCCTTTTTGGCGCGCAACAGGGCGGTGAAGACGCCAGCAAGCCTCGAAAGGCAGGTCAAAGGCGTCAAAGTAAATGCAATGTTTTCCTAATGACTCTAAATCAACAGAGTTTACGCACCTAGATCGCCCCCCGCACCATGACAGGCCCGATCTCCGCAAAGCCCAGCCAGGGCTCCAGCCGTCTCTACGACGTGCCGTCGCTTGAAGATAACGGATCAAACTTCCAGACGTGGAAGTATCGCATCAAGACGGTCCTGGAGATCCGTGGGCTATGGAGAGTCGTAGACGGCTTGGAAATTAAACCGACAGCCAGAGTCACGGTAGCCACATCAGCCGAGAAAGGCATGTCGGTGAAGCCAACAAGCGACGGGGACGATTGGGACCTACGTAATCGAGAGGCACTCGCTCAGATTACCCTCACGCTCAAAGATGAGCCTCTGAATGGAGTTCTTGACGAGAGCAAGGCAAAAGGTGCCTGGGATAGGCTGTGTGAACGGTACGAGGGCAAGGGAAAGCAAACAATCGCCTACCTCATAGGCGAGCTCTTCCGCGGCACGCTCTCGGACGACACGCCACTCGAACCCCAGCTTAACGCCATGCGCCACAAGGCACGCATTCTCACATCACTCGGATCAGCGCTCGACGGCTCGACGACTCGCTTATCGCAGTCGCCATCGTGATTTCCCTGCCGGAATTATATGGCGTGCTGCGAACGATCCTCATGACCTCCCCAGACAAGCTCGATGCCTCAGCGGTCATCGCGCAGATCCTGACAGAGGAAAAGTCACGCCGTGATCATATGAGCCAGAGCGTCCTTATGGCAAAGTTCAAAGGGAACTCAAAGGGCAAGAAGGACCAAAAGAAGAAGCCCGATGCCAAATCGAACAAGATCTGCGCTTACGGGCCGTGTGGGAAGAAGGGTTACGAGGAGCACGAGTGCCGAAGGAAGAAGGCGGATCTTGCCGCGAAATCAGACCAGACCGCCAAGGTGGCGAAGGCCGAGCCAATCGACGCAGAGCCCTGCCAGGGCTTCGCAGACCAAGTCTTCGTCGTGCAATCAGGAACAGGCAACCCGACCAGTTGGATCGTTGATTCAGGAGCCTCGAACCACATGAGCTCCCAGCGCGATTTCTTCATATCCTACGAGGCGCTGGTACCACCCACTCGGATCTTCGTCGGTGACAAGCGATGGATTCCCGCACACGGCATCGGGACAGCTAAGCTAAATCTAAAGCTCCCCGATGGATCGGTCAGCCGCATGCTAGTACAACGCACATACCACGTTCCCAAACTCGACGGTAACATGCTCTCTGTGGCTCGCTTAACCAACGACAAGTTTGACGTCCTATTCCACAGCAAAGGCTGCAACATTGTCAGCCCGCAAGGGAAGACCGCAGCAACGGCGGACAAAGTAGGTAACATGTACCTCCTTAACACCGTCCCTGTCACGCGTGAGAGGATATGTGTCGCACGCGCCAAGTGTCCCAACATGGAACTGAGTCCTGAGCGCGTCCTGGCAGCCAAAGCCGAGACCAAGTCTGAAGCTAGCATCGAGATCTGGCACCGACGCCTGGGCCACATCAGCCCGGACTCCGTGATGAAAATGGTCCAGAACGGCATGGTCAATGGGATGGCCATCACTGCGGACAGCAGCCCCGCAAAGGGGAACGTCTGCAAGCCATGCCTTGAGGGAAAGCAAGCTCGTGCCCCAATCCCAAAAGAGACGAGCAGCGAGACACCGCATGTGCTCTATCGGACGCATTCCGACCTGTGCGGCCACATGCAAACGCCAATGCGCCAGGGGCATTACTATTTTGCCACCTGGATCGACGGGAAATTGCATCATCTCGCCGTGGATCTCATGAAGACCAAGGACGAGACGGACAAATTCTGGCAAAATTACGTCGAACGCTCAGAAGCCGAGCTTAGTCAGCGAGCTGTCAAACTCCGAACCGACGGCGGAGGCAAGTATACTTCCCGCGCCATGGAAAAATACAACAAATCTAAGGGCATACATCACAAGATGTCTAACGCCTACACGCCGCAAGAGAATGGGCTCGCAGAGCGGATGAACCGCACGATTATGGAACGCGCACGTGCAATGCTTAGGGATGCGGGTCTACCCAATTCCTACTGGGGTGATGCCGTACTCTACGCAGCGTACGTCATCAACCGGACGCCGACGCGCGCACTCGATGGGAATGTCACCCCATATGAGGCGCACTATGGAACCAAACCCTTGGTAGCGCACCTCCGGATCTTCGGCTGCAAGGCATTTGTCCACGTCCCGGACGAGAGACGCCAGAAGCTGGACGCCAAATCGCAGGAGTGCACGTTCATTGGGTATGCCGAAAATAGAAAGGCCTATCGCTTAGTGCACCGCCCGAGTGGGCGCATCATCGAATTGCGCAATGTCATCTTCGACGAAGGCGCTGGTGCCGAGCCGAGTTACGTCATCATAGAGCTCGAGCAGCTTGTCCCAGAAGCTCCCCCAGAGGCTCATCCCACCTCCAAGGCAAACAACAAGGGTAGCGAAATCGACACCGCCCAGGGAGACGCCAGCGTCGCGGAAGATGTGAGGGAAGTTGGGGCGAATCCAGTCCCATCGGATAGTCCCAAAGCGCCAACGCCTAAGACAGTGCCGGGTGACACGGTGGATCAGCCGACATCATCGGCGCACGCACAAGCGAGTGGCCGCTCAGGGTACCGCCCCTTCTGGTATCTGCCGACATCTGAAGTGTGGAGATCCTCACATCCGCGCAAGGCCCCCAAGCCGGACAACGATGACACCTTCAAAGTCACCTCGTACTCGAGACGTCCTGCAATCGCCAACAAGACAAGTCCAGACGACGCCGCCGAGAACGGAGGAACTGACAGCGGAGCGCCGGCAGTGGGCGCAGAGCACGTGAAGCGAGTCTCGATGTCAGAAGACCCGAACACGTACGAAGAAGCGATGTCACGGCCAGATGCGGATCGCTGGAAAGCCGCCTGTGCCGAGGAGCTACTCGCGTTCGCCAAGGCGAATCTGTACGATGAAGTTGAGCGCCCTAGGAACCGAAAGGTCGTGGGTTGCAAATGGGTATTCAAAGTCAAGAGAGGTCCCGACGGGGACTTTAAAAAATACAAGGCGAGATTAGTCGCGAAAGGGTTCATGCAGGTTGAGGGAATTGACTACAACGAGACATTCGCACCGGTAACAAAGTTCTCATCAATCCGAGCCCTACTGGCACTAGCCGCCAAGCTTGATCTCGAGATCCATCAAAAGGACGTCAAATCCGCGTTCCTGAACGGCGATCTCGAGGAGGAGATCTACATGTCATGTCCTCCCGGATATGACGCAGGTGACGGGAAGGTCTGGAAGCTCAACAAATCGCTCTATGGCTTGAAGCAAGCTAGCTGGGAATGGTACAAGAAACTCCGCGGCGAATTCGAGGCCCTTGGATTCAAGCGCTGCGATTCCAATCACAGCGTATTCTACAAGATCGAAGATGGACATCTAGTCATCGTCGCCGTGTACGTGGATGACATGCTAACCATCTCCCCCGATCTTGGCACCATCAGACGCATCAAGGGAGATCTCGGACAACATTTTGAGATGACTGACCTGGGCGAGGCACGCTGGATCCTAGGGATGGAAATCATTCGTGATCGGGGTAAACACACGATCGAGCTATCCCAGCGGCAATACGTGGAGGCAATCCTCACGCACATCGGGCTACAGGATGCCCGCCCAGTGAGCACCCCCATGGCCGTAAATCAAAAGCTGACCAAGTTGTCAGCACCCGAGATAGATCCGAGACCATATCAGAGTGCACTCGGATCGCTCATGTATGCAATGCTTGGGTCACACCCCGACATTGCCTTCGCAGTAGGCGCGCTCAGCCGTCACGCAGCAAACCCAGGCGAGGAACACTGGAATTCTATTGTACGTGTCTACAAGTATCTACGCGGAACTACAGACGTGCGACTCGTCTATCGCGGCTCAACTCGTGAAGATGAGATGCATGGCTTCGTGGATGCGGACTGGGGCAGCGATCCGATCGACCGGATCTCGGTTACAGGACATGTCTTCCTGATGGCCGGCGGCACGGTTAGTTAGATGTTAAAGAAGCAGACCTCAACAGCACTATCGAGTACAGAGGCGGAGTACATGGGAATGGCATCAGCGACGAAGGAAGCGATGTGGCTGCGAGCGTTACTCACGGAGGTTGGACGACAAGTCAACAAGCCGACGATGCTCCTAGCCGACAACCAATCGGCAATGGCATTGGCGAGGAATGTGGTGTTCCACGAGCGCACTAAACACATCGGAGTTAGGTACCATTTTATGCAAGAGAAGATCGAAGAGGGTCAAGTCGATGTCGAATACATCCCAACGGGTGATCAAGTTGCAGACGTGTTGATGAAGGCATTAGTGCGAGAGAAGCACGAGTGTTTCACGAAGGGAATTGGACTGGAGTGGTGAATCGTGCCACTACCGTTGAGTGGGCATGTTGAAATGTGAGAATACACACCGGGAGTGACGCGGTGGAAGACGCACGTGAGCGACGTGCTTAGGTAATCGAGGAGAGAAAATGCCAGATTTGTTTTTTGTCCCTCAGTCTGTTTTGGCTACGCTACGCGAGCACGAGACTGAGCTACGGTACATTCATACTACCTACAGGTCCTGCGCAACCGACAATAGAAGACTCTGTGGTGCATCAGCAAAATATGGAATCTGCTTTTGCGTGACTTTTCCTGCTTTGGGCTGCCAAAGTAGGAAAAGCGGGAAAATCCCAGTCCCAGGGGACTGGGATTTTGTCGCTTTTGTCACTTTTGGGGCGCCTACCGACCTCAAAAGACGTAAAAGCGGGGAAAGCGAAGATAAGATTTTGCTGATGTGCCCCCCATAGCTAGTCCATGGGTGATCCGGATGATGATCAGGTTGAAGGCGATCCCCGTCATCTGTAGGAGCTGAGACGCAGTTTCGGAACGTTAGTCCACTGTGCTCTTCATGCGGACAACTACCCCCTCACCGCTCCACCGACGATGTAGTCGACATTGCTCTTTGAGACTGTCGTCCCGAGTAGTGTTGTGCCAGGCCTGGCTCGGCTCGAAAGCCCGGGCTTGGGCTCGGCTTAGGGCGGCCCAGGGCTTTCAAAACCGTGAGCCGGGCCCGCTGGGGAGGGCTCGGGCCTGGCTCGGCTTGGCCGGGCTTTAGCCCGGGCTTTTCACATGTAGTGGTAGGTAAGTAATATCTCATTTCTGCAATGCAAAAGCGTTGAACTAACACTTACCGAATATAACAGAACGCTGTAGGTATCGAAATATCATGAGACGTCGCAAGATAATGCCTCGGAAGGTACGCGGGGATGCAAGTGCAACATGTCACGTGACTTCTTCACGAATTCAACATGACATCCGTACTTCAGCGAGACCCCGGAGTTGATTCTAAATGGTTTTTACCACCTTAGCAGAGCGGAAATTACATCCAGGTATGTCTCAAATAATCTACTACTGCCTCACACAATAATTATACAAGTACTAGAAGCCCTGGGCTTCCAGGCTCGGCTTGGGCTTTCAAAAGTTCAGGCCGGGCCCTGACAGCGGGCTCCAAGGCGGCTTGGGCTCAGCTCGGCCCGGCTCCCAGGGGCCCGCCCGGCTCGGCTCGGGCTCGAAAGCCCAGCCCGGCACAACACTAGTCCCGAGGAAGACCAGTGCAGTGGCTGTGTAGAGGAGCCCAGACTTGACCACGATGCAGATCACAAGCGACATACGCTGCCGTCCCACGACGTGCGCCTGCGCTGCACGCGTCACAGTCAGTGTTGTGCCGGGCCGGGCTTTCGAGCCCGAGCCGAGCCGGGCGGGCCCTCTGGGAGCCGGGCCGAGCCGAGCCCAAGCCGCCTTGAAGCCCGCTGTCAGGGCCCGGCCTGAACTTTCGAAAGCCTGAGCTGAGCCCGAAAGCCCGGGGCTTTTGGTACTTGTATATAATTAATGTATAAGGCAGTAACAGAGCATTTGAGACATACCTGAACCGAGTTTATGCCATCCTACGGTGGTAAGGAACCATTCAGAGTCAACTCCGGGGTCTTGCTGAAGTACGGCTGTGATGTTGAACCTGTGCAAAAGTCACGTGACATGTTGTACTTGTGTCCCCGCATACCTTTTGAAGTGTTCTCTTGTAACTTCTTGTAGTATTTCGCTACCTACAATGTTCTGTCTTATTTGTTAAGTGCTAGTTCAACGGTTTTACATAGCAAAAGTGATCTATAACTTGCCTACCACTATATGCAAAAAGCCCGGGCTAAAGCCCGGCCGAGCCGGGCCAGGCTGTCACAGTTTTTTGAAGCTAAACGCTTAACCAGCGCTAGAGCAGTGGCAGGCAGTATGTGTCCCATTCTCAGAACAGTGACGAGTTAGCTGGTAGTGGCTGCCTGCGTGGCTCCAGGCTAGTCACGTGACATAGCAGGCACGTGATGCGCACATGTGCAGATGTCCCAGAGTCACATGTCCCAGTCTAGGTCTGGCTAGGCATGGCTAGGTCTAGAAGGAGTCTAGAAGCGACAGGAA
>KB445801.1:825505-1192688 GCA_000320605.2 Gelatoporia subvermispora B
ACTTGCTGACTGAGACAGCTCCACTGGGTGGAGCTAGGTGATGTCATACTGTAGGTAGCCAAAAAAATTTGTAGATTAGAGTAGTAGTACCATTGCCACCAGTCCCAGGGGGACTGGGGCCCACATGTATATAAGGAGGGTAGCTGGGGCAGGTATTCCCCAGCTTCAATCTCATCACTTTCTACCAGACTTGTCTTGGCTATTGCTAGGCCTCTTATAGTCTCTTTGCATCGTCATTAGTCCCCCTACAAGTTCTCGCTTTATTGACCATCAGTGAGTCTTTATTGCTGGTTGGTAGATAGGCGCTCTGCCAGGCGCATATTTGTGACAGAAGATTGAAGCTGCCTTTTACCCACTTGACCTCTGGTCACCTGGGTGTTTTCCTTTGGCTGCTGGGGCCGTTTTCGGGACAAGTGTCTTTGTAACACCGCTGTCCTTAGTTTGCCGATCCACAGGCATAAGTGGGCGCAATACCTTTCTAGGTAACGTGGGGATTACGTGGCGTAAAGTCACCCCAAGAGGGCCTAGGCCTTGTGACGGGTAAACCCCTGCGGTCGCGTTTTTAGGGCAAGAGTGTAATACTTGAGCTCGACAAGTTTTAGCTGTGTGGCGTGGAAACCCACAGTAATACCCCTATTTCCCCCCTGACCTACTGAGAGAGAGTAGGCAGACGCCGGCACTACCCCCCCTTCTTTTGGAGTTTTAGCTTTGCGCAAGCATTGCTGATTAGTTTTTGCCAGTGCCCAAAGCCTCCCGTGTCATCTTCGCCAAGAACAAGAGTACTAGAAAGTCTCTCTGGGAGCATATTGACATCTCCGACCCGCACCGCTTCGATCATGTCAGCAAGCCTCGTCGCGTGATCAGACCCCGCACTACTCCGTACACCCCTGTCCCTGGATGTTGTGAAGGACTAGCCTGCCAGGCTGCTAAGACCCAGCTCGAGCGAGAGGACTACACGAACGAACAGCGCAAGCGCAAACTTGCTGATCGTCTCACTACCTCTCCCCCACCACTCACTGATCGCATCAGCTCCCCGGAACCCCCCGTGCTTGACATCAAGCCCTTCCCCTCCAACCTCCATTTCCACAAGAACGTTCAGGTTAACTAGCTGCGTGACTACAAGCGCAAGTTCGGAGCAACTGCTACGCGTGTTACCCCGTTCTTCGAGTTATTAGACAAGACACGTGCAAGCATCGATCCGCAGGTTGCCACACAGTTGTGGGTACTTGGACAAAGGTTCAATCGCCTCTACAACAACCTTACTACGCTTGTCAAGAAGAAGGCTATTTCGAACCGCAAGTAGAAGGACATTTTGCATGACTTGATCACAGTTGGCAAGCACAGTTTTAAAGCGCTCAAACCTCGCTTTGTCGAGCATTGCCAGGAGTTGGTAACTGAATTGGATCCAGACTGGTTAAGGATTGCGGAGGAAATAGAAGTAGTTCTTGTGTAACCGCGTTTTGAATCATAATGAGCTCTACTCCCTTTGCGAGTGTACAACCTTCCCCCTTCCATCAGAGTGATATGTTGGGACCCTTGAGCGATATCCCCTTGGGATCTCTGGCTGAGGATTCCCCTACACCACCTGCTGTGCCTGTTCCCTTGCCGCACTCTTACCTGGAATACAGTGAACATTTGGTTTCCGCTGCGCAACAGAGCATGACACCTGTTGACGTCAAGAACCTGGTGGACTCTCTGTATAACCAGTTTTGGCATGGAATGGAGTGTATGCAGAGCGAGATGAAGGAAGGAATGCGTAAGTGCAAGAATGAGACGCGTCAGCTGCAGACGCAGATTGACAACCTTGAAGCAATTAGACGGGAGCAGGCTGCACAGATTGTGGATGCACAAGCAATGAACAGACTTCTCTGTGAGAAGTTAGAGCAAGCGGAAAAGGCGTATCAGGAGACTCAGACTGCGCTATTGAAGGCAGAAAAGGTGTACACAGAATTGAGACTTAAGGTTGACACCATGGGCACAGGTGGCAGTGTTGGACTATCGCAGTCCCTTTTCCCAATCATGAAGGAGCCCGACACCTTTAACGGTAATAAGGCGAATAAGTTGGATGACTGGCTGGAATCTATGGCCTTGTGGTTGCATCACTGCGGCGTAACCCAGGACGAGAAGAAGATTGAGACAGCGATGACTTATCTCCGAGGAACGGCTAAGAAGGTCATGCAGGGCTACTTTGACAAGGTCAATGACCAGGAATCGCTTGGCACGTATGCTACCTTCATCGAGGACTTGAAGAAGGGTTTCCAGCAGATAGACAAGAAGAATCATGCAATTGCTGAGTTTAACCAACTCGTTGCCAAGAAAGGTACTAATGCCCAGAACTTTGGCGAGTTTTCTGCGCATTTCTGGACCCTGGCCAAGCAGACAGGCTTCTTCAAGGCGGAGTTGTTGTCGAAGCTCTACGCGCATATTCCAAAGCCTGCAGCCGACGTTTTGATCACTCATGGTCGTGAGAAGTGGGCCAAGACCTGGGATGAGTTCATCAACAAGTGTTATGACTTTTTGTTTTCCTCTTTCGCTACGCTCACCATGTGACAACCCCAGTTACCTGACCTGGTTCCCAGTCCTGAACAGACCTGGAAGGCGGCAGATCATCGGATCACCCTTCCCGCATACCCTGACACCGCCACCGGTGGCGGTCGCTCTTCAGCTTCCTTTCCCGATCCACGGCTTCCTGCTTCTCTGATTCCCGATCTCCTTCTCGGTTCTCACCTTCCTGTCGCGCTTCCTCCCGCTCCCGTAGGCGCTGACGCCTTGTGTTTCGACAACGGCCATTGGTAGACTAGTGGACTGCTGACCGGTTGCGACATATCTCTGACAGATGGTACAATACTGCGCACAGGTAGCGTGACAAATAGATCTTCAACATTGTACGATACTGCTCTGAAAACGACTCGCGCAAGTAGTATAAAAACACGGTCACTGTAGCTACGTTCCTTAGTCTTTCGCTCTTTTGTACCTCGCCTTGAGCAAATACGAAGAGTTCTTCATTGGCTATTGTTTTGTCGTGCATTACAACGCTTGTTTCAAAGCTTAGAGCAGCCTTCTAAGACCCTTTGACAAGTCTAGTAAAGCGACCGAAAGTTGCTCCAGGCACTTTCGTAACAACGAGGTCCAGGAAATTCTCCAGGACTCGCGTCTCTTGAATGGAACCGTGCTTACGAGCCAGATTGCCAAGGATCCGAACGCTATGGATGTTGATGCTGTGAAAGGCAAGAAGTCCTCGGATAAGGCAGACGGCAAGCAGGCAAAGGTTCGGAAGATGGCCATGTCATTCGAAGAGCCTAGACGCAAAGGATGCTGCGCTAAGTGTGGTGGTAAAGGTCATATGCAGAAAGAGTGCCCGAATGGAAAAGAGAATAACTCTAGCTCGGCCTCTTCTAGCAAGAACACCGATACCTCGGGTGCAAGCAGCTCTAAGGCATCGTCGTCTAGCAGTAAGGGAAAGGAAAAGGACACTGGAAAGTCGAAGTACACGAAGAAGAGCGTACGGGAAATGCACGGCAGTGACTCCGATAGATTTGAGGAGTTAGATTCAGAGGATGGGTCTGGGTCGAGTTCGGAAGAAGAAACACCCAAGCCAAGGAAGAAGAAGTTGTCTTCAGACAAGAAGGTGCAGAGGGTTAACCGCGTGGTTTTCTCGGATAACAAGGATTTTTTTGAAGGGGCCTATGTAAAGTCTGCTACATACGGTCCATTTTTAGATTTCCTATATGCCCCGGACTCAGTAGAGTTTGTACAAACAGTATTGGAATCCAGAAAAGTGTTTAGTCTACCATCTAAATCGAGTTTTTCGCTTCCAGTAACTGTGAGTCAGGGAAAAGAAACAGAAGTGCAGACAACCACGTTGGTCGACTCAGGAGCTTATACTATATTTGTCAATCACCGCTTCGTAAGAAGGTGTAAGCTGAAGACAAATGAGCTAGCTCAGGAGATTCATGTCTATAATGCAGACGGATCTCGGAATCGTAGCCGTAGTATCAGGCAGTACGTGTGGCTCGACGTAACGGTTGGTGAACATTGTTCCCGCCAGGCCTGCCTTGTTACAGATTTAGGAGGAAAGGACATGTTCCTCAGTTTTAGCTATTTGAAAAAGCACAATCCTGAGATATATTGGCAAAGGGGTGAGCTGACGTATTCACGCTGCCCGGATACTTGCCGTTTTATGGGACGATGTGCTCAGATAGCAGAAGCAGAACTTGAAGAACCCATAGATGAGGACTTCGAGTTCAGTGCTGAAGAACCATGGCTGGAGTGGATTGATGCAACCATACCAGAGGGGCAAGTCTTGGCAGAGACTTGCATGAACATTGCATCAGTATCGGCGACTCGCGCGCTGGAAGGAATCGAGGGCTGGGAGCAGCTTGTTCCTAAACAGTATCATGAGTTCGGAGACGTCTTCTCCAAGAAGGCAAGCGAGCGCATGCCTACTTGCAAGCCATACGACCATGCGGTCGAGTTTACGGAAGGCACTACCCTACCCCGACCTGCCAGGAATTATTCCTTGTCGCCAGTCAAAAGAAACTCTCTAGATGAATGGATACAGGAGAATTTGAAAAAGGGTTATATTCGACCTAGTAAATCTCCGTTGGCAGCGCCAGTTTTCTTTGTGAAAAAGAAGGATGGAGGACTACACTTGGTGCAAGACTATTGTAAGCTGAACGAAGCAATTAGAAAAGACCGTTTCCCGATACCTAAGATTATGGATCTTATCGACCGACTGTTGAAGGCTAGTATCTATACCAAGATTGACCTTCGATAGGGGTACAATAATATTAGGATACGGGAAGGAGACGAGTAGAAGTTAGCCTCCACTACGCCATTCGGTCTTTATGAACCTACGGTCATGTTTTTCGGTCTCAGCAATGCACCAGCTACGTTCCAGAGAATGATGAACCATATTCTTGATGACTTGATACGAGATGGTCATATAATGGTTTATCTGGACGATATCCTTATCTTCATGAATGATTTGGACCACCATCGACACTTAGTCCGAGAGGTACTGCGGCGGCCACGCGATAATGACTTATTCGCTAAGCCTAAGAAATGCTTTTTCGAGACGAATAGCATTGAGTACCTTGGAATGATCATTAGTAAAGGATCAGTTCAGATGGACAAAAGCAAGGTGGACGGTGTTTTGTCTTGGCCCGCACCCCAGAAGGTGAAAGATGTTCAAGCCTTCTTGGGATTTGCTAACTTCTATCGAAGATTTATTCAGAATTTTGGGTCAATTGCCCGCCCGCTCTCAGAGCTCACCAGGAAGGATAAGGAATGGAACTGGGGACCGGAACAGCAGGATGCGTTTGATGCGCTCAAGAAGGCTTTCACGTCCGCCCCAATTTGGAAGATTCCAGATGATGAGAACCCATTCAGAATAGAGTGTGACTCATCGGACTTCGCGACGGGTGCAGTTTTAGAGCAGTTAGGCTCTGACGGCCTATGGCACCCTGTAGCATATTACTCAAAGGCGCTTGGTGTGCATGAGCGGAATTATGAAATCTACGATAAGAAGATGCTCGCCATCATTTGCAGCCTTAAGGAGTGGCGCCATCATTTAGAAGGACACCCATTGCCATCTGAAATATGGTCAGACCATCAGAACTTGACGTATTTCCGAAAGGCACAAGACTTAACTCAACGACAAGCGCGTTGGAGTTTGTTCCTGACCAGATTCAACTTCCACTTGAAGCACAAACCCGGAAAGACGATGTTATGGGCTGATCCCATGTCCAGGAGGCCAGATCATGAATTGGGGGTGGATTGTGACAATTGTGAAAAAATCCTTTTGAAGCCAGAATACTTTGCGATCAGAGCCATGCAACCAACCCATTCTTTGATTGTGGATGATAGCAATTTGCTAGAAAGGATCAGGAAGGCACTGTTGGATGACGATGTCACCAAGTTGTATAAAGACCTGTTGTTGAAGGGACCAAGATAGTTTGGAAAGGACTTACAAGAATGGCACCTCGAAGACGGTCTTCTGTTACACCGAGGCAAGGTGTATGTACCTAAAGACGATAAGATTAGGGCAGACCTGTTAAAACTTCACCACAACTTCCCTGGAGCCGAACATCCTGGACAATGGAAGACGTTGGAGTTGTTATCTCGCAACTATTGGTGGCCAGGAATGTCAGTTTACATCAAGAAGTACGTTGCAGGATGCGATGTATGCCAGTCACACAAGAATGTCAATCAGAAACCCAGAGGGTTACTACAACCTAACGAGGTTCCGGACCAACCATGGGAGGTTATGTCTTGTGATCTGATCACCGACCTACCTGACTCGGACGGATACAATGCCATTTTCGTGATAGTGTGTCGACTACTCAAGCGAGCCCACTTCTTCCCTGTCACCAAGGGGTTCTCCGCCAAGGATCTCACCAATTTGCTCTATGAGCGTGTTTGGCCCTTACACGGCCTGCCACGGCAGATCATCTCGGACAGAGGCACGCAGTTCGCAGCAAAACTCTTCCAGGAATGATGCAAACTCTTGGGCATTAAGTCGGCAATGACTACGGCATTCCATCCACAGGCTGACGGTCAGACAGAGAGGGTGAATCAGTCACTAGAACAGTACTTGCGCTGTTACACGAGCTTCAGGCAGGATGACTGGGTTAGTCTACTACCTGCAGCTGAGATTGCGTACAATAATCAAGCGCATGAAAGTACAAAGAATTCCCCGTTTTACGCCGAGTATGGCAGACATCCTCGGATGTTCCCAGAACAGGACCATGTTACCCGAATGGTAGATCTTGACGACTGGACTAAGACGAGACAGGAGGCGCAAGAGCAGGCAAAGGCTGCACTTGTTCTAGCATCAGAGCGTATGAAGTGGTACTATGACCAGGGTCATTCTGATCCAGAGTTCAAGGTTGGAGACCGAGTTTGGCTCGATGCGAAGGACTTGAATCTGCGCATACCATTAAAGAAATTGGCACCAAAGCGAGTAGGCCCGTATGAAATCTTGGAGCAGCTTGGACCGGTAACCTTCAAGTTAAAGTTGCCAAAACATGTGAAGATTCACCTGGTCTTCCATGCAAGCAAGCTCATTAGGTACACTGAAGACGAGGTTGCTGGACGCACTAGAAAGCTCCCGCCACCTATTAGGGTTGGCAAAGAAGAAGAATTTGTTGTCGACAAGATCGTGGATTTGGCACCAGATGAACGCAGACGAGTCATGTACCGTGTACGGTGAAAAGGCTACAATAAAGGCTACAATGAGCACAGTGACACTTGGGAGTATCTTGGGAATCTGAAGCACACAATGCAAAAGGTCAATCAGTACCACAGATGGTATCCTGATGCACCTAGAGCTATTGCGGCAATTCACAGACATGAGTCTGAGGAGGATGCATTTTTTGCACAGGAACTTGTGTTGTTGCAGTCATGGACTCCAGATGACGCATCTGAGACAGAAAATCTAGTCAAGGATATGGAGACCAGTGACAGCGCAGGAATAGACCTTTGCGTTCCCGAAGATATTACTCTTGAACCAGAAAACCGCTGGTTTCTTTCCCAGGCAGTGCTTCTGCCGTTGAATTTTGTTCTATTTCACTGGCAGGCGGTTGCTGTTGCTCTTTTCCGCCAGTCACGCCCTCCTGCCGTTGTGCACTGGGTGCGTGCAGAACAACACGGTGAATTCGTTTCGAGAACTCCCACGTGGTTTCAGGGCGTTCGGACTCTGCCAGCCCCGCGGTGGGTCGCGCTATCGCCCCACCATTCCGTCCACGACCCTTCGCCGCCCACGCCACAGGGCGTGAAGGTCCCACACTCGGCCACTCCCCCTTGCGGGGAGGACGCTGCAGTGCCGGTGAGGCCGACACTGTCGACCCGCCCTCCAGAGCACGCCCATGTGTTGATGCACGCGTTGAGCGGCGCAGGCCACCCGGCTGGGCTGCCATTGCCTCAACTCCAACCAGCACTGGTAGGGAGATGGACGCCGCCTCCAGGTAGGTGTGCAGTCCCTCATCTTCATCATACACGGTATACTCACTGGGTGCACGCACCGTGCCGGCTCTGTCATTGGACTAGATGCACAAAAGCGCATCCGCTAGCATGTTATCCACGCCCGGCACATGTTCGACTCTGAAGTCAAACTCCGAAATTTTCTCCAGCTATCGCGCCTGCCGACCGGACAGGCCCCGCTGGTTCAGCAGGTGGATGAGCCCCTTGTGGTCAGTGACCCACATGAACCGGCAGCCAAGCAGTACATCCCGGTGTCGTTGCATCGCTTCCACCCCCGCTAACATCTCTATCTCATGCACAGGATAATTCATTTGAGCAGAGGACAGTTTAGCGGAGAAGAACGTCGCTACCCTGGCATTTTGAAAGTCAGGGCCCTGAGCCACCACTCCCGCTATGCCACCATGCGATCCATCCGTAACTAGCCAAATCGGTTGTGCACCTGGACCGTAGTCAAGGGGCACTCGCTGGTGTTCACGGTGAGCATGCACCAGTTTCTTTATCTCATCGAACGCACGCTGATGCGTGAAGTCCCACTTGAAGCTCGCATCGGCTCCCGTCAACGCGGTCAATATCCCCATGGGGATCCGCACCGTCGCGATATCGTCTGTGAGATAGCCAACCGACCCAAGGAACCCACGCAACAGCTCCCTGTTGGTGGGAACTTTCCAGTTGAGCACAGAGTCCACCTTGTCAGGGTCCATCCTAATTCCCTCAGAGTTAACCACTCGACCCAAAATCTTCATCTCATCGCACAAGAAATGCAATTTACTGGTGCTCAAGTATAACTCCTGTTCCCGCAGGATATTGATGACCAGGTGCACGTGTCTTACGTGCTCGTCACACATATCAGAATAGACGACAATATCATCCAAAGATACGTCCATAAAGATGCCAATATACGGGCCAAATATATGGTTCATGAGAGACTGGTAAGTCGCGACCGCATTACAGTCGCCCTGCTGTAGAACTAAGCTAACCATATTCCCGTCCGGGGTGGTCATGGCAGTGTGCTCGACATGGTCAGGGTCGATCCTGATCTGTTCGTAAGTGTCCTTGCTATCCACTAGAGACCTATATGGCTTCCTAGCGACCCGTCTGAGGATGCCCTCCATGTCAGGAAATGGGAAGGTAACCTTGTACGTGTTAGCATTGCGCTCCCGCAGGTCGCACATGACCCTCAGTTTAGGTGGCTCACCCTCCGTCCCGGTACTAGGCTTTTTAAGCAGTGACATGGGCGCAGTGTTCTTTGCAGAGGATACTTGCCACCTCCCAGACTTCAAGTAGGCGTCGCGTTTTTCCGCCCACACCGCCTGCAATGCATCCGGACATTTGGAAGGCCGCCACGAGTATACCTTTGACTTGTCCTTAAGAGGGATCGTATGATTTATCACTCGCAACGGAGGCAGCGGGGAATCACTGGCCTCCTTACATATAGGCACCACGTACTCTCATAACGCAGCCCGCACCGAATCCAGTCGCTCTCCAAACAAGTCAGCTGCGCGTGACTCCAGGACCCGCACACTCTTGCCCTCAATAGGCAGAGCCTCCAGTGAGCCCACAATAACTTTCGTGGGATTCAAACCGAGCAGGACCTGATGCTGGAATAGGAACGGCGTCCCCAGAATGAGGTCATAATTAAGCAAATTCACCACGTCGAAATAATGTGGTTCCCAAATGCCTTGGTAGTCTACATCCGCCGTACATCCGAGATTAATCTTGGCACGAGAGCCTTGCACAGCCAGGTGAACTGGCAGTGGTTTCGCAAGCTCAAATGTCTTTATGCCGAGCTGATGAGCCAGCTTAGCAGACATGAAGTCAGCTAGGGACCCGGAGTCCAACAGCGTCCTAGCCGGTTCCCCGTTGATCCGAACCACCACCACAACTGGTTCAGGCACTGATCGCTTGAAATCCCGGGATGTGGCCGCATTCCGCTGCAATGCAGTGTAGGTGTCAGATGCCGCCACCCGTACAGCCGCAAGCTCTATGCCATCCAGGGCTCCACACCCCACATCGTCATCAAAGAGCCAGACCAACTTGCCGTCCACGTCCTCCGTGGTCCAGGTCTGGCCCCCGAGTCGGAGATGAGTCATCCTCGCGTAATAATTGGCAAGGTCGAACCTCGGCTCATACATCAGGTAAAGGGGAATCTCCAAGTATATACAGAGATATGTGTCCCACACCTGCACTGTGTCCTCGTCCCTGGTGCAGATAAACCGTTGCGAACTGCCACCGGCCGTAACCCAACCACATGGTGTGGGCTCCTCACGGGAGAGGACGGCCTCTGCAATCAGTACCGCCGCATCCCCCATCCGACCAGGCGAGTCCCCGACATATTGATAATCCAATTGAATATTCGGTTCCACCAGCGACCTATAGCAAGCCAACACATCGAACCGTGGGTCTCGGAGCCACATGCCATCCAACAGCACGTTATCAGGTAAGTCCCCTCCCATTATAACATACTACTGATGCTGATCATCAACTGAATAGATGGCACAGGACCACTCAGACGGATTCTCAGAGCCTGCAGGAGCAGGTCTAACAGAATGGACTGAGCTCGCTTCGCAAATATTTCACCCACCGCCGACGGCCTACGACCTTCCCTCAGGCCATATGGCAGTTGCAGAGGACAGGTGCCTTGTGCACACGGCGAGTCCTCCCTGTCCGACAGACACCACTCCGACTCATCTCCTGAGAAGCCAAACTCCTCGCTCGAGGAGTCCGATACTGGGTCCAAGATGGGCATCGAGTCACCCTCGCTACCGTCGTCGTTATCAGACGAGCACCACCCGTCATCTGACGAGTCAGAAACGCTAGCCAGACCCGGCAAAGTGTCGTAAAGGTCCTCTGGGGAATAGGCCATAGCGCGTTTCCAAGAATAAGTCACTGAGCGAGACTTCAGCAGTCCGGCCTCATCACTGGTCACATCAAGGACACTGGCAGCATACCAGGCCTGAGGACCTATCCCGACACAGTTGAGCTCAAGCTCCATTGTGAACACCGTCCGGGAGGCCAACTCCTGAAGCTCCTCCGTATCGTGGTGTCCAAATTCGATATTGGACGAGTAGATGCCGGGGGCCCGGTCCTTCCGGTGAGTCTTAACTTTCGCAGCGCGAGGGCAATTCTGAGCAAAGTGGCCAGTCTCCTTACACAGATAACACTTTCCCTCAGCCGCCAATTGAGCGCACTCCTCTGGAGTCAGCTTAAGGTGCTCGTGTTTTGGCGGTTTGGGCTTCCGGCCATCCTGCCTAGTAGACCCCACCTTGGCGGCACCACGAAGGTCACGACCAACGGGAGACCTGCTCTTCTGATCAGTGTGGGTCTTAGGATTCCCGTGCCCCTTTGGCTTCGGGTCCCTAGCATCCTGCTGTTTACTAGCCGAGCCAGGCGCCCTCTCTGCCCTTTTATTCGCTCTTTCCTTAGCACGAGCCGCCTCTTCCAGCACCTCGGCGGCGTGTAAGACAACCTTCCAGGATTCTGTCGTCGGGGACATTTCCTTAGATATTAGTCCCTCGATTATATATCCTTTGAAACCCCGCCAGAGTTTCCTCACTTTTTGGGTTTTCGTGAAGTCATCCACAACCCGGAACATGCGCTGAAGCTCGTGAGAGTACTCCCGAACAGACATGTTCCCCTGGCTGAAGTTATCCAGCTTGTCACGCATACGGTCATGGAAATCCGCGGGGAAACAGTAGTTAAATAATCCGATGAAAAGCTCATGTAGAGACCACTCCGAAGGGTTACCCAAAACTACTAATGTATAAAAGCTGTAGGCTTTCCCGGATGTAAAATGCGACAGAGAGAAAGCGTATCGCTTCTTGGACAGTCGGTACCCCGCCAGGTATTCTTTCGACTGTTCCATGAACTTGTAGAATTTTTCGATGTCCGCCTGACCACTGTATGTCTCGGGCTCATGAGGCTTCAACCGAGGGTGTTTATCCTCTGCTCTAGTCTTCGACCGTCTAGTAGAGCCACCTCCTCCGACATCGAACTCCAAAGAGTACCCATGGGAGGATGGTGCCTCCGACTCGTCTGATAAGCATGAATCCCCCGGAGCCGGGCTCATGGAGCGCCGCGACCGGCGTGCCCGCCTCCCCTTGAGATCACTAAAAGCCTTGCCCAGGAACCCTTCCGGTTCTACTTGGGTTATAGGCTGCAGTGACGAGAACCTGGGCCGAGTCTCCCTTGTGGATTCCGGCTTCATCACCGCCTCCACTACCTTGTTGGCGGCGCCCCGGTCATACTCGCCCTCACCCGTAACACCACGTTCCTTGACCGTCTCGCGGACCTGGGGCACCTCGGCAATAGCCTCAGGCATCGGTTGGGCCGCCCCTTTGAGGGCCAAGGCCCGCTCGAACATCAACTTCAGCTCGTGTAGTTCAGCCTTCAGGCTTTCCACCTCGGACTGGTTATCTACCAGGGGCACTGGTTGCGAAATTTTACTGTCCAACCTGTCCCCTTGGGGAGCTTGTAGTCGACTGACATAGTAACTATCTAGTTCCCTCTGCTGAACGTGGGGGTCCAGCTCCGCCAGGTCAATCTCCAGTGCCCCCCAGTTGTTGGGGTCGACAGACTTCCCTTTATCGAGGGAGGAGGGCCCAGCACAACGTTCTCCCGCCGCTTCTTGCTCGTCAGGCGGTTCTACGTCTTTCGAGATGGCCTCACTATCTCCCGCCTCTTTTGTGAGGTGGGGCGGGGCATCCTTTTTCCTTCCCCAACCACTCGCATCGCAGCCCGTCGGCTCGTGAGAGGTTGTGGTCTCGGCGTTCACGTGAGAGAGCCAGTTCCTACCAGCTTCTATCACCGCCGATGTACCCGTGTCCGACTTTTCGGACAAGGTCTCCGAGAGGAGGACAGAGCGGATAACCTCCTCCTCTGCTTCCTCAACTCGGGATGTCTCCTCTGCCCCGAGGGCGGGAGGGGGTTTCGCAACTACGGCAGGGCCGTTCGTAATCTGGTAGTGAAGGTATTGGGACGCGCCTCTTCAGGTGGGTACTCCGTCACGCTGTCAAGAGCCTCATCAGGTTCTCTATTCAGAGTTGCGAGGTACTCACCAGGGACAGAAGGGGTCCTCGGTTCTGTGTTCTGTGAGGCCAGTGTTCTGGCCTTGGAACGAGTAAACATGCTCGTGTGTTTTTCCTTTCTACTCGGGAAATGGTTTGTTGAAGCCGGTGAACTCGTTCGAGTTCTTTTTCTTGTGATGTCGCCTGTCCGAGGTGATAACTGGAGTTGATCAGACTCCGTTGCCCAGAAAAAGCGACTGCGACATATTTTGTAAAGCGAGAAGTCTTAAACTGTTAAAAATATGTAGCGCTCGCGACCAGATAAGGCAAGTCGGTGGCACCACAAGAGTGAAAAGCGAGAGCGTCGGACGGTTGAGTAACAGGGGTAAAGACTGATTCTCGTATCCTAGCTAAGGTACAAGGAATCTCGAACCCGACCTATGTATGAAGATCCAGCCACTCGGGGCTAGCTGACACAGGAACTACATGGTACTGTATAGCAGCAGACGAGGGCCGGCGGATTAAGTAAATAGGGCGGAGTAAAATAGGAAAGCAATACAATCGGAGTAAAGTAATGCAGACAAACATACGGAAAAGAAGGTGACTTCCCAAAAGCGGAAAGAGAGCGCCACAGTACGGTGCGGCCCGTTACATCGGCCCGGCTCTTCCAGGCTGTGAATTCCAACATCAGTAGTATCATCGCCGTCATCTGGATGAACGGATGCTCCTGCTACCTAACGCTTGTGTACTTACTATCCGGCACTGTTCATGTTTACCTTGTGTACTATGCAGCACACTCGAAGCTCGGGACAAACATATTATATATGGTACAATGTCCGCCGAAGCTTTGTCTAGGCTCTAGGAGTATGCTCAACGCCAGAACAATGTCGATATGTGTGTCGACGCACATTTCAGTCATTGAACAACCCGCCCCCTTCCTGAGGACCCGAGCCGACGTCCCGTGAGGTTGCGTGCTTCTTCACACCCGTGCGGATTTGTAGGAGCTCCTGTTGCCAGCCTTTGAATTTACGGAGGAGGGCGTCCTCGTCGGTAGACGCGCCTGCGCTCGCTTCTTCACGTTGTAGGGTGGCGACTACTTTGCTCAGGGAATGGTCGAGGTCGCCCAAGATACTTTCGAGCGCAAAGGGGTTGCTCATGCTCTGCATAAACCCGGCTTCATGCTCGCCGCCTGTTCCGGGTACAGACTCGCTAGGTGCAGCTGCAAGAGACGAATCACGTTAGTGGTTCAAGAGGATGCGATGCTGTCGAAATATATATCTACCTTGCGGATCTGACCTGGGGTATACCTGTTGGGTCAGGTAAGTGCGGGTTACGATGTGGAGGAACGGTCAGCCTACTTGGCCTGGGTTCTCCCGCGATGGTGATGGGGGAATGTCGGGAGTGACTTTGCTGATGTACTTGGCGTCCTCAGGGAACTTCGAGTCGACTACACAATGAGTCTGGGTCAGCACCGATGTTGTCTCCGGAATCCTAACAACCGGATTTCTATAACATACCATCTCCCAGTGACATGGTATATATCGAGACTACGCGGGTTCGGAGATATTGAGTACAGATCTGAGACAGACTTGAGCGCTCTGCCAAGTACGCGAAGAACTACACGCCTACTCAGAAACAGCTCGAATCTGAATGACGTCGTAGTCAGTGGAATGAATACGCAGCATCGGCATGAATACGAATTTATACGGTGCTGGGCCAAACTCGGGTGGAGGACACGGGTGGAGTGCACCGATGACGTATGTCTCTTATGCTAACCGCCCACTTTGACTCCCCGCCGCCTAGGTATGCACGATCTGAACTCTCACATGCACATATGCAAGGCGCTTGCATATGTGCATGTGAGAGTTACTGCGTTCGCTCAATTCATGCCGATCACACGATATGAAAGCAAGAAAATTTATTGTAACAAAAAAGACATGACAGTACATGGAAAAGCAACCGCGATATTACAAGACCGCGATATTACAAGTGTCGCAGTATCACAAGAACCGCGATATTACAAGGGCACGAGACATTACATGGGCAAGAGACAGCACTGTTGGCTATGAATCACATCTACACAATCGCATCAGGAGGCTGGGCAAGTCTTGCGAAAGCCGGGGCCCGCGGTGACTTCTTTTGGGTGATGACCTTCTCGACGGGGTCCACGAGAGAGTCCGACGACGCCTGGGGGGCATCCGGAGTGATGATGTACTTCGGGAGGTACGGCAGGCGCGTGAGCGGCTCAGGCGTAGTCGGCCTAGAGTCGAACGAAGACGCGGTGCTGGCAGTCGTGCGCAGGGAGACCAGAGAGGGCTTGCGCGAGTCGACTTCGCTCAATAAGTGCGTGGGCACCGCCTTGCGGACGGCGAGATGAGTCTTGGCCGGTTCTGCGGATGCGGATGTATCGACAACCTTGATGATTGGCCCGGAGGCGCGGCGAGCGTCCTCAGCTTCAAGCGAGGCGTCGAAGATGGACTCCGCCGTAGTGATTGACTGGTCCAAGCTAGGCTCACGAGTGCCGCTGGCGAGAGTGGAGCTGGCGTCGATCGAAGCGACATCCCCGTCGACGACAGGCATGGCGGCGGTGGTGGCCTTCTTGCCGCGGCGCATACGCTTGAGGAGAGCACGGCGCTTCTTGTTGCTGCCGACGGCCATCTCGATGTCGTTCCCCTTGGACTTGGCTGCGGCGCGACTACGCATCTTCTTCCGCAACACGTACATGAAGTACTTGGCCTCGCCGGTGATGACGTCTGAGTAGGCATGAATGGAAGGGACGAGACCACCGACGGCGATGAGCCAGAAGTACGGCTGGTGGAAGATAGTGGCGAGGAAGTAGCCAAGACCGGTGGACAGAGCCATGTACCAGGCGATGAGGTGACCGACGTGAGTGGCACGCGAGAGGAAGGACTCGGGGCGAGCGAACTCGGACTTCGAGCGAGCGGAAGTACCCCAGTTGGTGATGTGAACCGTGAAGCACGCGAACAGCTTGGAAGGCAGCAGACCGAAGAAATACTGAGATCGGGATGTGAGAAGCTGCAATTTACATCGGGGCGGCGAAAAACATACCATGACACCGTAGAAGCCGAAGAGGAACATGGTGGGATCCCTCAGGCAGATAACACCGTAGACACTCTTGATGAGCGCGACACCGAACATGGTCGACAGCCAGATGACAGGGCGCAGCCAAGTGGTAGGAGTGTAGAGCATGCGAAGGACCGTTGCGGTGAGCACCATGGGGTAGAGGAACTGCTTGGTGGTCTCGACGGTGAGCCACTGTGGCGCGAGTCAGCGGCGTCTCCGAATGATCATGAGGAGAAAAACGTACGAATTTGTGGTAGGCGAAGCTCTTCGGGAACCAGAACGCTTCACGGAAGAACGACTTTGACCAACGCGTCTGCTGCTTGACCCAGCGAACGTAACCAGCGGGCGTGTCACTGTCGCAGCGGGCGAGGTGCGTGTAACCGGTCTTGTGTCCGAGCGAGAGTATACGGTTCGTGAGGTGGCGATCATCACCGAAAGTGGTCTCCTTGCCGAGGAAGGACTGAAGAATCCAAGGGCCTAGGACATCCATGAGATCCGAAGTCCTGTACAAACCGAGCTACGAGGGAATGAGCGACGACCTAGAGTGTCATAGAGCAAATCACATACCGGGCCGGACAAGCATCCAACACAGCCGAAGGCGCTCTGGCAAGCACGCTCGACGTTGAAGGCGAACCAGTAGCGAACCGAAGACATGAGCGCGAGGAAGGAGTCCTTCTTGTTCCAGATGCGAACGTCACCAGTGACACCACCGTAGCGGCTGTCGCTGTAGAGCAGGGCCATCATGTTCATGACTGCATCCGGGTAGACATAGGTGTCGCTGTCGGTAGTGAGCATCGCGTCCTTGGTGTCGAGGGCGTACGCGCCGACGACGAAGGCCGTGAACATGGCGTGACGCTTGTGACCGTGGGGCCTGTGCGAACGTCAACAACGGTCGGAAAGGAGTAAAGCAGTGAAGACGTACTGGGAGAAACAGATGCCCTTCCAATCCGACCAACGCTCCGCGGTGGCTTTCGCATGCAGGTAGTTGAGCATATAGTTCCAAGCGACCTCGTGCGCCTCAGCTTGGCCAGGGCGCGGCTCCTGAGTGAGCCACATCTTGAACTGTTGCCAACGGGTGAGGGGCGGGTGACCGAGTGAGTTTAGCACCTCATGGTACTTCTCCTTGTACATGACGGAGAGCAGGACGGGGAGGTGAACGATGAGGCGCTCGTCTTCAGGGAACGCCTTGCCGAATGCATTTGCCATATCGAGATCAGGCTGGTCGTTGCCGTCGACGACACCGATAATGTGCTTGATCGGGTACTCCTGCGCCTGGAGCGACTTGAGGCACTGGAAGGCAGAGTGAGAATGCAGAAGGCAATCGGATGGCGCGAATGACTTACAGCGAGCCAAGCCTCCTCGTCCTCGCGATACCCGACGACCGCGATACTGCACTTAGGCAATTCAGTAAGCGGAACACCCTCGTCAGCGGCACCAGCAGCAGCACGCTGCGCGACGCCCTTGACAATCGCCGACTTCGGCGTCATTTTGTTGACGTGGCGGCGATTGAAGGAAGCCGCGATAGTCTGTACGGTGAAGTCTGATGAACAGTTAGCGTCGTTCGAGGGGCAGAAGAGACTACTGAAAGCGTACCAAGAACGAGCAAAAGGCCGTACATGCCGAAGCTCCAAGGGCCGTAAGTGACGATCCTCAAGCGCATACCGTAACCGACGAGCAAACTGATGACGACAGCCAAGCTGATAGCGATCTTGAACGTCGCACGGTACTTGCGGATGCGCGGCTGGTCGCGCTCGACCAAGTTGAAGGGAGGAACGGTCCACGGGTGCTCGTGCAACGCGGGTTCCTCAAGCAGCTTCTGATCGGCGAGGGGCAGCGTAGCGGTGGAGGCGCTAGGCTCGACACAAGGGATCTCGGGGTCGACGTATTCGAGCGCAGGCGGAACCTCGGGCGGTGACTCGAACTCGAACTCATATTCATCCAGCTCGTGATAGATGCTGTTGTCTTCGTTGAGACTGTCGGCGTCGTCATCCTCGTCGCGGATGGACACGTTCTGGTACGATTGCGCGCCGCGGGCGTAAGACTCGCCGACAGACTCAGAGTCAGCGGCGCTCTGAACGGCGGTGATCGAACTTCCATCGTCTGCGGTCGGCGGGACTTCCAGGAGGGCCGGCTGCTGCAGGGCCTGAGCATGACGGGGCACGGACGACTTGATGCGATCGAAGTCAATGGCCTCAGAGATGCTCTTGCGGGGACGCGAGCGGCGAACCTCAATGCTGCCGTCCTGAGACTGAGCAAAGGAAGGGCTCAGGGGTGACAGCGGGCCATTAGAGCTCTGAGCGAAGGAAGGGCTCAGGGGCGACAGCGGGCCGTTAGAGCTCTTGCCTTTGCTTGAGTCAAAACGCGAGAACAGCGGAGGCGACGGCAGCGCCATAGTGGAGAGGTTGGGCGTCGACGCGGAGGGCGAGAGCATGCCCTGGGACGAGCGTGAGCGCATTCTATCCGCCCAACGCTTGGGATCACGCTCGGGCAGCGGTGGGGCGGGCGAGCCGATGCGGGAGGGGGAAAGCGAGGGCGATGTAGACTCCAAGCCGAAGTCGTGGATCTTGGATGAACGTATGACCTCCTCGTCGCTGTGCTCTGACTGCACATTGGTGTCGGTGACCGATGGAACGTAGTCAGTCGGGTCTGTGATATCCGAGCCAGCGTCCTCAGTAGACCGAGCCTGAGTAGCCTCCGAGCCCTCGTCTGAAGATTCCAAGGAGTCGTCAGATACCGAACCGACAGACTGCCTACGGCCAGGGGCATCGGATGGCGGCGAGTCCTTCGCGAGAGCGGCGGCGGACAGAGACGGTGTGGAATTCGAATGACGCAGCATGGGACGAAGACCAGCTCCCTTACTAATCCAGCGAGACTGCAACTTCGACAGTACGGGAGGAGTAGAAGGCTGTGCCATCCATCAGTAAAGGGGAATGTCTCTCGACGAGCATTTACTCACCCGGCCAATCGCTGAGGAGTTAGACCTGCTAAGCACAGCGTGCCTCAGACGGGACGGATCCGCGTGGAGAGTCGACTGAGAACGAGTGTTCTCAAGGTCGGGCATGACAAGCAGAGTGGTTCGTAAAAGTCAGAAGAGCGGAAACAGAGAAAAGTTCAGCGCAAGATGCAAAGGTGGATTCAGCCATGTTACGGTACTGCTTATATGTGGGGGGCCCACCGAGCGTCGGACACGCGGCAGTTGCAAAATTATCGTTCAGGAAACAGATCGACGGATGTTCCGCTATCCGTCCCCGGAGCAGCGCGGCGCCCACATCCTAATCGAGCTCTTCCGATGGTCGATTGAATTGAGGACGAGCGGATGTATGGACTCCATAAGGTCACGTGGTAGCGGTTCAGCCCAATTAGGAAATTTTGTGTAGATTGTCCAGGCCCACCCGGCGAGCGGAAGGTCGCACCATGCGCCGTTCATAATTTTCCTGACACGCCGGCCAGGAAAATACCTAATGCCACGGTGCTTCGCTCACGTTGGCCGGAGGTTAGTTGAGTCTGTAATGCAAAACATACCGGCGGCACAACCAAACGATCAAGGGGGGACGTTCCCTCCCTGAGCGTTTGGTTGCGCCGCCGATATGTTCTGCATTACAGACTCAAGTCGCAAGTCGCCCGTGTACTAAGTCGGATTGTAGTCTCAGCACCGCATGTCGAAATCAAACCTCCGTATCGCAAGTCGAAGTCAAACAAGTTCCATATGCACGAGTACACAGCAGAAAGATCCTCGGTCCGCCGGTCCAGAATCAGATTGCATCGGAGATAGACCAGAGGCATTTTTTTGAGTGCAAAAAGTTCAAGTCCTTGGCCTATACCCCGCAGGGCTTGGCAAACGTGGAGGAGAAGACGAGGGGGAAGTGACAGGTGAAAAGGTGACTGTCACGGCAGGTTGTGAGCGACAGGCAATGGGACTGTGACTGTGACTCAATTGTCGGCGCTTCATGATCGTTTGGGAAGCGCCGGCGTTTTCTGGCAGAGGCACGCGTCGACTCTTTCGTCGATTCGGTTTGATTTGTTCTTCCTATTACCTCTTCGCTATCCTACATCCAGGGAATCTCGATCATGCCGGGAGACGAGACAAAACAGAAGATCCATGATGAGGAGAGCGAGGCCGAGGAGAGTGACACCGAGGAGAACATCGTCAAGGTGGACATTGATCCGTCAAAATTGACTCCCCTTTCGCCGGAGGTCATTTCGAAACAGGCGAGTAATGTAGCCGATTGCGTATGCTTTAGTTGACCGGGTTTTGTAGGCCACCATTAACCTGGGTTCGTGGACTCCAAAGGGAAGCGCATAGTCTCAAACTGATGTCATTCTGTAGGAACGATTGGCCATGTCGCGCACGGAAAGTCAACGGTTGTGAAGGCCATCTCTGGTGTTATGACTGTCCGATTTAAGAACGAGCTCGTGCGGAACATTACTATCAAGCTCGGTTACGCTAACGCCAAGGTGCGCCGGACGAAGTGCTCCATTACTCCGCCCCGGTACTGATGTTGCACCATGTGTATCAGATCTACAAGTGCGAGAACGAGGCATGCCCCCGGCCAGGATGTTACCGCTCGTACCGCTCTGACAAGGAGGACAATCCGCCGTGTGAGCGCCCCGGATGTGGACACCGCATGAAGCTTGTCCGCCACGTCTCCTTCGTCGACTGCCCGGGACACGACATTCTGATGGCTACCATGCTGAACGGTGCTGCGGTCATGGATGCCGCATTATTGCTTATCGCCGCCAACGAAACCTGCCCGCAGCCGCAGACGTCCGAGCACTTGGCAGCAGTCGAGATTATGAAGCTAGAGAACATCATCATTCTGCAAAACAAGGTCGACCTAATCAAGGAAGCACAAGCGTTGGAGCACTGGAAGAGTATCTCTGCATTCGTCAAGGGTGCGTTCTAGTTAGTCGTTCGTGCTTCCAGAGCCAGACTTACCGCCCCGCAGGCACGGTCGCCGAGTCGTCGCCCATCGTCCCCATCTCTGCGCAGCTAAAATACAACATCGATGCCGTCAACGAGTACATCGTGAAGCGAATACCCATTCCTACGCGCAACTTCACTGCCGACCCCAGACTCATCGTCATTCGTTCCTTCGACGTCAACAAGCCCGGTGCGGAGGTTGACGAGCTCAAGGGTGGTGTAGCTGGTGGGTCTATTCTCACTGGTGTCCTGCACCTCGGCCAGGAGGTCGAGATCCGTCCTGGTATCGTCACCAAGGACGCGCAGGGCCGGAACCGCTGCAAGCCCATCTTCAGCCGCATCGTCTCTCTTCATGCGGAGAGCAACCACCTGCAATTCGCTGTCCCCGGCGGTCTCATTGGTGTCGGCACTCGCATTGACCCGACGCTCTGCCGTGCGGACCGTCTCGTCGGTCAGGTCCTCGGTGCACCCGGCAAGCTCCCCCAGATCTTCACTGGTACGTATCTGTATACCATTCGACTGCAGTATCTAGTTTCTGACCCTTGGCAACGCAGAGCTCGAGATCAGCCTATTCCTGCTCCGCCGGCTGCTTGGTGTCAAGACGGAGGACAAGAAGCAGACCAAGGTGACCAAGCTCACCAAGAACGAGCTGCTCCTGATCAACATTGGTTCGACGTCGACCGGTGGTCGTGTACTGAGCGTTAAGGCAGACCTTGCCAAGATTCAGCTTACGTCGCCCGCGTGTACCGAGATTGGCGAGAAGGTTGCTCTGTCACGGCGTATCGAGAAGCACTGGCGACTCGTTGGTAAGCGGCTCTCACTTGTCACATTCTGCGGCCAGAAGCTAACCCCAGTGATCAGGATGGGGAAGTGTCCAGAGAGGAACAGTGCTGGAGGTGGATTAGATTATCTCTAGTCAATTTGCTACCATGTGTGCTGTGTTGTATCGACAACATGTCTGAGCGTAGCCTCAGGAGTGTATCTCTAGTCGTGGCTGCTCTATCCCAATGCTGTGTGTGTCGCCCCCCATATCCAGTTTGCAAACGAGCCTCGGACATTAGAACATGCATGGTGTTCTTTATTGTGCCCGGAGACGAGAGTCGCTTCTGACCGAGAGACAAGCGCAGTCGAGCGCTCGGTCATCGGGGAAAGGAGGTTGGACAGGGTAGAGCCCATGGCCAGGTCGCACCTCGACCTCAAAATTGACGTTTTCGACCCTCCTCTTGTTCACGACCATAATGCCTCGCTGGTCCCTTCGCCGGCATTTACGACCTGTGACGTCCAATCCTAATGCTCCAGATACTGCACGCAATGATGCCTGGGTCCCCACTATCGACGACCTCCGAGTAAGCTCTCGCTGACGCAAGCTTGCTCGACATGCGCTTAATATGCTCCCAGGTCAAACTCTGCTATATCTGCCGCGAGGAGGAGTGCGTAGAATGTGAGTTTTAGTCTTTGTAGCTCCTCACGGAATGTCCATTCGACTGAATCAACCTGCAGCAGATCCGGGGGACAGCTACCCGCGCGTGTGGGTCCACCCGTGTAACTGTTCGCTTGTCGCACACGAGCAATGCCTGTTACAATGGCTCCGTGCGGCAGAGCAGGATCCAGTGCGCTCTGCCAACGCGATGAAGTGCCCGCAGTGCAGCGTTCAGTATGAGTTCGAGAGCGAGAACCCGCTCCTCCTCCGGATCATGGATAGCTTTAGTGCGGGCCTCACCACAGTCGGCAGGGCCTTCTTCTGGGCGGGAGGAGGCGTGGTGGTCTTCTCGTGTCTGTTTGGTGCGTCCGCAGTCTCTTATGTGATTGAAAGGAGCGTTCAACTTCCGGACCATAGGAGTGTACATTGGGTGCACAGCGTACGGCTCGTACGCCATACAAGAGTTTCTTGGTAGAGAAATGTACGAAGCATCGCTTTCCCGAGTTTCACATTCACCACTGACCCTCCCTCTCAGGTTCAACCTTCTGCTATCGGAGGATACGGGGAAGTGGCCATGGCATGCATTCCTCCACCTTCCCGCCATCCCCTTCAGCCTCATCTCCGCGCGGGCGGGTCTGTTCCCCAATGTCCCCGTGGCCACCATGCTTCTCGCCTGGGCCTTTTCCCCTCCTATTGCTACTCCCCCTGCAGATCACCTTCTCGAGTACGTCTCTCGGTCACATGACGAGGTGCCGCCCACGACCGTCGGTGCTGCAGACGGCGAACTCGCCCCGCTCATCGCATGGCCCCCAAGCCCTGCCATGATCACCATCCTCTACCCGCTCGTCCGCTCGGTGTACCGGACGTCTTTCGACCGTCTACGGCACTGGGTGCTTGGCACGCACCCTGGTGCAAAGCCGACCGTGCGCAATTACATCTACGACTGGGACGACGGCGCGCCCATCCGCGTCCGCATCAACCAGGTTGTCATCCCAGCGCCCGTAGCTCCCGGAGCGCCTGGGGCCGACGCGAATCAGGCTGCGCAACAGCAGCAGGAGCAGCAGGGAGCAGCGGAACAGGGCGAGGAGGATGCACCGGCCGAGCCTACACAGACGACACGCCTCACGAATGCGCAGATCGGGCGGTTTGTCGCCGGAGCGCTCATGATCCCTGCCCTCGCGAGCTTCATGGGCCGTCTCCTCCTGCGCCTCGCGCGACACTCCCCCCTACTCCGCCGCTTCCTGGCCATCCGCCCGCCCCTGGGAGTGCGCTATTACCGCCCCTCGGCCGACTTCTACCCACTGCTGTTTGATGTCGAGGCACTTAAGCAGGCGGGATTCCTACGACAGCTCGGGATGGGCATGCGCATTGGACTCAATATCGCGTGCTGCGGGACGCGGTTATGGGCAAATGCGGATCCGGTGTGGTGAGTATACTTCGCCTCCGTGTTTATAGACTGAGCCTCACTACTATGTCAGGTGGAGGAACTCGGTAGGCCTGGGTCTGTTCATTGTGGTAAGCCTTCCCTATACAAGAGGACTTCCATCCATTCACTGAGCAACAACAGATCAAGGACTGCTTGAAGCTGGTCCACGAGTACCTCTCGCGGCGGGAGCGAGAGACTCGGAAAATCAAGAGTCGTTCATTCGCGGGCGTGGACATCAAGGAGCTCGATCTCATCCGCCCAATTCGTCTTGCTTTCTAGCTATCGGTGACCGATGTGTATGTGTACGGTGATGTACATATGTAGTTCTACAGCAACCATGATCGCAATTCCTTGGCTTGGTTAAGTGCGTCTTCCACCAATGCCCAACCCTAACACGCTGCATCAGCCAAACCGACACTACCCATTCACATCCGTATGCGCCGCAGCGCATACACACGACGGAATTGCTCCTGCACGTCTTCCTCCGTCGGCATCGCCTCTTTCCCGACCCATCCTTCCATCCACGTGACCAATTCCTGGTATTGCTGACTCCCCTTCCCAGTCTTGTAAAACTCTACCAAAGGCGCATCCGAGCAGATCTCGTGCCAGTACACAAGCGCAGTGGCAAGTGTTGTGCGCGAGACAGGCACTTTCAGGGTACGCGCCCAGGCGAGGGCGAGCGGGATGCGCGGCACCTTGTTCATCGCCGCGAGCAGATCAATATACGTCCTGAACACGACGTTCGTCGGGATGATTTCGCGCAGCTGCGGATCCGGCACACTGTCCTCAGCAGGAAGCACGGGCGGATGATTCCACGGGCGCGAGGGTGCGAGGAGGTCGCCGAAGAGTGAGTGGGTGAGATCCGCCACGGGGCGCTCGAAGGGGTACGCGGCGTGCGGGCGGAGCGCGTACACGGGCTGCTTGATGTCGCGGAGCTCGGGGAAGTGTGTGAGGAAGAAGCGGTCCGCGATGCGCAGCGCGACGTCTCCGGCGGGTTCGCCATCGAGCGTGCCGGCAGTGGAAGCGCGGGGTGCACTCGCGAGGGCCATACGGACGCGTCGCGCTGCGGCGTCAGGGGAGTTGTCTTCACGAGGGACGCGGCGCACCAGCGCGCCGAAGCCAAATGAGGTGAGGACACCGCGGAAGGAGAAATCGATGTCGGAGCCAATGATGGCGGACTTCATGAAGATGCAGAAGGTGTGATGCGTGGGAATGAGCCCGAAGAGTTCCTCGAAGTGCACCCAGATCTGGAAGACGATGTCGTACCGCCGCAAGCGGTGTAGTGCGGTCATGAACGTATTGACGGTCTGCGTGTCTACGATGGGGCGTTTCTTGTCGGACCCGCGTGGCGAGAAGTCGAGAAGTAGCTCAAAAGCCTTCCCAGCGTGACCAACGTAGGTCAACGTCTTAATACCAGCGGTCAGAGACCATGGTGTGAGACCTAACTTCTGGTCAACGATGGTGTTCCACACCACAAGTGCCCTCTTATATGACTTTCGATGGATAAAGCCATCTACGGCCATAACGTGGATATCGAGATCTGATAAGCATCGTTGATCCGTTCGGGCGAGCTTCAGGGCACGGAACAATGTGCGTGGATGGACCTTTGGTTGTACGAGTAGCAGTTGAAATAGATGCTGCCAGTCCCTGACATCCTCCGGGAACCCGCGTTTCATGTGTGTGAGCACTCGGGATATCGACCGGTAGGCTTTGGTGAACTCGATAGTAGAGGCGAAGTGGATGGAGCCGCGTTCAGTAGGCGATTCGGCTAGTTCTCGTCGATAATTGACATACTTGGCGTATGGCAGCATCGACATCGCTTCGTGAACAGGGCGCTGACTGCGGAAGCGTTTCAGGGAATAGCGGAGCCTCTTTCTCCAGCCGCGGAATGAGAAGACTCTGATGAGGACCCTCCAGTGAGCGGCGGAAAGTGACATGCCATGCTTTGCAACGAGACGCAGAAAGGCAGACGCTAGATCTGCAGTCATGTAGCTGGGAGCAAAGAGGGTATTGAGAACAGATGGCTTGAGCAGAGCCAGGTCGCGAGCAGCCAGTGCATTGAGAGTGGAGATCACCAAAGAGGTAGACGCGCGGCGATCTTTCGCTAATGCGCGGAATAGTCTGGCAACATGTCGTGACTCGAGTACTGGGAGCTGGACAAAGGCAATCATGAGGTTCCGCAGCCGATCATAGGCATTATGAGCGACCAGGCGTGAGACGGTCAGGGTAATGACGGTAGGTCGTAGAGCAGGGGGCGCGTCCTTCTGGTAGTGCAGGGCCAGGTATACTGCCAATGGCACGTCGTCGGAGGTTGCCACCTTCTTGATTAGCAGCGAGAGAATAAGCCATGAGGGCATACTGACAAGCCCGCAGTCGTCGGTGATGTACGACCATGCACTTCGTAGACTATCCGCTGCCAGTATGTGTGCCCATCGTTGGTATTCGTCGGCCTGGACACCAAACCCCGACATGGCCTCGGGTGTCGGGACCAAGTGCGGTCTGTGCGACAGGAAATTAACGAGACGAAAGATCGGCGTCTCTTGAGCTTCGATGCTGAATTGGGGGGCAGCAGATGCATCCGTAGGCATCAAGAGAGCGGCCCTCGAGCGCATTGCATTGGTACGTATTGAGCGAGAGACATTGTATGTCCGGACTGCGCGGATAAAGTTCCACCGCATGCATCTGGATGCAGTGTGTTCAAGGACGTGACTCCAGATATACGGTAGTTGCACGCACCTGCGCTGACGACGCGTTACGCGTGCAAGCGGTGGGTATATCCGGGTGGAATGTGGCGAACGACGAGCTGACTACCACCGGCGACGCGGACGGCGACGTGGAGGATGTGAGCAACAGCGAGCAGCGCGTCTGCTCGGCGCTCGCTCTGAGTTGCCACAACGCAAATAGAGACAAATGGCCGCGTGCAGGGAAATTGCATCGGAGCTTAAAATGGCAGCGCGGGCGGGGAAAGAGTCGGCTTGGACAAGTTCGACCAGAGCGTCTTTGTCGAGGAGACCGTCTGCTACGACGCCGACATGCCTCGTATTCTCTTTGTCAGTGGCTTCCACTCTGCAACCCGCGCCCGGGATCTTGCTTACGAGTTCGAAAGGTGAGCTCGTCCACCCTCTAGGCCATTCGGCCGCCGTCGTCCTGAACGCGACGTCCAGGTACGGCCCCCTCGTTCGATGCGACGTGCCCGCCCCGCGTAACCCACACGCCAACTCCAACCCGTAAGTCCACCTTCCGTGTCTTTACACCCTCTCTAGTCGAGTGGCCTCGCCACCGCCCCGCGCGCGCGAGCACTAGTACAATCGCGAGTACGAGCACGAGCACGAGCACGAGCCCCCGACCACCACCGAAGCCGAGTGCGATAGCGACGCGATGCGATACGAGCCGCGATAGAACTGCGATTGCAAACGAATCGTGCGGCGCCCACGCGGCGCGCAATCCCTGCGCCGCCTTTGGCCTTCGATTTCGCGCCTCGTCTACGAGTCCGAGTTCCGCCTGAAGCACGTCGCTCAACAATCCTTCGACCCATCGCAGTTACGCCTTCGTCGAGTTCCGCTCTCAACGTGATGCAGAGGACGCCTACTACGATATGTGAGCCTGCTTAGCCCTTTTAGGCGTGTGCAACCGCTCACGAAGCCTTTATTTGCAGGCACGGGAGGACCTTTGAGGGAGCACGTTTGAGCATCCAGGTATGTCCGCTCGTGAACTACCTCTGTCAACAAGGTTCTCACTCCATAAGTAGTGGGCCAAGAACCCTCCATCCTCTGTCTGGCGCTACGACCGCCGTTCGCCTCCTCGACGTGAGCGTGAGCGCTCTCGCAGCCCGCGGCGGCGCGGCGGTGACCGGGACCGCGAGCGCGACCGTGACCGTGAGCGGGATCGTGACCGGGACCGCGACCGTGACCGTGAACGCGACCGTGATCGTGAGCGCGACCGCGACGACCGGGACAAGGATGCGGACAGGGACAGGGACAGGCGGCGACGCAGCCCGAGCCGCGAGAGGCGTCGCAGCCCGACACCGGAGCGGCGCGATCGCGCGCGGACGCCCCCGCCCCCAGAGGAACCTGCTGTACCTAAAAAGGAGGAGGACCGCGCGCAAACACCCCCGTATGAGTCTTAAGTGGCCTTTGGTGGGATGCGCTGCTGGTTTTCTCCCCGTGCTTTTGTTTTGCGCACATCGTTTCGAGTCAGCAAGCGGACTGGTCTGAAAGGCGGCCCTGAGGCCGGAAGATTTGTTGTTTTGTTTTGTGGCCCATTCATGTATTTAGCACTTAGTATCGATCATTGTTGTGAAATTCTGTCTGCGTCTACGAGTGGTCCATTGTCGCTCGGAAGCCTTTCGGCGTGCAAGCTCGCGCTCCAGACGCCCCCTCGCGCCTAGCCCCGTGCCGTCAAAACATGCGCCTACACTGTCGGTGGCGGTGATTCGTGAATAGCTTTTGACTCTCATCCTTGACCAGCCTCGCCCGCGATGCCGCTGCCTTCCAGCCTGCCCTGCACACATGAGAGTACTACTCGTCCTGGCAGGCACGGCCTCCACCCGGCTCGCATCCTGCCAGTCGCAGGCAGATTCGTCGTCCAAGCGGCCCAACGCAAGCACGTCTTTCTCCATATGCACGATGTCTCTCCTAAAGGGCCTAGGCTGACACCTCGGTGCGGATATCGTATACTATTCCTAGCCCGCAGGCACGGGCACAGGCTTGCATATGCTCGAATGTCAATACCCAGCTCGTCTATATCATGAGCCACCTGAAGTCCAACGGGAACTCCATGCATCTGCAAGACCTTGCGATCATCACGAACACGCCTCTGGACAGAATCCTTTTTAGAAATTCTGATCGCATGAGCGAGCAGTTCATCACCCGAAGATGGACGTGTGCTCGTATCGCGTGCACATAGCGCTGGTTCCCGACTGCATGCTATCGTCTTCATCGTCTGCATGACCCACGCCATGATTACATATGTCCAGAACAAAGCCGCCCTTCTGACTAAAATCCATCGACAAATTCGCAAAGGTGGTGGGCTCTCCGTAAGAACGTTGAAGGAGAGCTGGACAGAAGCACCTACAGCGATCGAGGAGCCGAAGAAGGAGGGCGAGGTGTATGTGACGCGAACGCTGAAGGACGGTCAGATGCGAATGGTATTCTGGAATGAGATAAAGCCCGACGAAGACAGCGGTGGCATGCTGGTCGAGAAAGGTGCGTCTACACTCCCAAGTCACATCATACTATTCTGCATGGCCGTCCTCGACCATACTCATTCTCGCTAGAATTCCTCAACCTGGGGCACTCCCTCGAGGTGCCAAACGATGTCGACCTGCGCAAGCAGCTCGCGTCCGAGGGACTGCAGGTCACCGCTGGCGAGTCGGCTACACCCAATCAGAAAGGTGGTGCGAAGAAGAAGGGCAAGACCGCGCCCCGCCAGCACCAGGTGCGCATCACAAATACGCATTTGAAGGGGCAGATCGACCTGTCTCGCGATTATGTCGCGCCTTCGACGAAGTAGGTATGCGACACATTCGATTGGATTCCACACCCGGTCATCATCCTATACATATATACTTCATGTCGCATTTTCTGCAAGCAGCGGTGTGTATTCTAGCCTAGTTGACCACCGAGCAGTGGATAATCTACACTTTGCATTGACTTCCTAGGAATGTGCGTGTAGTTCTCCGCGATTGGAACAGATAACTGTACACTTACTGACTGGTGTATGCGCTGACTTCTGACCATACAACGGGCCTGATGAACATCAAGTTCATCATCCATGCCAATAATCCTACGCATGCCCAGATTCTGCCTATGCGGACACTAGGTACATACGTCGCTATGAAAACCCACATCATGTCCAGGCCGCAGTGAATCCGTAAGCCATCTATCTGCGGAGCAGCGATCTCTGCTTCCTGCATATGGGCGGCTGCTTCCTTGCATGGTCCCCGGTCACAGCATCTTTCCTACGTTTAGTCAGTCAAGATCATTGTCAATATCTGGGAGCTCACTCATGGGCTGATGGTCGTTGAGGTACTGCCCTCTACTCTCGGTTTCTTTGCGGACACGCTAGCATACTTCAACTCATCATCATCATGAGCCTCCTCGACGTCCTGCGTCCGTTTCCTAGTAAAGCCGGCCAGGATAGTCGATGCGTGCTCAATTACTGTTTCTGCCTTCTCTTGCACAAGCCGCCGGTCTTGCTCGAGTTTCTGAACTACAGCCTTTTGCTCCTCTAGCAGCTCATGAAGCCGTGCAACTTCTTCCGTCATTTCGCTGATTTCTGCATCCTTATGACTAAGGGCAGCTCGATGTTCTCTGCAACGCAAGGAGTCCACGGCTGATGTCTTCTTCAACTCCGAGTTCTCCTTCTGCAAACGCGCGATCAATTCAGTTTGGGATTTCTGCGTGTCGGCTTGCTTTCGATGTATAACGTCCGAGAAAAGCTTCACAAGGTCGCCGTGGTCCATACGCGTCAATTGCTGCTGTAGGCCTGATTCGCGATCGGATCGAGGTAGCGTAGGTTGTTTTGCAGTTGCACGTCGTGAAACGGGGGGCTGTTTTCGAGCTACTGCTTGCACCTCACGTTTCTTCATCAGTAGTGAACGTCTCGTGCTTGCGGATGCTCTCCGTAAATTGAGAGAGCTGTATAACCCTGAGCCATGGCCCGCCTCTTGTTGCGCCGGTGCAGCTGGTATATTGGACTCTGAAGAGTTTATTAACTCGGATTGAACAACTCGCATCGAAGAGATGTAGAAGTTGCAACTGAGTGGACTCACCACTGACCAGATGTCGATGCACCTGGCTCCTCCGAGTCCAAGCCCGAGTACAGCAGGTCATCGACACTGTCAGTCACTAGTTCTTGCAGGCTTCCTTCGTGGGGCCTTGTGGGATGGTGTCTCACATCCTTCTGTGTGTCGTATGCGGGCTCTGAATGCAGCGAACCGTCCATCTGCGCTGGCGCTTGGCGAATTGTACTTACAAGACTTGCTTCAGAAGTTCAGCTTGCTTCCTGCTAGTGCTGCCCCACGGCTATGTGCGCGGCAATCGCCGGATCGCGGCTATACGGCAAAGGAACAGGAGCCCGATAAAGTTCGTGTACTTGCGCTTCAAGCGATGGCGTCTCTCGTCTTCGTCTACGACACCCTCCTTTGTGGAAGATTCATTCGCACGTGTCATCCATATGTGAGGAGGGTACAAGCCCCGTCGCTAGACGGCTCTCAATGAGTCAATGACCTGCTGCCGTGGGTCCGAGTCGCATTGACTTTCGTGTCGGTGCGAATCGTGGGCACGGCAACTGCCAGACCATTCTCTGGACGTCGCTGCCAGTCAGCACAGCGAGTTCGCTCAGAGAAAAAAAGCACGTTAATCGATGTCCATAGGACATACACTAAAAACAAGTTCTCCGCGTAGCTGCCATGAGTAGAAACAGAGTTCGATATCGCTGCATTGGAGGGGCCCATACTGACCGGCTGAATGTCGGGATGTAGTTTTAAATGATATCGGTAGCGCGCATAGCTATGTCAGATAGTGCACGGAGTCCGTCGCAGTAGACTCGTCGAGTGTAGAAGCATTGCTATCAAGTGTGTGCTGCCCTTGATGCTGTTCCATCGATATATACTACGGCACTGAGGGGCTCTGTTCTCCATGGCGGCCATCTAAGAATACCTTTCGCTATCAGAAGGCGGACTGTCAAACGGCTGATCAGCCTTCAGCAGGCGTTCAACCTACACGTCTAAGCCGAGCTGCGGCAACGGCACGCCCGCAAGCGTATAGGGTGATTTCCGACCGCTCATGGAGGCTTGCATACGGGTAGAGGAGCAGCCGCATCTCCTGCAAGGTCCTCCTGGTGACTGTACTAGAGAGTTGGACGGCTCCGTAGAGTTAGAATAGCTGTCGTAGCCTTCAGATCCCTACGTCGAGCCATTTGTTGCCACATCTTTGTTCCTGCGCTGGTCGCATGAACCACACACTGGTGATTCGGTCAGAGTACGTACCTCGTGCGGAGAACTCGCAGAATGTGGCGTACATTATTCCGCACATCCTCAGCACAGAGAGGCATTCCGTTGACCGTGCAGACAGGAAGCGAGAAAGTCTAGTGAAGAGGCTCCTTGCGCATGACCATCGCGGAACAGACATACGCTGTGACATGTGAACACTGCCTGCACAACATGCATGCCTATATCTAGAATTTTGCTCTCCTAGCAGTTGTCAATTTCTGAAAATGGACATGGAGATCTAGGAAATGTTTCAGACAGTCCGTTTAGGTACTTCGAAATCTCCACATTGCGGCACCGTATGGGGGCGGCGGAAGGGGCTGAGTTAGCTACAGTCATGAGTCGAAGATACCGGAGGATAGTCGCAGTCATGGTAATCACGGCCAATCGCGCAGCTTCGCATTTCAGCGGAGTGTCCCAGCACCGTTTTTGTGCACACCTCGGTCGTTCGTAGAGTCCATAATGGTCGATGCGTGCTCAATCACCGTTTCAGCCTTCTCTTGCACAAGTCGCCGGTCCTGTTCGAGGTCCACCGTGTTTAGGCCGGGTCGGTTACCGAATTCAACACCAGATGGCGATTGCTCTGACATCGCTATACGCAAGGCGGCGCAACTAATAAAATTTCAACACTCCCTAGCAATATCACACAGGTCTTCTTGTTCTCGTGACGGCGGGGCTATCGTGTGATGCGTTCACTATTACAGACCTGGTGGAATCGAAAGGTAATCATGTGAAACACCCTGTGCATGACATACTCAACATCGATGACCATCACCTGCGGATTCTTACAGCGTCAATAGACTCTAGCTCAACAGGCTTCCTCGACGTGACCCGTTCGAGTTTAAGAGTTTGACTTTTCCATACTGGCAGCAATCGATTGATTTGGTCCAATATATACAACACTTTGCTGAAAGAAAGGCCGCCATAATGTAAGTTCACTGATCATCTCGGTCGAACGCGGCAAGCTGGTCACCAGCTGGTGATGATTCATATATGGTTTTGGTGTCTCGATTGAGGTTGCCATGGAATGATCAGCTAGTGATGGTTCACATATGGTCTTGGTGTCTCGATTGGAGTTACCGCGATAAGCACATAGAGGTCAGCGTTCTACAGTCATGTAACAGTCTCTGGAGCGTATACTCAGATCGTTCCAAGTAGCGGGCGTCGCCGGGTGTTCCCTCAAGGCCTCGCTGACCTCATACCTATATGTGGCGGCTTCTGGGCTATCCTTTCGAGACTACTGTCCCCAAGCATTTGAACTAGATGGCCGCCTCCACCACTGGGCTTTGGATTCTTCTTTCCACGCTCTGCATGTCTTTCGCCTTGCCAGCTCCACGTAATGTGACCATAGACGACTACTACGGCGATCCCCTGACCGGAGAACAGTTCAATTACACGTATAATTCATGGAACGTGGGGCAGCAGCGCCCTGGGTGTTATGCGCAACCAGACCCTGCACTGCTGTATGCAGGCACTTGGCATGACACAACAAGACACAACGGCTCCAGCGGGTCTGCCAGTGTGATATTTCCTGGTGAGTCTGTCAAGCCTGCCCGTTGGCGAACAAACCAGTGCTGAACAACGAAATGAGGTACTGCTCTATGGGTCTATGGCGTATTGGCTCATGCAGCAACCGATAACCCGACATTCGCCTACCCATTTGTTGCCTCCGAAAATATGACTTTCTTGATCGACGGCCAAGTCTCTGGGTCATTCGCAGCAGACCCTTCCACCATCAATGGCCCCAATAGCACGTACGAATACAATGTACTATTATTTCATCAAGACGCACTCTCGAACGAGTTTCATAATTTCACACTCGCAAACGGATTTAATTCCTTAGTACTTCTTGATTATCTTGTGTACACGTACGTGATTCCCGTCATAGAAGCGCCATATATTGCGATTGATGTCTTGTATACTAGATCATTTGAACCTACCGCGCTGTCCAACAGTGCCATGCCCACCTTGTCTGAACCTACCAGCTCTACAGCCTTCGGGTCTAACACGGGGTCTTCTGGGCCCACGGTGGCTTTCCATCGATTAAGCAAACCGATCATTATTGTCATCGCTGTAATGACAGTCCAGGGATGTATCTTGAGTATCGTTGTCATCGGCGCAATATATTACTGGCGCAAGCAACGCCGGACACGGGATACCAGCAGACTCTTGGTCCCAAGTTCCCTCGTGGAATCACTTCGAGGTACGATGATCTTTATGGATCCTTGTCTTGCCTCGGCTGAAGCCCAGGAATTTCATGTGTAGATGACACCACATCATACGCAGCTCGGTCGCTACCTCCGGCCTACGACTATATCACGTCCCAGTCGTTCTTAGCGGACCCATGCACGCCGAACACAGCCCCAGACGTGGTCGGCGGTCACGGATACTACATCGGGGCGAGACACGGGAGGGGATAGGGAGGTCGAATTATGACTCCCAGTGAGAGGGTCACTTGTTTAAGCAGGTCGTTCTATTATGAGTTGGCACATCATGAAGAGGAAAATTGCGGGATAAATTTGATCGGATAGAGGTGAACTTCTGAAACTCAGCTGCGACTGTGATGAACAATTCTTTCGAAAAGCGCACACTGTACTCACTAGATATGCTTGCTCGGCGCAGGTGATTTAGATTGCCGAAAAAAGCGGGCCGAGAAACGGGACTCAGGTGTGGGACTCGAGACTAGGAGAACTCTGAGATTTTTAGTCCTTATCTTCATCCCGCTCGTCAATCACCATGGTGCTTATTTGGGAGGATTTAAAAAGATATGAGCTGATAGAAAACAAAGGCCGTGCCCTTGCAACGCGTATGGAACGAAATTCCGCTCAGTGGTGTACACGATCACGGAGTTGACTTGCATCACCAGCAAGTACTGTCTGACAGTAGTAATCCGATGTTCCTTACAAATTTAGAGACTCGAAAACAATTAACCTCGAACAATTGTCGGTTATCTTACAATGGTGTTATTTAGCTCTTCAATAGCGTAACAGGAACAGCTTGTCAGGTCGCAGGAGTGAGGAGGAGTTGTCTTCCGCCAAGAGAGCAAGAGGCGAAGGCAGCGCGGGCTGTGATTGGACGCGGGCGGGGAACGACGTCACGCGTCGCTCCTGTGTGCGTCATCGTGAGAGCCACCATGGCGTCTGCAGCGCCTGCCTCCGCCCTCCAATGCCCTTATAACCCTCCCTCCTCTTTTCAACTTCTTTACTTGATTCTGACCGTTTTCTTACCCTCTCATCTCGAATAGTCCGCGATGAGACCGACAACCCTCCTCATTTGCGCACTCGCTGCGTCCGGCGCGCACGCGTCGTGGTTTGGCTCCGACAAGCCTGCAGGTAATTATAACAACTTCGGGTTCATTTTCTTCAAGCGTGGTTTATGGTGCTTAATTCCGTATGTTTTTTTGCAGCTGATTATACAGACTGGTCGACAGAGCAGCTACAGGAATGGCTTTCATCGCATTCGGTCGCTCTCCCGACAGGCACGCCTTCACGCGCCGACCTCCAGTCCCTAGTCTCTTCCCATTGGTCCTCTGCCTCCAGCTATGCCGCGCAACAGACGGACCACGCACAACACGTGTTCCAAAACCTCAAGGGTGATGCGTTTGACACTTGGGACGAGAGCCGCCTCCGGCAGTTCCTGCTCGAGCATGGTGTCGTTAACCCGAGTGGCCCCCGCGAGCAGCTTGCGCTCCTCGCCAAGCAGAAATGGACTGCAGCGAGTCGCAGCGCAAGCTCACTAGGCAGCACGATGAGCAGCAGCGCAAGCTCACTCGGCGGCGAGGCCAGCGCACGCGCGAGCAAGGCGGTGTATGGCGACACGAAGCACCAGGCGAGCAAGAGCGCGAGCTCGGTGTATGCGCAAGCGACGGAGGATGTGGCGCGCGCGATGGACGACACGAAGGATTATGTGTACTCGACGTGGGACGACAACCGTCTCCGGGCGTACCTCGAAGAGCGCGGCGTCATCGAGTCCAACAAGCCCACTCCCGCCCGCTCCCAGCTACTTGCGTGGATGCGTGACACATACGTGAAGGCGACGAACCCCATCTGGCACGCTTGGTCGGACTCGTACATTCACGAGTGGCTCGTCCGCCGCGGTATAATCAAGAGCGAAGAGAAGAAGAAGCGCGAGCAGTATCTTGCACTCATGGAGAAGTATTACTATGACCAAAAGGTGCGTTGCATATGTGGATGGTTGTATACGGGCCATTTTGATAGGCGGAGTAGGACACGGCGTACTCGAGCTGGGACGAGTCGCAGACGAAGCAGTGGCTCGTTGACCATGGAATCATCAAAAGTAACGCGCAGATCCAGCGGGAGAAGCTGCAGAAGTTGATCAGGTATGTGTCCGGTTTGTGCTGCTCGCCGCAAACCTTTTAACGGTGCCATTCCAAGCGATAACTACGCAAATGCGCATGACACGGTCTGGAGCGCATGGCGCGACAATGATATGCGCGACTGGCTCATAGAGCATGGTTACATCCGCAGCGACGCGCAGAAGACTCGTGATGAGCTCGTCAAATTGATGCAGGACAAGTGCGTGACACGACGTCTACCATGGGTTGGTAGCCACTGACGTCATCGGTGGTAGATACGGTGAATACAGCGCCCGTACTGCCCCGTACCTCGTCTGGCCTGACGCACGTCTGCGTGCTTTCCTTCGCGAGCATGGGGTGAGTGAGGCCGCGCTCCCGACCAGCCGCCCAGGACTTCTTCGTGAGTGACTCTGGCTCCGTTTGTGCGTTGGACATGATTGCTGACGAGTCGCACAGAGGAGGTGCGTATCCGCTATGTTCAGACGACCACACGCGCGGAGGCTCTCTACGCGCGTGTGAAGGAGCTCGTCGAAGGCGGAGTTGAGGTTGCTGAGGACAAGATTGGCAAGGTTCTCGATGTCCTAACAGGTAGCGCGGAGAGCGCCAAGGAGCGTGCGGCCGAAAGGGCGCGCGAGGGGTCCGAGTGGGCCAAGAACGCGCATGAGCAGCATGCAAAGGAGACGAAAGTCGAGTTGTAAGGAGGTGCATGAGCAACCGAGAACGGGGACGTGAAGACTAAGTCGGACTCATGATTAATATGAAATGGTCGCTTTCAGTTGTACTCCAGTTCTCGAGATTCTAGCACCGTACTTGTATGTAGCGAAAGAGTGTACTGTATTCTATTTGTCGCGTTTTATATAGTTCTGTAGCTTCCGAGATATGTGTTCAACAAGGGAATTGGAACGACCAGATTTACATCGGACTTACCGGGATGTGAGAGCAGAATCACGGGCGATCGAATCGGGCCGATCAGCCGCGGTCACCATGCGCAGCACGAACAAGCACGGTTTGAACACAACTTTGTCCACGGTCGTATCTTGAACCGATTCCATGACATACACTCGCAAGAACTGGAAGTAAGCTGAACGCCGCGATGACAGACACGAACGACCTTCCTCCGCCGACCTTCAAGTACGTCCATACAACTGCTGCGTCCGTCGAGATCGACGCGCCGGTCGAGAAAGTGTGGGATGTGCTGATGGACGTCGGAAAATACACCGAGTGGTACGTCTCCCCAAGTGTGTCACTGATACAATTACAAACTCAACTGGCGGTCATTGCGCGGTTACATTGCAGGAATCCCTTCACGTGCGCATCGTGCCCGTTGCTGCTTACATGAAGCCCGAACGCACACTGACGCACTCGCCGCAATGCGACCGCACCAACAGACGCGCAGTTTACGTCGTCGATGCCGCGCGGAACGTGCTGCCCGAGCAGGTGCCCGAGCCGGGCGGGTACGTCCTCCTGACCGTCAACATCCCGCCCACGCTCGCCGCGACGCAGCGCCCGCACTCGATGCAGCTCGAGCGCGTCCTGCAAATTGACGCGGACGGGACCACGAAGCGCATTGCGTGGGGACCGGCCACGCTGCCGCGCTGGCTCATCCGCGCCGAGAGGTGGCAGATTGTGCGCCCGCGCGAGGGCGGGGGCGCGGTGTATGAGACGCGAGAGGGGTTTGGGGGTTTGGGGGCTGGATTGTGCGGTTTTTCTATGCGAAGGGGCTGCAGGCGGGATTCAACGAGATGGCTAGGGCGGTCAAGGAGAGGGCAGAGAGATTGCAGCGGTAGGGGGAGGGAGCGGGACGGGAGACGAACCACTGTCCACTGCGGCCCGCAGCTGAGAGGTTTGTGGACCGCAGGGTGCCCGGGATGTTCCAGGCTGTTCCATACTTACGACGCTTACGACTAGCCTTTGCGTTCGGAATGATTTCGAGGCTGTGCCTTTGCTGCCCTGGGTCTGACGATCGTCGAGCGCACCGGCTTCGCTCGACATATGCGCGCGACGGTATTGGGTCCCGCACCCAGGGGCTGCAGGACGTTCCCACATATATCGCCCCGTGCGTCCGCCCTCGGCTTACTGGTGATGATGAGAAAGAGCCCGGTCGACCGGGTCGGACATGTTCGCTGTCCTGCGGACTGGATCAGACTCGCCGCGAAGTTGTACATACATAGGTGAATGCCTCCGAAGGACCGAACGGGTCAACAGCTCGTCGTACTAGATATGAGAGAGGACGCGCGTTGCCTGCGCACTGTCGACGTTGGTCTCTAGGGTCTGAGACATGGAACAGCTGCGGGCGTGGCGAAGAGAGAGCGTGCGAAGGCGTTGTGGAGCTGCTGAGCAGACGGGCGTCGTCATGGTCGGGTTTGGGTGATTGCGCAGGATAATGCGCGGACGCAGCGTGTGCACGCTGGAGAACGTGGAAATTGAGAATCTGTGCCTGAGAGCGAGCGTCCGACAGTGCGCCTTGACCAGCGTCGAGTCGAAATATTTAGATAACTCGGAGCCACTACGAATTGCGAAGCCACCTCCGAATACTCCACAATATTTTGACAGCGGCGGCATGTGAAAATAGAAATTAGCGGCCTATTCATCGCGAACGCACCTTTTTGGCAGTGATTTCCGGCTTGTGTTTACGTAGACTGGGATCGTACGGATTTTTCGAGAGACAAGGATACGTGCAGGTCGAGAACAACTCAGTGCGATGTTCCTGAAAGAGAAAGGGGTCCAAATATGGCACGCGCCGGAAATAGCCCGAGAACAGCGAGCGTGCGAATCGGCGTTCTTAGACCTGCACCAGAATATCCTCCTCGCAGCGACGCTCATTTTACACTTGCCCTCGGCATCGCAGTCCACTCCCACTCGGAACCGAAACTACGGGTGATAACCTTTGCATCTTCCAGCTGACCGCCAAGCGTACCTTGTGCCTTCGAGCTATCTACAGTTTGCCTTGCTTCGAAGATGGCCAAGTGAAAGGAGTATGAAAAAATCTGTTTACTTGGGTGCTATTCCTGACTGCTTCTCGTCAGGAAAAATTGGGCAAATGTTGGCGCTGTGAGCGTGACATTTACCCGATGGCCTGTCATATGCACATCATTCGCAGTCTCCCTCCGGGACCGGTCACTACTGCGTACATCCAAGACACGCTCGCTCCACGACGTCAGTACGCTTATCTATTTTTGTTGCCCCCTAAATTCGGATTTGTTACCCCTGGTACGGAACATGGGAACGAGCAAGGCAGGAATAACGCGGTCGGCACTGCTATTGTTAGACTCCTGCTACTAGTAGTGCGCTACCGCCCGGTTGCGTCTTGCTTGCTCTCAGCCGGAACCAAGGCTATGGTCGTTGATTTGCAAGGTGAGAGTGCTTAGCCCCCGGCTTGGGGCAGCTTCGCTGGTTGCTTGAGGGCGTGCTCGTACTTTCGACTCGAGCCGCTGGTTAGACCCCATTCTAAAAATAGATGTAACATAACATTGGCAACTCGGTGGAGCGAAATCAAGCATACTATACGCTAGGACAACAAGCGCGCTGTGGTGCAGGTGCAGTGTACACTCGTCTTCGCTCAATGTTAATAGTATCGACTGTTTGCTGGTCACAGAAGATCCTCTGCTGTGGACTCTCCGTAGTCAAGCTGCGGCTCGGTGCCGTACGTACGCAGCCGCTGCTCAGCGCTCAGCGTTAAGTCTTCGCCAGAGACCCGATCACTCGGTATCGCTATCACCGCTGCACTGCCAGAAACTGGACGTGTGTGTGCCCATCTACGGCTACCTCTGCGGTCCCAGTTTACCGTCCAACACCTTACATGACTGCACTTGCCAGCTATGCACGCCACCACCGTACGCCGTGCGGCAGTTGGAGCACGCCCATCACAGACCACACATCCCGCCCTCGACGGTCAGCACGGCTCCCGGTATCAGTTGGCATTCTCCCACCAACTGTGCGAGAGTGCATGAGGATCCGTGGATAGGTGCATCGTCCACCATGTACGCCAGGGCATTGCATTCCCGCATACGGCCCAGCACTGCGGGTTCATCCAGTGCGTCGTAACCTGCCACCCACAGTCCTGTGAGCGCCCTCGCCATTGGTGCAGCTTTTGTTCTACGCAAAGCCATAACTTGCAAAACATACATTATAAGAGGTATAAAAGGAGGGCAGCGGAGGGCAGAGGACTTCAGGACATCGAGTTCATTCGCTCTCGTCTTCTACACTGGGCGTCGGTACTTTCGAAATGGCCTTTACATCGCTCCTCGCTATTGTCGCGCTTGCTGCTACCGTGCGCGGTGCACCGGCGTCGTCGTCTGTCACTTGCTCAGATGGCACCGCCGTACCCGACGCGATGTGCTGCGACTTCATCCCTGTATGTGCGATTCATTATGCTCTTCGATACTTGATCATTCATTCTGATTTATCACACAACTAGCTCGCACAGGACCTTCAGTCCATGGTTCTGCAAAACCAGTGCGGCGAAGACGGTATGTGCACATATTCGCACTACAGTGCTTCAGGTCGCTGACGGCTGTCGATTCTAGCGCACGAGATCATCCGTCTCACTTTCCGTTAGCATTAGTCCCAGTTACAAGCTTGCTACAAATTGACAGGAATATCTAGACGATGCGATTGCCATCTCCCAATCTTTGGGTCCCTCTGCGTATGTCCTTTGCTTCTTTTGCAGCAAACCAAACGCATCATTGACATTATATCGGATCTGCAGGGGTACCGGAGCTGACGGTTCCATGCTTCTGTTCCCGCTCGTTGAGCCCGAGTTCGCGGCCAGCAACGGTATTGACGACTCCGTGAACAACTTGATTCCCTTCTTGTCGAGCCACCCGAACATCTCTGCTGGTGATCTCGTCCAGTTCGCTGGTGCCGTTGCCCTCACGAACTGCCCTGTCAGTACCATACCAGCATGCTAGCGCCCATTGTATTCGTTTTCTCACATATTTCCTTCTTTGTAGGGCGCTCCACGCGTGAACTTCCTGGCGGGCCGCAAGAACGCGGTTGCCCCGGCCATTGATGGTCTGATCCCCGAGCCGCAGGACAACGTCACGAGCATCCTTGCTCGGTTTGCTGATGCTGGCAACTTCTCGCCGTTCGAGGTCGTCTCGCTCCTGGCTTCGCACAGCGTAGCCCGTGCCGACAAGGTCGACCCGACCCTCGATGCCGCTCCTTTCGACAGTGTCAGTGTACTTTTTCCTTGAGACCGAGGCTTAACATGCTGACACATAGTCCAACCCTAGACGCCGTTCACTTTCGACACCCAAGTCTTCCTCGAGGTTCTCCTCAAGGGTGTCGGCTTCCCCGGAACCGACAACAACACTGGCGAGGTTGCGTCTCCGCTTCCGTTCGGCGATACCTCGACTGGCGGAAACGACACCGGCATGATGCGTCTCCAGTCCGACTTCGCCCTCGCGCGCGACGAGCGCACTGCTTGCTTCTGGCAGAGCTTCGTCGACCAACAGGACTTGATGGCGCAGAGTTTCCAGGCCGCTTTCGAGAAGCTCGCCATCCTCGGCAGCAGCGCCGCGGACCTCGTCAACTGCTCCGCCGTTGTGCCCCTATCCGTCGGGCCCGTCACTGCACCCGCGACATTCCCCGCAACCACTGGTCCCCAGGATCTCCAGCTGACCTGCACGACCGAGACGTTCCCGTCACTCAGCATCGACCGTAAGTCCATACTCTTATGATGCCGTCGGGATCGGAATTGATAGGTGCTTGCTCTTCAGCTGGTGCGACCGAGACCCTCATCCCTCATTGCCCCGATGGCAGCGAGGACTGCCCGACCGTCCAGTTCTCGGGCCCAGCCACCGACTCGCCCTGAAAGGAGAAGGCGTCGCAAGGTGTCTAGTGTCTAGAATCAGTTCACTGCTGTATATGTAGTTTGTATGGGCTCTGCAGATTTGGCTGTGTATAAGCGACAGCGGGGAATTCATTGGAATTTACTCTTCTATGACTAATTGGCGTGAGCTGCGAACATGATGACAGCGCCTTGCAATGTATCGGAAACATTCGTATGCTGCGCTGCACAACTGAAATTGCGGAAGTGGGCGTATCCTCAATGTTTCAAAATAACGAACAATTCGATCAGAATTCTTCGACGTTTGGAATTTTGTGGTGACTGTTCATATGCTCTCGTACTGTGTATATGTCGTCTATCAGACTCTGGACATCTAAAGAGACGCTTCCAAAGATGGTTCGATGTACCGTGTAATCAATTGAGTTACAGTGTGCTATATGTACTGATCTGTAATGCGAAGGGCAAGAAGACATCACGAAAGCGATCGAAACTCCTAAAAAGACATTTGCTGCAACTGCCGCTTAACACCTAAACCAAATCGACCCCTTGCACTTTCGTCAGTCTCGCTCAGCTAACGACAGCGCCGGCTACTTAAAGAGGCGCTAAGACAGCCTCTATCCCTCCTCCAGTGGTTCTGCGAGATGCTCAAATTTGTCGACAGGCGACTGTGCCTCGAACTACCATGTGCACATCGGACTATTTACTACTGCGTCAAACTGGAGATGCGCTCGCTCCACGACGTCTGAGCGCTTGACCAGTGGTCTTGCCCCTGAATTCGGAGTTGCTACCCCTGGTACGGAACATGAGCACGACCCATCAGGGAATCTCAGAGAATATCCTCACTCGTGCGTTTATCGCTTTTACGTCCTTAAGAGTCGAAAAGCGCTCGAAAAGCGAGGAAATTCTAGTCCAGCTGAACTGGGAGTTTCCTGCTTTCCCTACTTTCATGTCCCAAAGCGGGAAAAGTGGCGCACAAGTAAATCGAACATTTCCTGATAAGTCAAGGTAGGGATAACGCGGTCGGCGCTGTTATTATTAGACTCCTACTACTTAGTAGTCCTGTGCGCCACGGATGTGTCTTGCTTGCTCTCAGCTGGAACCAACGCCATGGTTGACATTGGCTGTTGCTCTGTAAGGTGAGAGTGCCTTGTGCGGCCTCGCCCGGGTTGCTCGAGGGTGCGCTCGCGCTTTTGACTTGAGCCGCTAGTAAGTAAGACGCGTTCTAATAATAGATCCCATAGTGGCGCCGCAGTGGGGCGGGTCCAGGTTTGCTGTACGCTACGAGGGTACAGGTGCAGTGCTTACTTGCCCTCTCTTAACCTTAATAGCCTTGATCGTTTGCTGGTCACAGAAGGATCCTCTGCTGTTATCTCTCCGTAGGCATGCTGCGGCTCGGTGCCGTACGTACGCAGCAGCTGCTCAGCGTTAAGTCTTCGTCAGAGACCCGCTCGCTCGGTGTCGCTATCAACACTGCACTGCCAGAAACCGGACGTGTGTGTGCCCCCGTCTACGGCTACTTCTACGGCCCCAGTTTACCGTTAAGCCTGTTACTGAACTGCATATGCCAGTTATACGCGCCACCACCATACGCCGAGCGGCAGCTGGAGCGCGCCCATCACAGACCACGCATCCCGCCCCGACGCCCGGCCACGGCTTCCGGCACCAATGGTATTTCTCCCACAAACTGTGCGAGAGAGCACGAGGATCCGTGGATGGGTGCATCGCCCACCATGTACGTCGGGAAATTGCGTTCCCGCATGCGGCCCAGCACTACGGGCGCATCCAGTGCGTCGTAACCTGCCACCCACAGTCCTGTGAGCTCCCTCGCCATTGGTGCAGCTCTTGTTTCATGCAGAGTCATAAATTGCAAAACATACTGCGCAAGAGGTATAAGAGGCGGGTCAGCAAAGGCTGAAGGACCTCAGGACATCGAGTTCTCTCACTCTCATCTTCTACACTCGTTGTTGGCACCCTAGCAATGGCCTTTGCATCACTCCTCGCTCTTGTCGCGCTTGCTGCCACTGTGCGAGCTGCGCCGTCCTCGTCGTCTGTCACTTGCTCAGACGGTACTGTCGTCCCCGACTCGATGTGCTGCGACTTCATTCCTGTACGCGCTCTTTCTTCGGTTTTCGATGCTTAGTTGTGTTTATTTCTATCCGCAAATTAGCTCGCGCAAGACCTACAGTCTATGGTTCTGCAAAATGAGTGTGGTGAAGATGGTGTGCACAAGTCAATGCTCTGCGGTGCTCCAAGTGCTGACTTTCATTCATTTTAGCTCACGAGATCATCCGTCTCACTTTCCGTCAGTAACAATTCTAAATCGATTGTTCTCCGAATTTATAGTAGCCTCTAGATGATGCCATTGCCATCTCCCAATCTCTGGGTCCTTCTGCGTATGTCCTTCACTTCTTTTGTAGCACACGAGTCGCGTGGTTAACATTATTCGATCTACAGGGGAACCGGAGCTGACGGTTCCATGCTTCTGTTCCCGCTCGTTGAGCCCGAATTCCAGGCCAGCAACGGTATTGACGACTCCGTGAACAACTTGATCCCCTTCCTATCGAGCCACCCGAACATCACCGCTGGTGATCTCGTCCAGTTCGCTGGTGCAGTCGCCCTCACGAACTGTCCTGTCAGTACCGGTGTTCCGAGGTCCATTGAACCGGTTTGCTCACATGTCTTTTTGTTTGCAGGGCGCTCCGCGCGTGAACTTCCTGGCGGGCCGCAAGAACGCGGTTGCCCCGGCCATTGATGGTCTGATCCCCGTGCCGCAGGACAACGTCTCCACCATTCTTGCTCGCTTTGCCGATGCTGGCAACTTCTCGCCGTTCGAGGTCGTCTCGCTCCTGGCCTCGCACAGTGTGGCGCGGGCCGACAAGGTCGACCCGACCCTTGATGCCGCTCCCTTCGACACCGTGAGTGCCTTTCATCCTTGAGACCGAGGATTGCCTGCTGATACGTGCTGCATCTCTAGACTCCCTTCACTTTCGATACCCAAATTTTCCTCGAAGTTCTTCTCAAAGGCGTCGGCTTCCCTGGATTGGACAACAACACCGGTGAGGTCGCGTCCCCGCTTCCATTCGGTGACACCTCGACTGGCGGCAACGACACCGGCATGATGCGCCTCCAGTCTGACTTCGCCCTTGCACGCGACGAGCGCACTGCTTGCTTCTGGCAGGGCTTCGTCGACCAGCAGGACTTCATGGCACAGAGTTTCCAGGCTGCTTTCGAGAAGATGGCGATCCTCGGTAGCAACGCCGCGGACCTCATCAACTGCTCCGCTGTCGTGCCCCAGTCTGTCGGCCCCGTCACCGTGCCCGCGACGTTCCCCGCGACGACCGGCCCCCAGGATCTCCAGCTTAACTGCACCTCTGAGACGTTCCCGTCGCTCAGCATTGACCGTAAGTCCGGCGCCGTTGAAGCTCCGAGGAACGAGACTGATAGGTGCTTGCTCTAGCGGGTGCGACCGAGACCCTCATCCCGCACTGCCCCGATGGTACCGAGGACTGCCCGTCCGTCCAGTTCTCGGGCCCGGCCACCGACTCGCCCTGAAGGGGGTTCTCGCAGGATGTTTAGACTCTCATCGTGGTTTGATTATATATAAGGTTGTACTGGGTTGTGCAGAATCGGTCGCGTCTAAGCGACCGCGAATAGATGGGTCTTGTTCATTATGACTTGTCCGACATATTTAGACGACATGTGAGCATGTGGGTAAGATTTCGATGCATAAAGCTGTCGTGCCCGATCTGCGTACTGCAGCTGATCCTCGATATTTCGAAAACGCAGCAAGCTGACTCGAGACTCCGTTCAGTGAAAATGTGCTATCGATCACCGATCATCGATCATCAGCGACTCCGGTCGTTGGGTTGACGTGCATCTCGACGCGATTCGATCCATGGTACAATGGTATTCATTCAATACGTGTTCTGTATGCACCTAACCTACAATGAGATAGCACGATAACACGAAAGCGATCCGAAAACTCAGAAACGTTTTCGGAAAGAACAGATACTAACGGAGATCAAAACATATCAAACCCTTCCACTTCTTTCCAATCTCGATCAACCAACGACAGTGCTGGCTGTTGGTTCTCGCTTTGAGGATGCGCTGGTGCAGTCTCTATGTGCTCCTTCGGTGGCTCTGCGAGCTGCAAGAACTTGTCCTCGTTGCCAAGCGCAAATTGCTCTCGGTACGACCCTGCAGGAGAGACAACGACGACAGGCGACTGCGCCTCCGGATACCCGAACGCAGACGCTGGCGGAGGTGTGCTCGGCCCACGCTCCGTCTCGGCCTCCGTTTCGGTGTCGAGCTCGAGATCGACGTCGACATCGACATCCGCAGGTTCCGAACGTGAATTGGACGTGGTGTAGATGGGTATCGAAGGGTACGACGGAGTTGGTGTGGGGGATGGTACGAATGTCGAGAGGACGGGCTCGGAGGCGCTTTCTGTGACTGCGGGTTGTTCAAGCAGTGATGGGTAGGGCGAACCAGGTATAGACGGTACTGTCGTATTTACCAGCGTTGGCATACCCGAGTCCGCATGCTCCTGCGGTTCGACCTCCATCTCGTGTTCCGCCGGTCCCGGCTCGAGTTGGATGGGCTCCGCATCGATGGCGTCCACGTCCTTCTCCGGCACACGGACAGACTCCTCGACCTCCATCTGCTCGCCCTCGCCTTCGTTGTCACCGTCAATGTCAATGTCGGCGTCGTCACCTGCTTCGCTGACAGCCTCTGAGGGTACGGCGGTGTGCACGTCGACGGTGACGCCCTGCTCGGGCTCGTCAGCCTTCATGTCGGCGTCCGCGGTGGCGGCTACGGATGACTCGGGGTGGATGAAATCTTCATTGACGGGGACAGGAGCGGAGACGGGCTCGGGTTCGATGTCGACGTCTTCGGTGTGCTTCGGCTCGTCAGGCTCGATGACCTCGATGGAGACCCCCTCCGGCTGCGCTGCTGGGTCTTGCTCTTGCTGAGGCCTCCCAGGCGATTCGGAGTCTGCGGCTTCAGGCTGAGATGCGTCTGCGGGCTGCATCTCCTCAAATTGCGTCTCCTCCAGCTTCGGCTCCTCCAACACCATCTTCTCAACGTCCTTCGTAGTCTCTTCCGCAGCGACTTCTTCTTTCTGCTCCGGCTGTGGTTGTTGAGTGCGGCGCTCGACAAACGTAGCCCAGATCGCCTCCCTCCACTTCTCAAGACGCTCCGCCTCGTGTTCGACCGCGCGAACAAGTCGTCGACGTGCATCACGCACACGCGCAATGCCATGGCTCTCAACCGCGTCAAGCGCGCCCAACAACCGATTCAGCTCCTCTTCATGGCTATGCAGGGGCGCGTTCACCGGGGTATATGCGAGCTTGGGAGCTGACTTGACCAGCGCGTCCTCCTCCTGGATGCGTGGGAGCCCAGAGGCGAATATGGAAGTGACTTCCGGCGCAACCTCGATGCGGACGTAGCGCTCGCCGCCCAGCTCGCCCATTGTCGGCCCATCATACCCGGCGGGGCACTCAAAGTCGACGACGGCGGGGAAAGTGAAGTTGCTGCGAAGGCCCAAGAAGCGCGCGCGGAGGTCGCGCAGCGTTGTAAGGGCGCGGCGGCGCTGGACGGCGGAACGGTAGAACTCGAAGACCTTGGATGCGGCCTCGAGCTGCTCGGGCGTTGGGGCTGGGAGGGATGGCTTGGGCGGTTCTTGGGGAGTGGACGTGGCCTGAGGTTGTTGGGTGGACAGAGGGCGCGCCTGAGAGGACTGGGTGTGCTTGGGGGATGGGCGGGGCGGGACAGAGGCGGAACGTCCGGAGGGATTAGATTGGGTGTGGAGGTGAGATATCTGGGATTTCGGGGAGGAGTGCTCGGTGCGCAGAGGACTGTGTATGGCGGTATGGGACGGGGATGCGGTCTGCCCGCGGATAGGGATGCGACCAACGCGTGGGGGGCTGGATGACTGCTCACGAGTCGTCAGTAAAAGTAACATATGACGAAAAAGCGCATATACTCACCAGTTCGTCGTCGGCGCGGATGGGATTCAGTCCGAAGAACAGAGGCTCTAGGCCTGTCTGGCGGCGGCGGCGGATCTCTTCCTCCTGCGCGCGTCGTTGCTCCTCTTGAAGCAGGCGGCGGAGACGATCTTCTTCGAGGCGGCGACGTTCTTCTTCGAGCATGCGGCGCTTGCGCTCTTCCTCCAAGCGCGCTCGGCGGGTCTCTTCGAGGCGCATACGTTCGCGTTCGCGAGCACGTTCAAGCTCGGCGAGCTCTCGGCGGCGCTGGTCTGCGAGTCGTTGCTGCCGGCCTAGACCATACGGCGAGAAAGTTGAAGAAGGGCGTGAGTCGTAGTCGCTGCCGAAGCCCTGGGGCTTTGCGGAAGGCCGGAGGAAGCTGTACCCGTCGTCACTATCGGAGCCGCCGAGGACGTAGTCGTCGTAGTCATCGCTCAGATAGGAGTTATAGGGCGATGCGTACGCGCGTTGGGCGGCGGCGCGAGCGCGAGCGGCGCGCTGGCGCGCCTCCTCCTCGGCACGCTGGGCAGCGAGCACCTGGTCGCGCGCCGCATGCTCGTCGGCGAGGGCGCGGAAGTACTCGGAATTTAGGTTGTAGGGATTCGAGAAGTAAGAGCTCGAGACAGGGTATGTGCGATAAGGGTAGTAGCCGCTGTACATGGCGTGCAGGTCGTGTGCTGTGTCGTGCGATTGGCGGAGGACATGGCGGTGGCGGCGCGACGATATATAGTGTACCAGTCGCGTTCGAGAGCGTTCGGGGGAGGGGAGCGACGGCGACGGTTCGAGAACCGTTGAGAGCCATTCTATGCAGTTCTATGGCGTGTTGACGCCGGACAAGGCGCTGAGCAAAGGCACGAGCTCGCCGAGTCCGACGATGAGCAGCGTCGGATGGGCGTCGAACGTTCCAGCACTCACCCAGCTCGTCCGCGCCACGTGGTGACCAATCCCGCTGACGCGCGCGCTGTGTGTCCTTATTTGCACGTCAAGTGACCGCGTTCCTTACGTCACCCGATCCTCATTGTTCTTCGGCGCCTATCAACGTCCAAACGCGGACTGTAGTAATCGTTCGAGGTGCTTTTGTTCTGCGTTTTCGCTTACAATGGTCGTCACGCGTGTACAACGGCCATTATACTCTACGTACACAATCGGCTTCGAATGTGTCTGAATTGACAGGGCAGCGACGCACAGCCCGTTTGTGCGGCCATAGAAAACCCCTCACCGGCGGACGGCCCATTCTCATCTTATTCTCCCTCTTGCTCCTCGGCCTAATTGCGGTGCAGGCACCCAGTGCTATCCTTACGATCGTTTCAAGTCTCTCTCTTGCAGCAACAGCTGACACACTGTATTGTTATCGCACACATACCACTATCGATACCGCTCATACCCTCTCATAATGTCGCTCCCCGCACGAGGATGTAAGCATTGCTTTTTGTGGCGCAACTTCGACACACTGATCGCGCTTCACAGACCTTTTCATCGGACTGAACATCGTCCGCATTCTCAGCATTATTTCTTTGCTGCTGGTCTTTGCAAGCAGCATTGTCACGATGGTGCAGGACATCCGCGCCGTAAACACCTTCATCTCCGACGGCAAGCAAGAGTCCTCATCCAACTCGACTGATTGTGGCGACGACACCGACTACATCTTGTAGGCCGTCACAGTTTCACTGCAAATTGATTGATCTGACGCGTACATCTGGTGTTTAGCAATAGCACCGTACCTAACCAACCCGCGGGCGCATTCTGGGCCGTGGTCAACCGGCTTCTCATTATCGCACAGGTCATCGTACTCCTTTTCTCTGAGATCGGGTGGCCCGCCAAGTTCTTTGCCCGCTTCTTCCCCGTGCTCGGGGACGACTTTGGGCTCGGCGCACTTGGTCTCATCCAATGCCTGTACGTCGCCTCGCTCTTCTGCCCAAATTCCCTCGCTGACTCTTGCATCCGGATAGCCTGGGTGCAGCCGTGCTCTCACACCACGTCGATCCGCTCTCGCTGGTCTCCGCGTTCTTCCTTTTCTCAATCGGCTGCCTGAACATGCTCCTCGGGCTCATCTTCCGCGAGTCCGCGAAGGAGAAGCGCGAGCTCACTGCGTGGCGCACGCGCTACGAGGACCCCCGCGCGCCGCCGCTCCAGACGGTGCACGACCTGAAGCAGAAGCCGATCTTCCTCGCGCGCGGGCTTAGCGAGCGCACAACTGTCGCGCCGTGGGAGGGCCAGGACGCGAAGTACGGTGCGGACGAGTTCGGCCGCGTGCCCGAGCGCTCCGGGAGCAGCGCGAGCGCGCGCCACGGAATGGGCTTCGGAAGACAGGGCGAAAAGGCGGCGCTTGCAAGAGGTAAGTGTCGCTCAGCTTGGTATGTCCGAGGTGGCGGAGAGTTGATGGGATCTGTGTGCAGGTTATACAGTGTCAAGACCGGAAGAGTCGTTGCCTGCGTATGCGTCCCGCCCTGTGTCTAACCCAAGCCAGCGGCCGGTGAGCGCGGCGAGCCACGACAGCCGTGTATCGTATGCGAGCCAAGACCGACCCAGATCGGCGGCGAGTCACGAAGAGAGCGGGAGTGACACGGCGGTTTGAAATATAACCGATCTACCTCGCCAGGATAGGCATGCCGTGGATGTACCACCAGGAACTGTATTACTGACAGTGGCTGCACGTCGATGTTGTACAGTATTTGTGTTGCTCGAATGGCTAGATCCTGTATTCTGGTTGATTCGATAAGCTGGATACGCATGCCACGGTACGGGAACGAGGGAGCGTATCCGAGCCCGCGGGTATTTGAGTTGCTTCAACTGCAACGTTCGCGGATGTATCGTGTTACAATTTCAACCTACATACGGCCAGTCTCGTGCGCGTCGGAGTTGGCTGAGCCGCGACAGGTTGCGAGGTTCCGAAATTCTGAACAGCTGCAAGAGTGTTATGGCAACCGACACGACCGTAATTCGGACATAACCAAATTCGACAATACCCGTATCAGCCTTTATGACTGGCAGCAATATCAGGAACAAAAGTAGCTACTGTTCAGCAGTCTCAATACTACGATAGTGGAGTGAAGCAGGAGATAGAGGTCGACATAACTCAGTGCCTGTCTCACTTGACCTGCCATGTTGAATTTGACTGCACTGTATCAGTACTACTCACTACGGTGAATCTATGAACTCAAATACGAAGGATGTTGAACAGGTCGTTGAGAAAACTGGTCTGGAAAGGGAAACCAGAATTCCTTCTACAATACATTAGCGTACAGATCGCTTGTCGTGTCTCTTGGCACTCGAGACCGCGTGAAGATGGATGTAAAGCAATGTGTGTTCAAACCTTGTCAGTACTGCTGTTGCCCCTGGTGCGCGAACATAACTGTAGGACGAATGCCCTGGATACGGCACAAGAAGTGTGTGTGTAGCACAAATGGCCGTGTCATGCACCGGTTTGTGGAGTCGTGTCGTGTACCCGCGTAGGCGCACTGACGGATTTGATCGGCGCGTCGCTAGCCCTGGATCTTGCAAATGGAGAATTCCGTTTACGGTTTGACCTGTAAGCTTAATAACAAAGTGAGGGATGATGCGTTATGTTAACAGGCGTGACGCTAGTGTATTTAGCTGATGGGTGAGGGATGACGGCGGTGGCGGGTCTTCCCTGCAGGTAGCAGCCCTAGCCAGCCATAGGCAGCACAGAGACATGCTGTGCACGTTGAAACCGCCCGAAGTGAGGTCGGTAGGATCGTCTGCGTCGAGCTGCCAGTGCTGCACGAGGATACGAATGATGTCGGTGATGCTCCCACTAGTCCGCGCTGCACCGGAGCCGAGGTGGCGAAGGCATGGAGGGCACCGCAGCTGAGTAGATGTGATCACGTTTCATGGCCGCCCCGCCGACGCGGTGTGGCGTGATACTCCCGCCCACCATAGTGTCTCGTGTATCAGCATCAAGAGGCCGTAAGGGTAGCGCGACCGCTGCACTGGTAGGTGACCACGAGGCAAAGGTCCGGTGGGTGCAAACTCAAAGCCTGCGAGACGCTGGAGCAGACGCCGCGATGAGACAGTCGAGAGACAAGAGGCAAAACGGTTGGACGGTTGGAGCGGGGCGATGACAGTCGCGGAGAGTGGGTCCAGAACGGAGCCGGTAGCGAGCTCGGAACGCCACCAGACAGGTTGTTGCGTGGGCCAGCAAAGGAGAACAAGACGGACAAACCGTTCATAAACGGATACGGCTAAGCGCCAAGTATAGCAATGTTGTAGTGAGACTACAATCGGAGTTTTAATGTGAGCCCGACGATTAGAAAGCTGTGAAATGGAGTAAGAAAGAGAATGAGTGGCCTGTGACAGCGACTTAGCGCCGCGGACACAGCAACTGAACAGAAGTGCGGGGATCGTCTTGGACAGACGACACCCTCCACCCACGACGCTGCGCGTTCGCAGGCGTCCGGACGAAATGGCGACGCCATCAGGCAGACAGAATTCAAGGTTTTCAACACTCAAGGTCTTCAAGTTCGCCGCGCCCAAGCCACCGCCGCTTCCTCCCAAAGACTCATACTACCTCGCCAATCCTTCGCTTCCTTCCCTCAACCAGTCTCTCTCCCCTGACTCCATGTCCTCTCATCCTCACACCCCGCACACGCCAATGTACGGCCTGGGTCTCACAAGGAGCCCCTCGCCTAGTCCATCGTACGCTACGACGAGTCGTCTGCCAACCTCGTCTAGCAGCACGATGTCGCCCGACTCGGCTGGTTCCCGCAAGGGCTTCTTCAAGATCGCTAGTTTAGGCAGACGGCCGAAGACTCCCAAGTTCACAGAGGTGACCTTGCCAGACCTCCAGCCACCGGAGCCAGTAGACGACCCGTCCATCTCTCTACCGTTCAACTTTATGGTAGGCGCTACGTCGCTCCTATATGGTCTTATGCTGATATTGGCTTCGTCCTAGCATAATATACATGTAGACGAAGGGTGAGTGGATCCTGTTATAGGCATTGGGGAGGTTCTAAAGGCAGCTGGCCACCGGTAGCTATACCGGCATGCCACCATCCTGGTCCGCGTCGCTGTCAAACCTAGGTTTCAACGAAGAGGAAATCGCTGCCATCCAAGCTCGACGCCTGGCGGGCCGCTCGCAGAGCGCAAAGTCCATGTACTCCCTCAACGCGGCTGCCCAGTCCGTCACGTCGACCGTCACGACGAACGCCACACAGTCAATCATGAACTATATGAACAACGGCCCCTCGCGCTCAAGCCCAATACAGCGCGAGCCCACCGAGGCGTCTATGTCCCAAACGTCGCTTGCGACGTCCTACGCGATGTCCACCGCGTCGCGCGTGCACACGAGGACGGCGTCGGGCGTCTCTCAGCAACATTCGATCTCATCCCTGTCCGAGGCAGACGCCTCGTTCGTGGACGTGGAGAGCTCTACGGGGCACCAGACGTATGGCTACTCTCCTTCTCCTGCGGGTTATTCTCCTGCTGGGTACTCTCCTGTGGTCGCGTCGTCGTCGCAGGCGCAAATACAGCCTCAAACGATGCCGCAGACGCGAGCACAGTCGCCGACATACAGCGCAACATCCTTCTCCGGGTCAGGGAAGGATACTGTTCCGCGAACACCACCTAGACGCGCATATCATGTCGCTAACGACTCTATCAGTACGATTTCATCACCGCCTCCGGCGTACAAGTCTCCGCAGGAGGTCGGTCTAGGTAACGTAGATGAGAGCTTGTACTTGCCACCATCGGTAGCCTCAACACCAACATCGGCGGCTTCCACTTCATTCGCGTCCATTTCGATGGCTTCTACGTCGATGGACACGACGCCTCAATTAGATGACTCGACAGAAAGTCCAGAAGAGGAAGAAGAGTCCAGCTTCCAGCTTCCTCCTGTCCTAACTTCACCACCACGTTTGTCTTTACCCCGGGACAGCTTGAGCGATCTTGCTAGCTGGTCTGAAGCACTATTCTCGTCCTTACCATCAGGTTCGCCTCAGAAAGAGTCATTCCTCTCCTCCTGTCTCTCCCCGCCGTCAATATCAGTCAACGATCGGCCGCAGCAGTCTCAGACGTCATCTAAGCCACAACAATCAAGAGCTAACACGCAACAAACATCTCCACCTCATCGGTCTGGGCCATTGCAGAAGCCTGCACCTTTGAACAGCCTTCCCGTACATTCTGACACCAGATCGCGCAGAGACTCTTCCCAGTCCTCACGCACGCCATCATCCTCGAACACCGTGAACCCGCTGTGGCACGAAGTTATGAGCATGGTGCGCCCTGACCAGGAGCCCATCTCGGCTTCATCGTCGAAATCTGCATTCGCCTCGACCTCTTCGGCCTCAGCCTCCGATCGACTGAGCCCTGCTACACCTCCAAGCGCGACTTCTGCTGGAGCTGTCATTGTCGATCCTGCGGCAGACGATGACCACTTAGAGGTCAAGACTGGTCTTCGCGAGAAGGAGAACCGGGATTCGAACATGTCCACGATGACCGTCACGCCCGCCACGATCGTTCAGGGCGCCATCGTGCGCACCGCGCGCGCGAACGTCGTCCCCACGCCTGCGCGCACAAGCGAGGACAGGCAGTCGTCGACGTCCGCGGACGACACGGACAGCGTCAAGGACGCCGTGCGGCCGCCATCCGAGCGCAGCGCGGAGTCCCACTCGAGCGGCTCCACGTCGTCAGGCACACCTGCGACGCCCTTGACGGGGTCGGGTATGGAAGTGCCTTCATTGACCGTGCCTGGTGTACGAGACGAGGACGACAAGACTCGCTTGCCGTATGACATGTCTCCACATGCGTCTCCGCAGGCGTCGCCTCAGCCATCACCGCGGTCGGCAAACTTCAGCCCACAAACACCACGAACGCCGCAGACACCACGAACGCCACAAACACCGCAGACGCCGATGTTGGAGGAAGACTTCAGCACCAGGCGGGTTAGTCTTAAGGCACATCGGCCGTCTATCGCTACGACGGGGCTGCAGGTCCCTCGCGTGCCTCCTTCGCAAACAAGCCACACCACGCCGTCACCAATATCATCCTCGAGCACGTCTTCGCCCTACACGCCTGCACCACGATATCCAGGATGGGTATCTGAAGTTGTTGCGCCACTCCGCGAATTCATAGACGAGGCGACGGACCCACGTGACCTGTACGGTGAGCTGCGTGAGGTCGGAGAGGGAGAGAGCGGTTTTGTGTACGCCGCGCGCGTTCTCAACCCCTCTGCGTCGTCGTCTACGACATCACTGCCGTCTACGTCACGGGGTAAGCCCTCCTACGTTGCGATCAAGAGCGTACAGCTTCTCCCATCTGGCTCGCCGAAGCTGCTCGACCTGCAACGCGAGCTGAGTCTCATGCACGGCATCCGCCACACGCATATATTGACTATGGACGCGGTGTATGTGGACTTGGTCGAGGATTCGCTATGGCTGCGCATGGAGCTCATGGAGCGGAGCTTGGCGGATGTGATTGGCCTCGTCGAGGAAGGGATCGTCATTCAGGAGCGACAGATTGCTCAGTTCGCGAGCGACGTGCGTGGTACCTTCGCTGCTGAGCTCACCCCTACTGATACTGATTTTCCCAGATCGTCCATGCGCTGAGCTATTTGCAGGCCCAAGGCATTGCACATAGGGATCTGCGATCAGACAATCTCCTGATCAGCAGAGGCGGCATCGTCAAGCTTGGTGCGTTGCTTTCTTCTGCAATTCGCACATTTGCTGATTGTTCACTGATTCACGGTACAGCGGACTTCTCGAGCGCCGTGCGTGTATCACGGAACCAGCCGCTGCGCACCGACCGGGCTGGTGTCATTTTTTGGCAGGTACGTCAAGCGTTCCCATGCGACGCACGCCCGAGTTCTGAGGGCTGACATCTTCCTGCAGGCGCCAGAGATGCGACAAGGTTCATACGACGCTCTAAAAGTGGACGTATGGTCCCTCGGTGCAACAATATGGGAACTGGCGCAGGCCGAGCCTCCGTTCTCGGACGTCATCGATCCACGACAGATTGGTGACAAGCTACCACCGCTCTCGCAGCCTGAGTGCTATTCACGATCTTTCCACGATTTCTTGAAGTTATGTTCGCAGCCTAGCAAGTCACGACCAAAACCCAATGAACTTCTAAACGTATGTTACATTTCATCATTTGTTCTACGCTGGCCTGACATTTCGGTGTGATCGTAGACTCCTTTCATCCGCGAGGCCCGCTGGCGAGTCCAGGTCGTCACGCTACTTCAACAATGCAGGGCAATCGAAGAACGCCTGTCCAAGAGACAAAGCGCTGATTCGGAAGGGACAGTCTCATTGTCATGATATACATAGCATACATACCCCTAGTTACTATCATCTGCATACGGACAAGGTCGGTTGGCATATCTTATGATACATCTATACATCTATATTTCCTGCAACGCTCTCAACCGCGCTCTTGAGCTTGTGGGCTTCCCGAACGACACTATCGTTATCGTCCTCTGCGCACTCGGCGATGAAGGTGGTTGTTTCGGCAACAAAGCCTGAGGTGATTCAGGTCAGAGCATTCGCAGATGCATTGCAGTGAGTACATACCTAGAAGTTTGCTGCCGTGTGCATGCCACAATGCTCCGGCGCACGAAAGACTGTATAGGCGCAATCTCGCATCTTCGGAGCGCGTGTGCATGAGGACATCCAGGTTAAGGGACTTGAGGATCGCATCATCGTTGACGACGCCAGCTAGTGCAACCAAGCACTCTGACAATGCGCTCTTGCTATCCGCCGCGTTTACGCGGATGCAGACGTCCACCTGCTTGACCAACGACGGCACAAGCTGGCGCAGCCGATCCTCACGCCAGAATGCTGTCCGACGAAAAGTTGTCAGCACGTGACTACGAGCGGCACTTGAGACACACACCTCCTTCGTCGTTCTCGAAGGACTTGGAAAGGGTCTTCAGGATAGCTAGCCATAATGACTCGTTGTCCAGGCTACCGCTTGAGAAGTCGTCCAGTAGCTTCACGGAGGGCTGCCAGACGAATGCCATATATGGCACCATGAGACCCTGTCACGTGCATCAGCATTCTGTTCGAAAAGGGTCAGAATGCGAGGGCAATAACCTTGAAGTAATCCAGGAGTGAAACATAAACGTGAAGGAATGTGACCTTGCGGGACGCGGCCGACGTGCCTAGCATGAGCGTCAATAAAAGAAGCATAAATCGTGCAGACAATGAATGTAGACCCACCTGTCTCGTTCGTGTAAGCCCAGTCGAACAACTTGCGGAAGAGTGGTTTAAACGCCGTCTCGTTGAGCTTGATTACCAGCTCAAGGAACGCCGAGATGACCTGACCCTCAACCTGAGTGTAGCATGCGACATAAGCAACGGAAGAACGGAAGAAATAGCAGGACGTACCTCTTCTCCACCCGTCTGACAAGCTACCTCGAAAGCGTCCAAGAATGTCTTGAATAGAATCCGCAGATGCTCCAGAACAACCGGTCGCGCCGCTGCCCGAATAGACCTCTTGAAGACGTCGAAAAAGGCTAAGCACTTAGCCGTCTCATCCTGCAGCATACGATGAGTATATTCTCACGTATTTATGGCACAACAGCCTACCTCTTTCTTGCCTAGACCAGAAGAGAACCAGAGATCAGACAATGTGTTGAGGAGTGATTTTGAGGGTGCTCGCTTCGCAAGACTCTTGATGAGAGGTGCGACTGCAGTGGTCTTCTTGGCGATGAAGGAAGAGTCCAAGTACAGGTTGATGACTTGGACGAGTTCCTTGTTACTCCAGAAATTGGGCACAGCTGACAAGAGTTCTTGAAGAACGCTCAGAGCAGCAGCTGTGATTTCGTCGTCAGAAGCTAGCCAGTATGTTAGCCAGAATCATCTTGTAAGTGACCAAAGATTCCTACCCTCTGTTCCAGAGAAGCTCTCCCGAATAACGTTAGCACAGACCCGTACTATGTCCTTGAGGACCGGGATGACACGTGGTCCGAGTGTTGAGCTGATATTAACAGAGAGAAGTGAGGATCCGAAGTTGCAAGTAAGAAGGATTACATACCACAAGGATAGTAATGTGCGCAAAGCCGAAGGTGCAATGCTTCTGATTTGAGCAATGTCCAAAACGAGAGGCACAGTGGTAGTTATGATGCTCTCTTCCCCGGATTGGACCGTACGGGCGACGGAGTCTAAAGCGTGCAAAGCTGCCCGCGTAAGATCCGCTTCTGGCTTTGAGGACAGAATCTTGCGAGTGCACTCCACAATTTTGATGACAGTAGATGTCACGTCGCGTCTGACCTTGTCGACGACGTTCAATAAGCGCTCGCCTACTAGATCGAAAGCCCCAGCCTGGACCTGAGCACATAATCAGGGATCGTAATATGGACGACAAGTCACAGGCATTTACCTTGACATCGGGCGACTCGATCATGGACAAAGCACCAGTCACGAAGTCCGCTGCAGGCATGATATTGAGGACGCTGGTGAGTGCGGTCTGTGCAGTTGCCGCAACGTCAACCATAGCAGCAGCAGCCGATTTGACTGCCAGATCCAGCAATAGAGACAAAAGTTGGGAGCTGAAGGAGCCGTCCTCAACTGACTTCGCGGACGAGAGAACAGGCATAGCTCTCAGGGCATGGTCAGCGAAGATCAGAAGGGCCAGTGCACGTCGTCGGGGCACCGAAACAGCGTGACCGGCCTGGTCGTCGTCGTCACTGCAACATAACGTGAGCTGCTGGTCACATAACAACTACAAAATACTCACGCTGCAGAGTCCAGGAAGCAGACTTCTCCGTCCGTAGTACCTGCCTCTTTGGCCAGCAGACGACCAACCTCGTGCAATGCATGCAGCAGAACCTGCAATACATGTGAGCATTCAAAACCTCTGCTAGAATATAACGGACATACCGAGAGCCGCCTGCTCGCGGTGTAGTGCTCGAGAACTGCGAGTGGCAGCGACAGTGAGTTGCGTGCATCCTGCGAGCTCTGTCTCACGACACGGCTCGACATCCTGTCAACAAGTAGCATAGACACGGGCGCGAGGAAGTCGTCGGGTCCAAGGACATCTACAAAGTGCGTGAAGAAACTGCGACAAAACACTAATGAGACCTGGGAACATGTCTTCATTCTAGTGCACTTACTGAGCACGGCGGTGGCGGGGGATGTGGTTGGAGGCATCAGTGAATATGCGCAAGAAATCCCTGGAAGCCACCGAAAGATCGAGAGGCGAGGTATGTGCGCGCTTCAGTGAGGCCACCATAACGGGCACGATGCTATCAATGGTCTGGAAAGTGGATTAGGCATCATCCAATATTCACGTAGTGAGGACACACCTTCTGCACGACTCGGAAGCTGTACGTATCGTCGCGATGGAACACGTTCGAGCCCATGAATGTGAAAACGGGCATGATGTTGTGCAGCACCGCGTCTGGTGTGAGTCGTGCCAGGCTTGCCACCAGGAGCAGGGCTTGATGGAACGTCTGTGGGTTGTCCGAAGCTACAAAAGAAAGTATGAATAACTGATTCCACGGAAGGATGGATCGGCTTACCCCTGATCAACTCAACGAGAATCTCAACCCGGATTGTAGCACTAGAGAGGTCAGTATTTTCCTGGTGGCTGATTAAAAACCGTCGAACTTCAAGAGTACTGATGGCATACCGGAACGCTCGATACTGTGTTCTCGATCGCTGTAATCAGGAGTTGCTCAATGTAGTTCTTGTCCGCAGCGGCGGCAGATGCATCATGGACGACTTTGCTCAAGGTGTCCAAGAGGCACGCAATCAAATCCAGAGAGCCAGGGACTGGCTTAGACCCGAGGACCTCAGCAAGCAGGCTTAGTGCTGAAAGCTTGTCCTCGATCTGATCGTCCGACGCGCTGCTACGGAGTGACTCAGTGGCATGATCCTAAGATCAAACTCATGATACTCACCTCTCTAATCTGACACGCTTCGCTGCACGCTGCGCGTCATCCGAGCGTGGTCGTAAACTAATGAGCAATTTGATTATTAAGGGTACCTCCTGGACGATATCTGCCAGCAGCGCTTTGCACTCGGACACCTGCGTTGTCATATGGTTAATATTACTTCGCACTATGAAAAAAGATTGACTGACCATATCTAAGTTCTTGATTCCGCAAACCAAGAGTAGATGGCACACTTTCGCCTGATTCTCGAGGCGGAGCTTGGCAAATAGGCCATGACGCATGCCAACGGCAACAGATGCCCTTGGGGACGACAAGCGAGCTGCCAAAATAGTCGGTCAAGGATCGACCTGGCTTTTAGTTTTGCAGATGACCTACCGTCCTCGTAGCATAGTCGCAATACTTGTTCAAAGGTGCTCCAGGACGAGCCTTCACTCTCCAGATATGACACCACAGTGGCGTCGAAAGATCGGAAAGAGAGCGAAGCGAACTGCTCGAAAAACTCGTCGTGTCCCTCCGGCACGTTTTGTACAAGTTTCTGGATCGACGGCAGCAGCATCTGTAGCTTGACGCTGCTCGAGACGGCCTTCAGGCTGTCCAGGAGGAGCAGTTTCATATAGGGCAGATGGCTGGCGATCACGTGAGACAACAGGTAGCAGAGGATGCGCTGCTTGTATCTGCAAATCAACTCGGTCAATGCAATCCCTATTTGCGGATTTATTTGATAACGTACGCTGTCTCTTTCTTAGAATCAGTCCTGCTAGAAGTGAGGTGCTGCTGATGGAAGACATGCAGATAATGCGAATCAGGCACAAAGTGCTCGCGGGCCTCGTTGAGAGCGGCCGTGTACCGGCGTAAGTCACTCCACTCGGCGTATTGTAATTGCTCTGATCGTCCAGTCAGCACAGCATATAAGCCTGATCTTGGAACGGGTGCGTACCTGAATTGGCGCCGTACAGGGAGTCGAACGCATAGACGGACGATGCAGACTGGGCAGTAGAAAGCTGCGCAAGGATCGAGATGCAGTCTGAGGCAGCCTCACGCACACGGATGTCAGCGCCCCCGAGCATTAGCAGCAGGGAGGGGAGGATCGTCTGGAAATCAACCCAGTGCTCCGTCGCGCAGTGCGCCTGCAGGAACGCCGCAGCGTGCCGCAGGGCCGCGTACTGCACATGTGTCTGCCGCTTCTGCTCATCCTCGTCATCTGCGGCGGGGTACAGGCAAAGTCCCGTGAGGAACGCGAGTGCGTCGTCGCCGAGGTTCACAAATAGGATTCGCAGGAGGTGGGTGGACAGGAGAGGCATGGAGGACGAGGAGTTGCTCAGTCGGTAGATGGTGCGCAGAAGCTCGATATAGCGGATGCCGCGGGTGTCAGCAGCTTCCGGGAGGGTCTGTGAGGCCGGAGCGAGCCAGTCGAGGTTGGTAGCCGACGGTCGCGGGATGTTCGGCAGCATAACCAAGATCGAGACCTGCAACCTATGCATCGTGAACCGACTGTTCGGCTTCAGAACCACGGCTGTTCCTAGACTCGTGTCGTGCAGGAACTGCAAACTATTGTCAGCCCTGGCTCTAAATTCAATCGTGGTGCGAGTACTCACCGCTTGGAGGTTGTCCACCCCGCGCATGAACTCACCCATTGCCTCCAAACTCTCAACATTCATGGCCTGCAGGATCTTGTGCGCCGCATCAATACGGTGCTCACCCGATAGACGGCTGAGGAGTGCTCGCGTGATCAGATACGCCAGGATGCGTGAGTACAGACTGGCGTGCTGTAGGATCGCAAGCAGTCTATCCGCATGCTCAGAATACAAGTTCGACGAGACGATGTTGTCTGCGATCTTCGCCGCCAGTGCAAGGTTGATGCGCGTCAGTTCCTCGGTTTGGCGGTAGGCCTCTCCTTGTTGCGAATCTTCATTCTGGCGACCTTGTTCCCACCGCACCGCGTCAACGCACCCGGCAAGCAGCTCATATCGACCGATGCCCGTCGTATCAGTATAGTCAGCCGAGCGTGCCTCGAGGATCTCCCAGACAAGGGTAGCAGTCTTCTGCCTGGGCTTGGAGAAGAGGAAGTAGGGGAAGAACACTTTTTCAAAGATGCAGTGAGCCAGGGATGGGTGAGCGGTGCTAATCGCTGGGAAGAAGTGCTCAGCGATGAATGACAGGTGCTGGCGGATTACGGGGCGCGGGGGCGATGGTCGAGTCTTGTGCAGAGCAGTGACGACGGATGAGACATAGGCTTCGGCGTCCTCGAGGAAGACGGGCAGGATCTGGTCGGGCGTACCGTACAGGACGTCAAGGACGACTGTGTTGATGTCCAATACTCGAGCACGGAGTGCGGACTTCGCAGCATCCTATGCTAGGGTAAATACCTCTTATTATACTTGAACCTGTGTCAGGACGCACCAATTCCGTTGCGGGCAAGCTTGTGCTAGACAGCATTGTAAGCAAATCTCGAACGGCAGAGGTCCGGACAGTCGAGTCGGCGCTCAAAGAGGCGACTATTGTATCTTCTTCCTGGATCTGCGCCTTGCTGGAATTGGGTAGTTTCTGGTGAACGTGGAGTGTTAGATTTCTAACATGTGTATATCCAACGGATCTACGTACCAGAGACAGAGAAAGCAGGATCTGCTCAAGGACTTCCTGCTTCTCCTCACGTTGAGCAACAAAGCTATCGAATGCCTGTTGCAGTTGACGCGATTGACGCTGCTGAAGTTGTGCCAGGAGCTTCCGCGCGTTCTCCGTAGCCTCCGAAGTGGACTCTTCAAGCAAAACGTGGAAGAGTCCGACGATGGCACGGCGAGAAACACCTGAGGGTATTTGCTCACATATAAGTAATGAGGTGAGTAATGTGAAGGCTGAAGCATCGGCGAGGCTTCGAGTAGACTGTGAGCGGAGATCGCGCAATAACACACGTAATATGTACTTACCCCGAGATCAACGCATCTACTAAGGGTCCTGCTACTTTCTCTGAACCGGTCCACAGCAGGCCAGCTTGAAGTTCCTCGTCCATTCCCCTGTTCACGTGTTAATAGACGGCTTGAAAATCGATCATATCGGGTGACATACGGAATCTTGGTCAAGCTTGCGGTCATATTTCGTGGCAACTCCGCTAATTCGTCTTGTGGCGCAGAGATTGCGACAATGGTTCGCATGTATTGCTTGGCAGAGACACGCTCAACGCAAGTCGCAACGGACGACAGGATTGCACGTAGGGCTTTCGGTGAGAGACGACACTTCTGGGATAGCGCTGCCAGAAGTAGATAGCAGCCCAGCTAGACATTAAATGTTTGAGGATAAAATATAATGAAGTTCTGGGCCGTCAGTAACTTACAATGATCTCTTGCGCCAGATTGGCCTTCAGCTTCAGATCAGGATTCGTGACCGAACGAAGAGGCTCCATCGCCGCCGGAAGGACATGCGCCACCGTTCCCTCGTCCAGGCCAGAGCTCTTCGCGATGAAGTCGAGCAAGACACCCGTGTGAAACGCAACCAGCGCTCTATGCGTACCAGAAGAGCCAGCCTTGAGAGCCTCAGGAAGCAAGCTCGAAACGAACCGTGCAAGGTCTGAGCTCTTTGCCATCTCCGTCACAAGAGACGTGCGAGGAACCGCCTTGCCATTCGTCTTGTACGCCTGAAGGAAGCGGAAAGAAGACTGGTCGTCGATGTGCAGAATGGTGACCATTTTGGCGAAGTGGGGGGATTCGTGGTAAGGGAGGAACAGCCGGAGGACGTCTGCGACGTTGAATTCGTTGATCCTGAAGCGTCGAACGAGCCATTCGATCACCTTCCCAGTGGGTGCGTCCATCAAATACGGCCCAAGGAGCGGAAGGAAAGACACAAGGGCGCGATCAAGGTGAGCGTTGGCTTCTGTAGGTTGCAGTGTCCTGTCCATAGCCTTTGCAGCATCCGAGAAGAACACATGCTCGTAGTCGCGCAGCGCGGGGTTCAGTGACTTGAGTTGCAGAAAGCCGTTCACCCCGAGAGCGTATAACGAGTCAATGTCATGCTGGCGTGCCTCTTTGGCAGAGAAGAGGTAGGACTCGGTGGGTTTTCTTCGGGAGCGGTCGGTGAGCAGTGCGGCGTTGAGAGATGCGCCTTGAGCGAGCTGAGCAGCGAGGCTCGAAGGCATTTTGAGTTGATAACCAGAGTATTCGTGTGTCCCTCCGCAACAGCCTCTGGTCTAGAAAGCAGGATAAAATGAGGAGGACAGAGACAGGACTACAAGCCTTGGGCTTAATCGAGGACGATACCCGAAAAAACTGCTTACATAAGAAACGCGAGAGCACGTGCCCAGATCCGGCAATCACGGATGCACGTGCCAGCTCGCCACGTTACACCGTACACGTAGCGCGATTGGTGTCACGTGTCGCTAGTAGCGTGGAGGGACCAGAAACGCCTTAAGTCTGTGCTGTAACACCGCTGTGGATTCCACCTTAGATGCTCTCCTTCAGTCGACCACTCTAATTCAGCAACATGCGTCGTTTCAGCACCTTAATACTGCTATGTCTTCTTACAGTAACGGAAAGCGTTCTGGCCTCTGTTCTCGCTATTGACTATGGCGCGGACTGGATCAAGGCGTCTCTCATGAAGCCTGGTGTTCCGTTCGACGTGCTACTGAACAAGGACTCGAAGCGGAAAATACAATCGTCCGTAGGATGGAAGCAGAGTGACCGGTTATTTGGGTCTGATGCGCTCAACATTGTGAGTAGCACGGCAGAGGTCGCGTAAGACAACTTCTCTTACAGTCATGGCTAGGCCGGACGTTTCCCTCTGGATACGTTCTCTTCACTCAAGTACCTACAAGCCGCACCATATAATTCTAACGCAGTGTCCTTCTACACCTCGATCTCGTCTGCCGACGTTGTGGAGACTTCCCGAGGGACCGTCGCGCTGCGGCGCTCCGACGGCACGGAATGGAGCGTCGAGGAGCTCATCGCCATGCAGTTCGCGTACGTGCGCGAGCTCGCTGAGTCGCTCGCCGGGGAGCGCGTATACGACGTTGTTGTGACCGTCCCGCCGTACTACACGCAGTTCGAACGCGATGCCGTCGTTGACGCGATCGAGATCGCCGGAATGCGAACTCTCGCACTTGTCAATGACGGGACGGCCGTCGCGGTCAACTACGCCATGACACGCACATTTCCCACCCCGGAGAACCACATCATCTACGATGCGGGCGCGTCGTCGATCCGTGCGACGGTCGTGAACTTTGCGTCGGTGGTGAGCGACCCGAAGGCGAAGTCCCTGACGAAGGACAGCACGCAGCTCTCAGTTACTGGTGTCGGCTTCGACCGGACAACAGGGGGAACGGAGCTCGACCGTCGGCTGCGGAATCTGATGCTGGACGACTTCCAGCGCAAGCACAAGAAGGATCTTCGTGGTGACAAGCGCGCGATGGCTAAGCTCTGGAAGGAAGCTGGGCGTGTCAAGACTGTCTTGAGCGCGAATGCAGATGCGACGGCGACGGTGAGGTATCGCAATTGTTAAAGCGACAGAACAGCAGCTGACTGTAATGGCATAGATTGAGAGCCTGTCGGATGACATTGACTACCGGTCCAAGCTGACGAGAGCAGAGTTTGAGGAGGCATGTCAGGACTTGAAGGGACGATATGCGCAACCCATCTTCGATGCGCTTGAGCACGCTGGTCTCACTCTCGTACGTCGACCTATTGACGCCCCGTAGCTGCAGCACTCATCACACGCAGGACAATGTCACGTCTGTCATCCTGACCGGCGGAGCGTCGCGGACGCCCATGATCCAGTCAGCAGTGAAGGCGGCTGTCGGAGAGTGAGTCAGCTGAGTTCTACTCCGTGGCGCACTATATGCTCATCTGGCACAATCCAGCAACAAGATTGCTCTGAACGTGAATGCCGATGAGGCGGCGGTATTAGGTATATACCACTGGTGACAATTGCATAAACGTACTCAGACTGTTTCAGGTGCTGCATTGCATGGCGCAAGCCTGAGCAGACAATTCAAGACGAAAGACATCAAGGTGTCCGACATCGGTGCATATGACATTCAAGTGTCGTACCTCTCGGAGCCGAAATCTCCCTCAACTAAGACCCGGACGTTGAGCACGCTGGTGTTGCCCGCCGGATCTAAGACGGGCAGCAAGAAGACGCTCACCTTCAGGAGGACGGAAGACTTCACAGTCAACCTGTCATACCAGACGCCTCCTCTAGAGTACGTCTCCAAATCTGAATCACGAGATAGCTTGCTGACTGCGCTCTAGTGGCTTCCCCACGGACCTTCTGGCCGTGGACATCATCGGTGTGTCGGATGCCATTCGCAACCTCACGGAGCTCGGCGCCGTTGAGCCCGTCGTGAAAGCCACGGTCTCCCTGTCCGAGTCTGGCTTCGCATCCATCCGGGATGCGATCGCCGTGGGCGAGTACAAGTCAGAATCCATCGCCGGTGAGTATGACGTTCCATATCATGTGCTGTGCTCAATGCCGGTCTACAGACAAGCTGAAGGGATTCTTTGGTGCAGGTTCATCTTCCTCGTCCGAGGCAGGTGCGGAGGCAGAGACCGCCGCAAGGGACGATGCGACAACATCATCTACTGCGGATGCATCGCCTACGGCAGACAAGGCACCAGTGAAGGACGAACCCATCTCCCTGGAGCTCAAGATCAACTTCCCATCTCTCGCGCCTATGACTGTCGAGGAGAAGCGCAGCGCTCGTGAGAGGTACAGTCATCATCATTTCTCGAGTTCCAGTCAGCTTATAGCCATGCACAGGTTGCTCGCAGTCGACAATGAGGAAGCGGCGAAGAGGCGGAGGGAAGAGGCCAGAAACACGCTGGAAGGCTACCTGTACCGTGTCAGGGATCTCCTCGACGACACTTCAGAGACGCCGTTCATGAAGTGCTCACAAGAGCAGGAGAGAAAGGCTATCCAGGAGAGGCTTCAAGAGACATTCTCGTGGCTGTACGAACACGGGGACGACGCAGACACGGCGCAATATCTCGACAAGAGGTCCTCTCTTGAGTGAGTACATGACCGGCTGCTCACTGCGGATCTTCGCTGACGAAACCTGCAGGGTCCTCGAGCGGCCGATCATCCACAGGTACGAGGAGATCCAGGAGTTCCCCCGTGCGCTGAACAACAGTCAAATGTGGAACTGGCACGGGCGGCTGTTCATCACGGAGGCGAAGGCGAACCTGACTGCGGAGATTGAGACCGGCGTGCCATCAAAGTACACGAAGGAGGAGTTGGACGCAGTGGAGAAGACGCTCATCGAGCACGAGAAGTGGCTGAACGAGTGGGTCGAGAAGCAGAAGGCGGTGAAGACGAACGAGGACCCGGTTCTCCTTACGAGCGAGATGAAGGCCCGCGCGAAGGTGCTCGAGAACCAGCTACAGAAGCTGGTGCGCAAGAAGGCGCCACGGACGACGAAGAAGGCGAGCGCGACGAGCAGCAGTAGTAGTAGCGCGGGCGCGTCGGAGACAAGCGCGGCGACATCGGCGTCGGCGTCGAGCACGACGAGCGCGGTGCCGCCAACAGACGATTCTGGACACGGCCACGACGAATTGTAGAGTATTATATTAGGGCGGAATTTATTTGTCTCGTGAAGACTAGTCAGTGCAACTTAATGCTGTCGCAGCTGGTCGCGATACTCCCGATGTCCCCAAAATGTATTTTTCCTGTTCGCATGTGGCAATATCTAAATGTACTCAAAATTTACCATGTGAGCACAGCTATAGAACGGAAAGCATGAGTAGGAGAGGGACATACTGAATGTGCAAGCCTCATAAATAATTAGAACATCCTGACCATGAGTGACTACGCGTTGGTAAGTTCTTCGCATATGAACAGGATCATGTTCTCTAGAAATAGCCTTGCCGGCATCCCTTCAGAATATTACTTTGCCTTTTCTCCATCTCCAGCATTCTATGTCCCTCTCCGGCACATACTTTTTGTTCTACAGCTGTGCTCACATGGCAAATTTTGAGTACATTTAGATATTGCCACATGCGAACAGGAAAAAATACATTTCGGGGACATCGGGAGTACATTCTATTATATCCCCAACATGTCCTGCGCACGTACATGGTTGAGCATTCGTGATATTTTCGCACGCTGAACTCAGCATGTCCCGGATTGGGACATCGGGCTATGCCCACGGTGGGTGGATGTGTGTCGTCGTCACTGCCTTTTCGGGCTTCCCAGTATAGAGCCACCACGGACGCCCGCGCATCTTGTCCCCTTTGGCCATTGCTTGATTACCGACTCTCCGTCGCCTACTATCTCTTGTCACTTTGCAAGTACCTATATTATCTGGAAGACTAATAACGGGCGACCAGAGCAGAGTCTCTAACTATTTTCGTGCTATCTCTCTGGGACAGACGACGGACAGGCTAGGCGCCATCCACCAACTATGTCACGACGTAGCTATGCTGGATCCATGCATGAGAGACGTGTCTCTCGCTATAGAGTGTCTGATGAGGAGCTTATGAAGTGTGTCTTGTGATTGGATGCACTGATACGCCTGCTGACCCCCGATCCCAAGCTTTGTACTGCGAGTAGCGTAGGTCTCTCCCGCGACGTGATGCACTGACGCTTTGCGGAAGCTAACTTCCCACTCGCCAGCCTGTTGAGCTATCTCATGCAGCCGAAGACTGTGGAAGCTCATGTAGATGCGGATACACGATCTGAGAAGGACTACTCATCACGAATCTCTGGCGCGCTTTCAAGCTCCATCTTCTCGATTGGTGATCTCTTCAAGGACATCAGAGATGGCCCCAAAGGCGTACGCTTCCCGAAAGACCTCATGAAGGTGCTGGAGCAGAAGCTGCAGGATATCGCGATGGGCAAGGATCCCGCGTGCGTCGTACGACCCCTGCGCAGCCGCAGCGGCGACTGACCTCCGCGCAGTTATGCAGATCAGCTCACGCGACGGACGATGGCCGTGTTCTACGGGCAGGTCAAGGACGATAGCTTTCGCCGCCAGATGAAGGAGAACCGCAAGATCGAGGAGCTTATTCTGATGTTCGCCACGAATGCAACGAATGTGCTGAAGAAGGAGCCCACCCTCGCTGGCGACGGCTGGAAGCTCGAGCTCAACAACCATATCGCCCATTTCATCCGTCTTCTCCGCGAGTGCCTCCGGCATACCAGCCATGTACCCCCTGAGCTTACGTCCCGCTTGGAGATGTACACAGAGAAGTTGGCTCCTGCGACTGCTCCGAGTGATTCGGGGTACGACTCGGCATCCACGTCGCGCGATCGTGCGGATTCTGTCGTGGCTCCAAAAGGTATCAGCACGAATGCTTCGGACATGCCGCTCGTAATGGTCGCCTCGCAGCTGTTCAAGATGCCTGTAAGTGCTGTGCAAAAGGAGATCGATGACATTCGACAATATTGTAACGAAAAAGTGAGTGATTATACTTTGGGGCACGTTTCAATTGGCTGATGCTGCATTAAGGCCGCCCTCACAGATTTGAAGGTAAAGACCTCGAATCAACTCGGTGGAACGCCCATGACTCACTGTATGTACAGACATGTCTGAAGAATATCAACGCAGGTGCGGCATTCCCTGGCCGCCGAGAAGACTTCAACAGCGAAGCAGCATGGCAACACTGGCGCACGCTAGAGACGTCGCACCTCTCACAGCTGATGGTGGTCATGGTGCAATTCAACCCAGAGCTGGCCAAGTCAACACCCTCTGACGCGGATCCGTCCTCCCAAGTGTCCAATGGCCGTCCAGGGTCTGTGTACTCTCAGACGAGCCGGAGACCAGACTCTTATCACAGCACAGCGGGCAGACACGCGTCCGTGAGCTCACGGCGCTCTGTTATGTCTGATACTTACTCCCCACACGACCCGGACGGTGAGGGCATGGAGGGTGATGATGATGACGATGTTCCTGTGGGACACTACTTCACGTTCATCCCCCCGAATCCACGGCGATACTATAAACGGCTGCTGGAGCACTGCATTGCGGCGGACTTGGAGGCAATGATGAGTCCGACGGTGGGTGATGACGACGAGGTCTCGCTTGGCATTCTCTCAGGCCCGCATATTGAGCTTATCAACGAATGTGCACTACGGTGGCGTATAGGCCAGCCGTACCGTGTAGCATGCTTCCTCGACCTCGTGAAGCAGTTCTATGAGCGTAATGAGGTGCCCCTGGAGTGCATACCTGAGGCATTGCAGAACATTGCGAAGGTGCAACATGAGATTGAGCTGGACAAATGGCCTGGGCAGGACGTGCGTGACGTATCCGCGCCGTTGATATCTCCGCTAACATAATTCAATCCAGGTGGACTACCTCGCGCAAATCTATGGTGGGCTCTTCACCATCTTCCTGGGCAACGTATACCACTCTATAGACTCCCTCCCGTCACTCAAGCCATCAGAACTAGCACCCTACCTCTCGATTCTGGATACCGTTCGGGAGAGCGGGTTGCTCGAGCGATACGATATCGATGTCACGGCGCGCGTGGCCGAGATTGAGGAGCAGGTGCGCACCGTAGCAGCTCGTTGGTACGAGCAGAAGAGCCGCGAGTTGCACGCAGCGCCCGGGGTCAACAAAGCGCTGCCGCACCTCTTCATGTCTGACGAGATCGAGAAGGGTGCGAAGCTGTTGGACAAGCGTTTCCCTGAGCCTCTCCTTGGGTACGTTGTCTTGGACTCAAATTCTCATTGGAGTGGGTGACCTGATTCGTTCATGATAGCAAAATCGACATTGTGCCTCTGATGCTCGAAGTCGAGATTCCGCAGTATTTGCAGGAGCTTGACGGAGCACGGAAAAGACTCTTTGAAGACTCCATGAACGGGCCAACGCCTGATGTACCGATTGAAGATATCTTCGCGCTGTACCGGAGAACAAAGACATTGCTTGGCATGTACAAAGCGTTTTGCCCTAAGTAAGACTTTCGATGGCAGATCGCGGTGTCTCTGCTGACGTTCGAACAGCGGTGACGCAGAGTTCGACCTCGGAGGCTTCTTCGAGCCATATGTGCGACAATGGCTCATCAATACTGACAACAAGACCACACAATGGGTGCAAGCTGTATGTTGTCCCTGGATCTCGCCGTGCATTACACGCTGACTAAAATTACGTAGGCTATCGCAGCAGACAAAGTACGCGCTCTAAGCATTGCTCAAAATACCAAACTCACCGATCCTGCAGTTCCAGCCAGAAGGCACTGAAGGACACAGCTCGTCAATTATCGACCTGTTTGACTCCCTTCGTAGTCCGATCAATTTCCTGGAGGACCTGGAATGGTATGATGAGTACCAAGAAGCACGGTTCTTCACAAGTCTGTCGAAGGTATGTGTCTTTAGCATTTGACGGAGTGGTGAGATGGCCTGACATACACCTCGTTTTGCAGACTATCTCGAAAGCCATCGAGCAGTACTGCCGCAGTGTCGAAGAACAATTTATGACAGAAATGTTCCCGCGGCCTACCGAGTTCCTGCAACCGCAGAAATCCTCCGCATGGCTTGAGAAGGCCAAGCAACTGGCGACACCTGGCGAGAAGAAAGTCGAACCATTCACCTTCCAGCCGGAGTCCTGTGTCAAGCTCAACAATATCGAGGCAGCACGACGTCTCCTTGACAGCATGTATGCGCAAATGCAAGCTGACAAGAAGATGGAGGCGTTACAGAACGCACCTCCGATACCCGAGAAAGACCAGCGTCCAGACCGCTTTCTATTCACAGTAAAGATCGTCATTGCCGAAGGTCTCGTACCTCTTGACACGAGTCCCTCGTCGAAGCTTGACACATTTGTCACATTGAGCGACGAGCAGGGCAACCGCCTGGCGAAGACGCGGACGATCTATGAAACCCTCAACCCGCGATGTACGTGTGCACTTTAGGCTACTTGACGACATGCTGAACTCCCCTAGGGGACGAAACGTTCGATCTGTCTGTGGAGAAGCCACTTTGGCTCATGGTAAGCGTGCGCGACCGTGCACTGGTTGGCAAGCACGACACCGTCGGCCGGGCGTACATCTGCCTCGACCCACGACGCTATGGGGACTACCTGACGCACGATCAGTGGATGGACCTGGATTCGCAGGGTCGGATTCTGCTGCGTATCAGTATGGAAGGCGAGAAAGACGATTTGCAGTTCTACTTCGGGCGTGCATTCCGATCCTTGAAGCGTGCAGAAAGCGACATGGTCCGCGTGTTTGTTGATAAGGTACGCGCCACTTCTGCCCTGCCAGATCCATACGCTCATATGCCAATGTACAGATTTCGCCATTCATTCGGCAATGCATCTCGCGCATTGTCCTGAAGACCCTCATCAAGTCCGTCGGCAGCGGTAGCATTGACTACAATAAAGCGCTAGGCAACGTTACCGCACTGTTTGGCTCCCTCGGGTCGGGGAACAATTCCGAAGTGCAAATACCCCTTCCGCACACAGAGAAGCCCCGCATCCGCCCCGAGGCCCTGAGTGACGTCGAAATCGAGCAGGCGATTGTACCGTTGTTCGATTACCTGGATGCTAACTTGCCGACGCTCAACACATACCTGAGCGAGGCTACGAAGGAAATGGTCATGACGCGCGTCTGGAAGGAAATTCTGAATGTGATCGAGGGCTTGCTCATCCCTCCACTCTCTGATAAGCAGAGTGAGATGAAGCCGCTGAGCGACAAGGAAGTCGACATCGTCTTCAAGTGGCTCAAGGTTAGTGTGTTCGGCATTCAATGTGATCACAGCGCTGATACCGCGTCCCAGTTCTTGCGCGATTACTTCCATGCGGGCGGTGAGGGGCCAGTGCCACTGGAGTCCCTCCAGAACCAGAAGTACAGGGATGTGTTGTCCATCCGTCTCTACTACGACTGGCACACGTAAGTCCGCCGTATTAGACCGTTTGGTGCACACGCTGAGAGCGACATGCAGTGACGCGTTGATGGAGGAATGTGTCCGGATGATGCAACAGAGTTTGCGCGCGTCGCCGTCCGTCAAGAAGCGCGCGAAGAGTGTGTATCAACAGCGCAACCTTGGAACGATCAAGAACCGCAAGAAGGAGAAGCAACAGGAGAAGGAGGTTAGCAATGGGGAGACCATCTTGCGTATCCTCCGTATGCGGTATGTCCTTTTGCTTCTCTAGGCAAGGTCCAAGGGCTTACAGTGATCCAGGCCGAACACGGCGGACTTTATCGCGCAGCAGTTACATGCGATGACAAGCATGCAGGCGGAGCGTGAGGCCCATGACCGAGAGACGCAGAAACGCAAGCTGCAGCGTCCCACCCGTCAATCACAACAGGTGCCGCCCGTACCTCCAGTGCCGCCTCTTCCTGCAAAGCCTACATAGACACTCCGCTTCGTTCTTACTGCGCTGCTGTGTTTCGACTGATCTCGGTCTGGACAGATACCTCTGCTGCATACCTGCGTACTATACCTCCACTCGTATATCTCTCTATGTCTCTGCGCGACTGCTCCTTGATCCCATGTAATGTTTATGACACGACGGACATGTACTCACGCCGGGAGCGGAGGGCGACGGGTTGATCGGAAATTGGAAACGGAGTCAATACCACCTTGGTCTCAAATCACGCGAGGCGCATTTGTGGGCATCCGCTCGTGTCGCGCTGTCATCGGACAAGACACGTACAACTTACCTCGAGAAACAATTGCGCAAGGCTTAGTATAAGCTCCAGCCAGGAGACGACTGCTTTATATTGGTGCCAAAAATCCATGGGGTAAAATTGAATGATGTAAATGCGTGAAAAATGCGCATCAAGTGTGCAGCATAGCGGGCCCTGAAGGGGAGCAATGTTTACCGACCGGCGCGTCTGACACGGGTCTTGGGGAACTCCAGCGGCACTTTGAGAACCGCGCGCTTCGCCTCTGCCGCACCGTCAGGCAGGCCGAGACGCTTGACTTGTGCCTGATCGAGTTTCTCGACCTTGCAGCCGAGTGATTTGAACAGCATGTTCACCCTGGCGAATGGCCGACTGTGAGGAACACTTAGTAAATGGGTAAGGGCTGCAGACGTACTTGTCAACGGCCATGCTGAGGTCGTGCGCGACCGCAGTCGTGTCAGTTGCGAAGTCATCCATCCGGAGACAGAGCGCGAACATGTGCGTGAGCAGACTCGTCTCCGTTTGGGAGGTCGTCTTTGCGCTATGAGCAGCGAACACATGAAGCATGTCAGCCATTCCAGAAGAACCGCAGCAGTATTGTGAGAGGGAAGAGGACGTACGTATTGGTGTTCCGCACGGTTTCCGTGAATCGCGACAGCAGGCCGTCAATAACAATGCTCGGGACGTTCCCTAGCTTCGTCTGCAGCGTCTGCCGGTCGCTGACGGACCGAGACGCAGCGCGGAACGCAAACATTGCTGAGATGTATATCAAAATCTTCCTATATTCCCAGCGTTTCCGTCAGCAACCCGCCGGCGCCGTCTAGTATCCGTGAAGTATCGGGCCTACTCACAGGTTACTTTTGCTCAGCCTCGGCGCCTCGAATAGAAGGAAGAGGTGGTCGTTGATCCAATTCGAGCGGGAGTACGGGAGTAGCGCCTTGCGTTTCTCATGGCTTCCCGCACTACGGAACGCGCCAATCTGAATGGCATTAAGCTCGGCCTCCGGGATGATGTTATGCAGCGGGTACACGTCGTTCGGGCGTGTCGCGTCTGCATTATACGCGGGAATAAGCCGGCTGCTGTCAGCGGATGCCTTCGCCTCCTCTGCGTCAACAGAGCGGATGGTTTGTCAAATGTCAGCGAACGACGGCCCTCGTGACCCGACAAGTACAGCGATAGACGCACCTTGTGTCGGCAGGCTGCCGGTGTTTTGTTGAATGGTATCCTGCAAGTGTCCAGTGACACCCTGCATCGCGTCGACATCCACACGGTTGCGCTCTGCCGCGCGAATGGCCGCCTTGGCTTTCTTCGTACCGAATGCCTCGCCCAGACGATTCCGTAGCGCCACCCGCTCGTCCTCGGTGACCGCCATCGACCGCAGGTTCTTTAGCGCCTTGACTTGGCGTGTGAGGATGTGCAGCGGTGCAGGTCGGAGGGTTGTCGTCTTTGTTCGCTTGTCATAGATGCCGACGAGGTAGCTGTGTGGGGTTGGCGTTGATAACTGGGAGGACGAGAGTGGAGGCTTACCTGCACCCAGGCGCTGCAGAGTCGCCGGAGTTGAAGAACTCGACAGCATCGGTCTCTCCAGCGAGGGTCATCTCCCGAGCATTGAAAGGAACATCGCTGTCCGATATGCTGGCCGCATGGCACTGAAATGGTGTATTTCTTCCTGGCTGCAGAGCGGGGAAGCTCGCTGGAGATGCTGTTCACATAATGCTGGTGGGACATCTCGGCACGCACATACCTAGCACAGGGCCAAGCTTCGTCGGAGGCTGACCATCCAACTGCAATGTCACCGAGGATGATTCGTCCTGCGCGGCATCGCGCTTTCGTTTCTTTGAAGGTATAGAGGACATGCTGGAGTTGCACCTCTACGGAGGCTCTGCGTCTGCTTTTGGCAATAGAAAATCTGACCTTCCGACTACTGTCGGAGTCCAAAACGCTATGCGTGTGAATCTTTATCCTATAATGATGTTGGGTCTCCGTTCCTAAGTGTGGGATTATATTCCCATTCTCGGTAACCCCGCCCCCGGCGGGTTCTCAGACGCCCGATGAGCCACCACTGCACGTCTCGACAAATCCTACGAGACTGAAGCTGAAGATTGGGCCTAGGGGCTCCTAGCGAGGAGCATCTGCATCGCTCAAGTGGAACCAGGCTATTCACGCGAATAGACAATTGTTCTTTACCACCATTGCTAGCTATCGGCAGGCATACAGTGTCATGCGGCAAAAACCGACCTCCCTCGGGAAGGCGTAATTTTGCTATAGGAGCCAAACCCTCGCGTTCTAGGACAGAAAGTGGGGTAAATGAGCGTAAATCTGGATTTTGTGATCACGTGACCTATTTTTACTTTTTGTCGACAAAAAACCGGAAGTATGACTACCTAAAAACAGATGTTCAAACACATTTTGTAGCATAATGCGGTCTCAAAATAAAAAACCTCAACTTTACACAGTCTCAGCAAGCGTTGGAGAGCATATCATTCGGCTCAGGACTGACTGCTCCGTCTGTGAGTGTGGATTTAGCGCCTAATTGTCAATTATGGTGTATTAGTCATCTTCTCACGACCCCCCATAAAGGGTAGATTTACTTTTGGCCTCGCCAAAATTTTGAAAAGTGCCCAGATCAGAATTTTATTGAGATAGTCATGTAGATATGATGTATTCTGTACGAAATCCACGATTTAGTGAGTATCGGACAACATCCGCGGGTGCAGATACAAATGCGCGAGACGGGGTGCCAAGAGGTCGGGTTTGAGCGCCGGACACTGTACCGGTCTCTGACCGCGGAAAGTCTGGACCCGCTCAGGGGCCGCCGGTAGAGAGTAAGCGTCACATCTTGCGCGATTCACTCCACTGAGTCTATCTATGTAGAGTCTAGACTTATCATTGTGGAGAGTTTCCATTCCTAGGCTCCCGTTCGGGTCTGCGTGAACGCCGGTGCGTACTATTGCCAGGTGCTCGGAGGTGCTCGGGCTCATTGTCAAATTCATATGGACATTGCACTGACGCTCTCATCGACACACTTCACAGGCAGAAATATGAAGGCTATCCTGACCGAAGCTGTCGACCTCTGTCGACCCATCCCGAGTGTTGCTCGCGAGCCTGCATGTGCCGCCGAAAGACACCCGAGTCGCACCCGATGTGGCTGAGCCGCACCGCCCCGGTGATCAATTTGGAAATCTCCCAATCTGCATCCATCGCCATGTTATCTGCGCATCTCCTATGCGCATGCGTTGAATCGCAGAGACATCGGACACGCTGAGTGGGCGACTGCTGAGGAGGGCCACACTGAGTCAGCGCCCACTCGGCGGCACCAGGCGGCGCCGCTGCTGCCGCAAACCGTGTGCGGGGTCGAGACCCGCTGCGACGCGGCTGCGTCAGCTCGCTCGAGGCGCCCATGGCGACTGCTCGCATCGCGCTGCCATCGTGCTGCCAGGATCATCAGCTGAATCACCAGCTTTTGCCACTGGCTGCCACTTGACTGTGTGTTGCCTGCTGCGCGTGTCCGGCGCACGGCCTGACTCGGGGGAACGCGCACGCCTCGATGCCGTCACCGTGTTGCTCTGTTCTGCAAGTTCTGACTCATGGATCTTCCGGATGCGCCTCCAGGCCGCACAGCGACCACCATCCGTTAAAAGCGCAAGCCCCTTGGGCCCGAGCGAACCCACCCCAGCGCCCGCCACCCCATCCCGTTGCGTTTCGCATCGCCCCTCTTTGGGCCTCACGACAACGACCCTGTCCTCCTCTCACGGCTGTCGCCGCTCGCCGCTCGCCGCGCACAGTACATAGCGGCCGTTTCCAGCTCACCTATCTTTCTCCCCGCCCCATCTCGCAGCGAGGCAACCACACCTAGATTCCAACTTCCACTACCAGGATGTCGTCTGCTGTTGCATCCTCCTCGAACAGCATCGCGTTCCCCTCCCCGCGCCCCTATTCGCCAAACCAGGCGTACAGTCTTTACTCTACCAGCTGCGATCCGGCGAGACTCAGCCCTGTACAGTACGACGAACGCGGTCGTCAGAAAAAGTATACCGAGAGCTCAGCACAGCGCCGCGAGCGTGTCGAATTCCTGCGTCGCCGTGAGTGGACGCGCCGCATAGCGGACTGGATCAACGACTCTGCCAGCGTGAAGTCCAAGGTGCGCGCTGTGGCTTGCTATTCTTCAGACTTGAGCTCACTTAATGAACGATACGGTCAGATGCTCGCATCACCATATTCCGTCGAGGACTTTCTCGCTGCAACCCAACAACGTCACTTCGTGGAGCCCGACGAGCCATACGTGATCTATACTGCATCTCCTGCGTCGAGCGGTTCGCGCGCCGATACCCCGCCGGCGGCGTCGCTTCCGCCACTCGACCCACCGATGTCTCCATCCATGAGCCCCGTGCACACACCTCTGCAGCGTCAGCGTTCACGCGGCGGTCCGCACTCGCGGCACTCGTCACTGTCTTCGATTTCGGAGGAGGATGAGTCACAGTCGCCCGTCGTCTGAAAGTCCGGTTCAACCCCACATATGGGCCGCCCGCCACCATACATTATTGGTCCGCGCTTATTGCCCCCATCTTACATCTCCACATCCAACTGTCATCTTACGCGTGACTGCCATGGGGCGCCGTCCGCACTGTCCGCACAGGTCGCTTTCTTGCTCATCGTCGTGATTATTTAGGAGAAAGAGGAGTGGTGCGGTGCGGAAGGCCAGCAGGTCTGCCTCACATGTTGTATCGCTACCATGCACTGCATTGCATTATACCGTAGACTGGGCATCATCTGAGCACTAGTCAATAATTCTCCGTCCTGTACAGTAGAATACATCTCCGTCGTAGTTATCTCGCTGGCTCGTTGCAATCGTACTTACGTTACTTACTAAGTGGCGCGTGTTGTGGCTGTTGTAATTCTGTCGGCTATTGTCGATCTTTCTGGTGAAGTTCACGATCTATTTCACGTCGTGACGGGCTCATGTGAATTATTGTCAGGTCTTTCTCATTGAAAAGCTATGGCTGCGTGCATCCGGAGTTTCAATGGCTGTGTTCACGACACTGGCACTGGACATATTCAGTCATATTTCATTGTTTTTTCGTGGCTGCAGAATCGCTTCAGTTCGTATATCTCAACATACTATATGTACATTAGAAAGCTTTGAATAGGGCGAGTTATTGTAGGCTACACAACCGAGGGCGATCGAGAGGTGGAACGGAGAACGAGAAAGTCGAGCCGACGCGCGCCTCCCGCGGTGGCACGCTTTTCTCCTGCGGTGAGTCTCCAGCCACACCGGTCGCAACTCTACACAATATTCTGATAATTGATCGGCTTTCCAGGCCACAATTTGCAGCACCGCTGCGCTCAGCACGAGCTAAGGATTCTCCGGGCAGCTTTGCTTCACGACCTGACTTGTCGCGAGCATACATACCACATCAGGTCACGCCCGCGCTGGAGACAAGATCACTTGCTCGCAGCGCCGTACCTGTGCTTCCTACCTTACGCTAAAGGGCTGCTTGCCATATGATGTCGCGCCCCAACACGCCGCCGCTGAAGCTCGAGCCCCGGAGCCCCCCGCTCTCTCACGAGCTAGCGGGCGGACGGGCGCCTGCGACCTTCGACCGGTCCTCTAGCACCGACACTGCCATGAAGACAGAACCAGACGCTTCCGCGTCCGTCAAGCCTGAGCAGGACGACGTCAAGATGGAGGACGCTTTCGTGAAAAGAGGGGAGAGTGACATGGACTGGGCGGCGAAAGAGGAGCCGGAGAGCGAGGAGGCGAGCTCGTCGAGTCGCAGCGCCTCCGCCGAGTTGCGCATGAAGTTCGAAGGCGACGAGCGGACGTTCGCTACGCCTCCTGTGTCTGCTCGGGCAGCGAAGAAGCCCCCGCGCCCCGAGCCGCAGCTGATAGGGCACCTCCCCCGGGCAGAAGAGGAGGCTATGCGGACGTTCGTCGAGATTAAGGGTAATCACTATCAGTATGGCACGTTGGGCCGTTCGAGAGAGGCCTTGGAGAGCATGACATGCGACTGCCAGTACGAGCATGGTAGGTAATTTTTGTTCTGGCCACTGCTAGGACAGCCTGGCCGGGGTAGCGCACATATGAGCGACGTGCTGATTACGCGGGTAGGTGTTGACGACGAGGAGATGGCTTGCGGCCACAGTTCAGACTGTATCAACCGCCTCACTCAGGTGGAGTGTCTGCCTGATGATTGTCGGTGTCGGTCTTACTGTCAGAACCAACGGTATGTGATACCTCTTATGGCTTTGTCCGACGAGGCCTACTACGTGAGTCATGCTCACTTCCATTATCAGATTCCAGCGGAAGGAGTATGCCGACATTGAGGTCGTGAAGACCGAGAAGAAGGGTTTTGGGTTGCGAGCGGGAGCGGATCTGCGGAAGTGAGTGCACAATTCTAATATTGTAGCAAGTGTATGGTTGGATTCACACTAACATTTACACGATCTTCAGAGATACCTTCATCTACGAATACGTTGGTGATGTCGTCAGCCAACCATCCTTTCTCAAGCGTATGCGACAATACGCCGAGGAGAACATTCGCCACTTCTACTTCATGATGCTGCAGAAAGACGAAGTACGTAGTTTGCCCAGAAAATTGGACAAAAGACTGATTCGAGCGACAGTTCATCGACGCTACAAAGCGCGGTGGGATTGGACGGTTCGCGAATCATAGCTGCAATCCAAACTGCTACGTGGCAAAGTGGACTATAGGCGAGCATGTCCGCATGGGCATCTTTGCGAATCGTTACATCAAGAAGGACGAGGAGCTGACCTTCAACTACAACGTTGACCGATATGGGTCAGTGGCCGCGATTGCTATGTCTGCCCCATAGTATTGATGGTATATGTCCAGGAATGATGCGCAACCATGTTATTGCGGGGAGCCAAACTGTGTTGGCTTCATCGGTGGCAAGACACAAACCGACCTTGCGGCTATGGACGATTTGTATCTGGACGGTAGGATTCCTGCATCTATTCTTCCTGCTAGCTTTTGCTTACCTATTATGTCAAGCGCTTGGCATTTCTGAGGAGGTGGAATCCTTGGGCTTGAAGGGTAGCAAGAAGAAGAAAGGCAAGAAGCTGGACGAGGACTATCTTGTATGTGACCTTCAGGGCTATAGTGGATTGCCTCAATCTAATCTGGATCGCAACTTCAGCCCACCCTCAAGCCCATCATACTCAGGGATGTGCCCAAGGTTATACAAGCAATGCGACAGACTCAGAGCCGCAAGGTCATGTTCAAGTTGCTCACGCGTATCAAGGTACTTCATCATGTGTTGAGTTTCGCAGAATCGTACTCATAACTTGCCACAGATGACCGAGGACCAGGCTGCTTTACGCCAGCTTATGCGCCTGCGTGGCTTCAGTCTCATGACCAACATACTTGAAGACTATGATAACGACCTCGAGATTACCACTTTGGTGAGTGTGACTCAATGATACGAGTATTGCCCTGTATTCTGATCGCGTCATTAGGCACTGGAATGCATGATGACATGGCCTCTTATCCAACGCAACAAGGTGGAGGACTCGAAGGTTAATATACCTGTACAAGCATGCGCTCAGTCTGAGAATACTGTACTTGCTGAGATGGCGAAGAAGGTACTTGCCATTCATCCTGGTGGTTCACCTGTGACTCAGACATATGTGTTTTTATCAGCTGCTCGAGCAGTGGGAAGCGCTGGAGTACGCATACCGTATACCAAAGCGCGTGAAAGGGGTATGTGTGCCAACATGATTTGATAAGTTTTCTATACTCATTACGTGTTTCGTAGGACGGCGGGGAGGAGCACTGGGAGAGTGTGATTGTTCTTGCAAGTGATGATCCTGAGCGTCCGCACAAGCGTCGGCGGGAAGACGAGCTGCTCGAGAGCGTCAGCATCGGAATCAAGCCGCTTGGTTACCGTCAATCGCAGGCGGCGCCTCCTTCAACTGTCCAGACGCCGCGGCATGAGGCGCCCCAGCCGAAGCCAGTGAGCTATGCGCCCAAGAAGGAGGACATCGCGGCGACCATCGCTGCGGCACAGAGGGCTGCGCTAGCAGCTAAGCAAGCCGCGGAGCAGGAAGCCGCGGCGAAGGCTGCAGAAGAGCGCAAGAGGGAGGCGAAGGAAGCGCGGCAGCGCGACCATAAGCATCAAAAACAGTCTAACGAGGAAAGGGAGGCGAACAAGGAGAAACGGCTCATGAAGCTTGTCGGCGCTATTGTGGTCAAGTGCATGTCCAAGTACCAGAAGCAGATGGACCATGACACGTTTAAGAAGCATGCGAAAGAGGTGTGTTTCTCGAATAGTGTTATATTCTAAATCGCTGAACTCGGTATGCAGCTGACGCAGATCATTGCTGATAAGGAGAAGAAGTCGACAAGTTACAAGGAGGGTAAACTTGACGCATTGTCTGACGAAAAAGTGGCGAAAATCAAGAAGTTCGCAAAAGAGTACATCGCGAAGGTACTCCGCAAATTGGACAAGTCCGGCCAGAGACGCAAACCATCCTCTTCCTCTGGCTCTGGCTCTCATCCTGGCGATGCTCCTACTATGTCGACCTCAACTCCTGACGACGCTGACGACGCTGACGATACACTGATTGTGACAAACCTCTCGGTAGAGGACATGATGGATCTCGACCCAGACTATCTTGACAATTCGCGCGACGGAGAGGATGGCGCCGACCATCAGTCCTTCGAGCACGACCGACACTCAGAGCGATCTGAGAGCGCGCTTCGGGAGAATGGCGAACCGCATTCTGGTGGTCGTTTCCGTAGTACATCTGTGTCTGATCCGCGACGACGCCATCGGAACGAGGAGTGCGGATGGGACCCAGATCAGGAGAAGCCGAGCGTTCTGCAAGGGCCGAGTGTTGTTTCTGTTGGGTCATAGCTGCTTCTGTGTACGTTGCCAGGACTCGTATGTTTATGTACTAATTTGTCGATGCCGTGGACGTGGGGAGGGGTCCCACATCCTGTATAGGCAATGTGATTGGCAAGCAGTACTGCGCTAGAATGGCCCCGGCCTGGATTCAGCCCGTTCCATGAATGAGTGGGCAACTGAGCTCTTAGTACACCATAGGTAAGTGGAATAGTTAGACAGATCGCCTAGGGTGGCATCTCAGGCGCAACCACAACGCTGTTAGACGTTCGCGTACAGAACTCAATTGACAGCGGAAGGCGCTGGAGCGTACAGGACAGCGTTCGTGCAGCCTGTCCTCAAGCTGTGCCCCCCCAATCACCATTCGGACGGGTTGAGTATCAGCTGTTCTCTTGAGGGTAATATCCCACTTGCGTGGCCTGCAAAATCAGTGTTACCATTGACCTTGTGTGGCCAGGCCTCAACGTTTCAACCCCGGAGCTGATGTAACATTTTCGGGACATCTGTCCTTTGATGAAAAGATCGGTGTGCGATGTTGTGGCTGACTGGCATCTCAAGGATCATGTTCCGTATCCGGACTCTCGGCTACGACTGATACGTACTAGGAACAGCGATGGCATGGTGATGTCCAAATTCGTACGTCAGTGGCCGGCATCGATGCTAGCGTCCTTCGTTGGACAGGCCTTGATGGACAACCTATAGAGAGTTGTCCATCACTGAGACAAGTCCATGGACTACCCTGGAACCACTGGCAGCATATTAAGGCTCAACACGGACAAGGAGGAATGCAACACAATTGCACACTCGCCGGGACCCTTGCTTATGACCAATTATCGCTATGATAGGCTGAACTTGATAGTATCCATCGATGTTTTGTGCATCGTGATGGTACCCATGTCCTCATCTCGATCACCCCATTATACACAGAACCCAGCGCTCAACTGCCACATACGACGGCTCGCCATCGCCTTTCCTTTCAATGCCATGGCACCAGTCCAGAACTTAGCTTGCTAAGGGCAATACGCCCGTCCTTCAGATCTCTTACTTGTTGGACTATCCTCCGTTGACCCCATCCAATTTTTCTCGAACTTCTGCACTCTGGTCACTAGCTATTCAGACTAGATGGTCCACAAGACTGCTCAACTATGGTTTCTGGTGATCAGCTTTATGCCCTTCCAATCCATTCTTGTTGTAGAAATCACCAAATACGGTAATCTTTCACGTACCGTAGCTTAGATAATCAGGGCGCCTAGCGCACGCGTCCATACGAGTCGACGTATGTTCGACTTCCCTCAGTCTCGTATCCCGAGCTGAGGGTAAGTCCATAGTCTATCTACCGTAACTACCTACTTACAGCATACCTAGGCAAATCCCTAGGTATAGTACATCTAATATAATTAGTCTCGTATCCCGAGCTGAGGGCAAATCCCTAGCCGGTTTCTACAATTCTTCTCCTCGCAATGTGACTACTGATGACTACTATGGAGACCTAATAACTGGCGAAGAATTCAACTATGTAGGTGCTTGGAGTGTTGGACAAGGCCGCGGTACGGGTTTCGCGAACCTGGACCTCTCGCAAATATACGAGGGCACATGGCACGTTGGCTTGACGGTCGAAAGCACTGGCGCCATGTACACTACCGTAAACTTTCCTGGTATGCTGGTATTCTGAACTACTGCCCGATAGAAAGCCTGATAAAGATCACTAGGCAATGCTTTATGGGTTTATGGTGTGCTTACGCATGGCTCGATGGAATGGAGGACTGGCACAAACTTGACCTTTTTGGTTGACGGGCAAACGACCGGGTCATTCCTGGAAACACCTGTAGATAGCAATGCTTCCGACGCGACCTACGACCACAACGTCCTGCTGATGAATCAAGGTTCATTAACGAACGGGATGCACAACTTCACACTCGCGAGATGAACTTCTCAGTCATCCTTGATCGCATGGTGTACACGTATGCAATAAGGTGCCAAATGTCGTCCTTATCAGCTGATCTCTGCAAACTTATTAGGACGTTCGACGAGACCCTAACGCATGCAACTAGTGGACTCGCGGAGCTCGCTGAGTCGTCCGTCGCGCATTCCCACGGATTTAGTAACCAAGCTATCGCCGTGATCGCTGTACTCGCAAGTGTAGGGAGTATATCGGTCGTTATCCTCATCCTCACATTATGCTATATACGCAAACAACGCTGGAGACGGCATGTAATTAGGACCTCCACTTCGAATTCTTCTGTGAATTCATTCACTCACTGGTGTGGTAAATGACACTCTCCAGCGCATTCGAATTAAGACATCTCTTGACAGACTTCGACACGACGTTTGCAACTGTCGTCGCTCCCCCTACGTACCAAGAGGCTATGTCTTCGCGATCTTCTTTCGAATCTCTCGCGACTGCGCGATCGGAGAAAGTGTTTCCAGCCAGAAGAGCAACCCTCACAAACGAGTATCGCTTGGCCGCTCTACACTCGCTTTTAGAAATGGCTGAATCGCCCAGTGCGTCCGGCGATGGTGAGAGACTACTGAGGCTAGTAGTCTCAGTCCCAGACAGCACCATCGGGCCATCTGCCAGTCGTCTGGGGATCCATATTCAGCATCCCCTAAATCGAAAAACTCTCACAAAATCAGATACATTCGACGAAGACATGGCTCATCATGGAGGTATAAAACTCGGCTGCGATGATGCGCCGGTCAAAGACTCCCCGACCACTTCCGCCCATGGACAGTTCCGCCTTGCCTATGAGAGATAGTGATTCGCTCGAAATTCCTGCACTAGAAAGGCCATCTATCGAGGAAGACCAGCCACTTTTAGCAAGCTGGCTCGAGGCGTTTGGTCTGCAGTCCTAGCAAAATTACGTCTTGTCATATTCTTTCGCGATGCGGTCCTCCATCACTGCCTAGAGAACGGAGTGTAATGTGGGCTCCGTCCTTCCATACGAATATGCTCAGCTTATGCCCTTTCTACCGTTCTTAGTGAGGTATCATAATCGTCAGTTACGGCCGGGCCACTCTGGTGCTCATGTTCCATTCGTAGTACCGCACTACAGACACAGAAAAGAACGTATACATTGTCCCGGAGACCTCGAAATCTAAGGACCGAAACGTCTTAGAGGAATCTGAATCATGCATAAGTTCTTATATGTAGATACCGCTACTACATGTCGGCTCCGTGTGAATTAAGATCCTATCATAAGAAGTGGCTGCTCTGTACTTATCGAAGGATCAGTCTAATGACTCAGTAAGTCTCCTTCCTGAAGATGATACGATAACTGTCCAGAGGTCCAGTTGTCCTTGCTGGCATCTGAGGTGTTGTACGAAACTCCGACGCGTCTCGAAGTTCGGGGTAAGTACTAACCTTTGTCAAGCAACTTGTGATCCTCCTTACCGCTATCCGATGCTATGCAGCATTTATGAGCCAGCCACACTGACTTTAAAAGACTGTGCCCCAGCAGTGTCGAGTCCTCGATGTTTCGTCTCAACTCCCCGCTGATCGGCCCGTGATGCGTGCATTGTTCACTTCACTATGCGGCGTGGTCTAATGTTTATTCTGGGCCAAATCATTTTGCGGTTGCAGTGCTGTACACCAGCTGACCACCTTTTTCCGATCTTGAATCAAACGTCAGCAAACTTTCCTTTTGCTTTGACCACTTCTACGTCTTTTTCGGACGAGAAGCGCCCTGGAAGCGGTAAAAGTGCCAACATCTTCCTGATGCTTGAAACCGCAGTAGTATCCTGCCGCGTCTCGCAAGCGAGTCGAAGGCGCGCCAAACACCTCTCACAGCTGTTTCCATATCAGTGAGCACGGAGTGAGGCCGGCTCTCGGGGAAGCATGCCCTGAGAGCGGCCCTCAGCGCCACTCTCTCGTGCTTAACGAACGACCAACTGATGAAGCGATGAATGCACTTGCAACCCAGTTCGAAGCCCCGATTATCTACAAGCTTTCCAAAACCGGTCATTGATGAGAAAACGGCTGTACGGCATGTAGGATGCGGTAAGACACGTCGATAATCTCCTCTGATGGTACGCACCCTATCCGGCCACAGCGTGTTGCCGACTGCAGGCAAACAGTTCACTTAAGCGTATTCGAAGAAGATACGGCAAAATGATTCACTTAACCCTTCACTCGTCGAATATAGTCGCTAGGGTCATGACAAATGCTGACTCAGGATCATGTTTACCTCAACGTTCATCATCGTCACCATCTGCGCGGCTCTGCATACACTAAGGATCAGTGTCTACCTATCAATTGTAGCTGTGCCTTAGATGCCTTTAGACATGCAGTGGCGTAGTTCCTAACCTCAAGAGATATAGCCCCACTTTCTACGAGCTCCTTGACACCATCGACACCCTAGAATTACACATCCGCTATACTACTAGATGTCTTGCACCTCTAGTAAACTGACTCTCTTCGTAGCAGCACTTTGCGTGTCTTCCACTTGCTCCATTTCTCGAAATGTGACCATAGACGACTTTTACGGAGATCCTCATACTGGAGCGGTATTTAGTTACACACCGAATGCTTGGGCCTCAGGACGGACCTGCAGCGGGTGTTTAGCACAGCCAAACCCATCTGAGATGTACAATAAAACATGGCATGACTCGACAACCCACAACATCCCCTTTGCGACTGCCAGCGTGTCCTTCAATGGTGCGTGCTTATCTAGGTCTACTCGTGAAATCAAGGATACTAGCCCTAGCTAAGGCACTGCACTATGGGTTTATGGTGCGTTAGCACATCTTGGAACCAAGTCACGCAGATTTACAACCTACTCAAACCTAACCTTCGAGCTCGATACTATCGTTGTTGGGTCTTTCGAAGCCAGCCCTCCCGTGTCCGCTTCTCCCAATACAACCTATGAATACAACGTTCTATTGTGGCACTCAGAGTCGCTACCATCAAAATTACACGGATTTACACTGATCAACGAGAAGTCGTCTTTGATACTCTTTGATTATCTTGTGTATACGTGCGTGCTTCACGACAAGAGCTTCGAACTTCGCCCTGACTTACAGAAAAATGCGTCAGTACTACATTCGACGAGACACTTTCGACCACGACCTCATTCACACCCAGCAGCTACGCTAGCGTTACGATAGTATACAGTGGATCAACTGCAAGCTCAAATGCAAGTGGACACAAGAAGGGCGGCCGGATGAAAGCCATCGTTACTGCAGCAACGTGTGTGGGAGGCTTCTTGGTAATCGTCATGATTGGTACGATATTTTACCTGCGCAAACGGTGCTCGATGCAGGCTGGTGTCAGGCCGATTCTTACAAATCCAGTGGAATCGTTGAGGGGTACGCTTAGACGCGCATTTTCCTACACATTTATTGAACGCTCCCGTATATGGTGACACCGCATCAAGTGCAACCCCACCTCCAGCGTATGAGGAAGTGATATATATGATATCAGTAACCACGGTTGCCTAATATATTGAGATGTGAGGCCATACGACGACTCACTTGCAACCACCGCCAGATCGCATGACCCGCGTGCAAGATGACATATTTTTCGGTCGGTTACATGCCGATCAACCAGTCCGACGGCCAAAGTGACGTCTATATTTCAGCATCCTGTCCCAGCCTCACCGTCAATCTTCCATTCACGTTCTGAGGAGCTACTTGCTTTCTCTCCCTAGAACGACACCATAGACAAATATCGGGAGATCTTCTACTGGTGTGGTTGCGGCAATGTTTCGTATTCAATAAATGAGCTGTCCATTGCTTGATTGCACTCAGCGGATACTTTGACCGCTAATTTCGTTGCGCTTGCAAAGAGGGACAACCGTAAGCATTGTCGAGTAGCATCGTTCCGAAGCGAGTTGGTTGGACGACCACGAAATGTCGAGGGCACTAGTGGATGACCAATGTAATGCTAGGGAGCTACTGATGTCGTCCCTCTGCCTTTCTGCTCTGGGTCGGTAGCGCGACCTTGTAGTGGTACTACTAGCGACGAGGCGGTCTCCGAAAGTGGGCAGCGGACTGTCACGGTTGGCGCCTAATGCATACCGCTGCATTGATCTACTACCACGTGGCGCTGGATAAATCACAAGCGTCTGATCCTGAGCCGATGAGATCTCACTCATTCATCGGCAAGGTCGGGCGAGTCTGCGAAAACAGACTCTCTGATGACAATCGCAATGGCCTGCCGGTTTGCATTTTAGGCTACATTTATAAGGTAGGGGCCCATTACTGCGAAACATTCACCGGGACGGCTCTTTGAAGACGTCAGAAAGCCTTCGGGGTAGCATATCAGAAGCTGAGAAATGGCTGGGAAACAGATGCCGTAAAATACAAACAAACTACCAACAAATTTGGACGTACGATGTGTGTGTGGGTCCACACCGATTTTCGGATATCCATGTGCAATTTCGTGTCTTCCCACATTCGCTTGCATCTCGCATCCCACCGCTCGGGGTGAACGGTCCGCCCAAACGCTCAAGCCAATCTGCTAATCGCTCTCCAAGGAACCGCCATCCCACTTTCGCTGGTCGAAACGACTGTCCATTTTGGGCTTGACTTCTCGCGCTGTACTTCGCATTGCTAATTCGCGCTCTGGGCATGGCTTCTCATCACCATATAAGAGCACCCCGTCCGGATGTCCAGATGACACGGCCAGCTGACGACCAACCACTCCATCGCTCTTGATCCCACTGTTCTCTTGTTGTACTTCTTGAATATGTCTCAATCCGAAGTTGTGTATGATATCGTCATTGCTGGTGGTATGTCGCCAGTCCAGTCAAATGCCGCAGCTCACATACCTGGTCGACCACAGGTGGAACCGCCGGATGCATCATCGCGGGTCGTCTCGCTGCTGCCGATCCTTCTCTGAAAATCCTTGTGATCGAAGCTGGGCCCCCTACCCTTGATGACGTCCTTCACACTCAGCCCGCCCGTTATCTCTATCATCTGCGCCCGGACTCTACGACGGTCAAGTTTAACGTGGGCAAGCCGAGCCCTCATGTTGCTGGTCGATCCATCATAGTACCTTGCGGGCAATGTGTGGGAGGTGGCTCAAGCGTTAACTGTGCGTAAATACCCCCTTGCATACCATGATTCGAATTTCGAATATAGTTCAGTCACGATGTATACTCGTGCCGCCGCATCCGATTACCAAGATTGGAAGATCGTGTACGGAAACTCTGGGTGGGGATTCGATGACCTTCTTCCTCTGCTCCGCAAGGTAAGCGCTTGTCGTGCACCGAGTGTTCAACTTCTCATAGCATGATCCACAGTGCGAGACCTACGAAGTCGCACCCAACAAGGACTCTCACGGTTACAACGGGCCACTTAAGGTCTCTTATGGCGGACTCTATAGCAACGTCGGTAAAGACTTTCTGGATGTAGCTGGCAAGTACGACAAGACTCGAGGTACTACCGACGATCCCAACTCGCTGCTCGAAATCAATGCGTACGGGGTGAGTTCAGTTGGGTGCTTCTGTCAATCTCCGTAGACGCTCATACCTCGGGCTTAGAGGTGGCAGAAGTACGTATACATTGTTCGAAGCCTTACGTCCCGAGCTGAGCCCGAGATAGGTGGATTGACGGCACGACGGGAAAGCGCTCTGATACCGCCCATCACTACCTCTACAACCAGGGCCACAACACCAACCTGCATGTCAAGACCGGTTATCGAGTTAAGCGCATTATCTTCGAGTGAGCCCTTTTCGATTTACGCGAGATCGACCTGAGCTCAAGATTTGCAAGGGGTACCCGCGCAGTCGGCGTCGAGTACGTTCCAAATGCACGATTTAACCCCGACATCAGCCCCGAGCCCGTAGTTGCTCGCGCGAGCAAGCTTGTCGTCCTGTCTGCGGGCACATTCGGCTCCCCTGCGATCCTCGAGCGCTCCGGGATCGGTGGCGCGAACGTTCTCAAGAATGCGGGCGTTGAGCAGCGCGTAGACTTACCCGGTGTGGGCGAGAACTACCAAGGTGTGTGTCCCGCTTGTAGTCACGCACGAAGTCTCACACGTCCTGTAGACCACCAGGTCATCTTTGCGCCATTCTGCGCGAGCGAGGACAGCCAGACGCTTGACGAGATTGTGAGGAGCGAGCCGGATGCAATTGACAGTGCGTTCAGTGGTCCTCGGATATAACATGGTCGCATACACGGTCCACTGACACCTCGAATCCTTGATGCAGAATGGACCGTACAGTGGGCGAAAGACGGGCAGGGGCTCATGGCATCGAAGTGAGCATGCGCACCGTTGTCGCATCGCACATAGCTTACAGGGCTTCGCAGTGCGCTGGACGCAGGTGTCAAGATCCGCCCCTCCCCCGCGGAGTTGGCGGTCATAGGCCCTGACTTTGCGGCGCGCTGGAAAGAGTACTTCGCGGATGCGCCCGATAAGCCTATCATGTGGCTTGGCCCTATCTCCGTCTTCACTGGCGACCCGTCGATTGCGCCTGCTCGCAAGTACTTCGGGATCGGTTACTTCGTTGAGTACCCTGCGTCAATCGGACACGTACATATCACGTCGGGCGATGATGTGGATGCGCCGGCGGATTTCGATCCCGCTTACCTCTCTGGGTGCGTCTGTGGGCCTTACTTGTGCCGTGTAACACACGCTGATGCGATACTGGTCCTTTGGTAGAGCGGGCGACCTGGCGATCCTGAACTATGGATATAAGCGCGCTCGCGAGTTTGCGCGCCGCATGCCTGCGTACCGGGGCGAATTCGCTCCCATGCATCCTTCGTTCCCTGAGGGAAGTAAAGTCGCATGCAGGATGGACACGAAGCCTGTCAGTGTGGACGAGCCCGACCTTGAGTACACCCCTGAAGAGGAGAAAGCTATCGAAGAGTATACGCGCAGGATTGTGGGCACCGCGTGGCACTCGGTGAGTTGATTTTTCGTTTTGGCAAGGAACTTTGCTTAATAGCGCTTGTCTTCGTAGCTCGGAACATGCTCCATGAAGCCGCGCGACAAGGGTGGCGTCGTCGACTCGAAGCTCAACGTATATGGCGTCGAGGGTCTGAAAGTCGCAGGTATGTGACCGACTCTTGGAAGCTGTCTGCCCGATTTGACAGCAGCAACCTTGATCGTGCTATAGATATGTCCATCGCCCCAGGCAATGTCTCCGCTGTGAGTGCGCGCGGCTTTGTGTAACTTCGTATCCCTGTCTCTGGCGGTTGCTGACTTCTGTATCATAGAACACCTACTCCACTGCCGTCCTCATCGGCGAGAAGGCTGCAGTCATCATTGCGGAGGCGCTAGGTATTTCCGGTGTTTGAATGGACTAACTGCGCTTGCTGTCAGCACTGTTTGCTATCTGTTGCTCTCGATTGCTTGTTTCTTGTGTAGTATACTGCATACGTTTTCCCGTATTTCCAACAATGTTGCAACCAGCATCACGAAGATGGTTTCGGAATTTGATTCTGCCAATAACCCTGCTGTCATCCCACGGGGTGGCCAAGCGCGCGATCGAATCGCAGTCCCAGGAATTCTCTCTCATGCTCTAGGCATTTTACATGTCATTGCCTGTTGTTATTGTATTTCCGAAATTTTCGACCCTTCTGCCAGGCTCGCAGAGCACGCATTCCATCTTACGGCACGCGGACCTTGCGAGATCGCTCTAGATTGCGAAATACCAGAGCGCTCTGGATGATCCATTCGGGCTACGATGTCGTGCTCTGCTGTCCCATGCTAACGTCACCAGCGGGTACGTAACCGACCCCGAAAGAGCAAATTTCGAGAAATGCCGAACATAAGGCAACCGCATGGAATCTGATAGATTCAGAACCACCAGCAGGCACCAGAAAAAAATGCGGGGCCTCTCCGCACACCGTCAGACTTGAGAGATGGCCGTTGCACTCAACCAATAGCCACACTGGATGGCACCGCGGCAAGGGGTCAGAAGTGTCGTCAGCAGCAGCTTCGCGCATTTCCAGGGGATGTTCAGATGTTATGATATCTCGATTAGGCACATCTGCCGTATCTGATCTGATCCTGCCACGATGACCCTCCCCGCGAAGCTCGTATCCTCGGCGCACGGGAGCTGGGAAGTGTGGCTAGGGTAGCACAGGCTTGTTCCAGTCCCGAGCCAGGATCACATGGTGCATCACTGTATACGTCGGCTCTGTCAACGTCTACGACAGCTGCGCGGTCTACAATTGCTACAAATCCATCGTAGATATTTCCTTAGGCTCAAACCGCGTCGTTCTTGCGAGTTGGTAGATGAGCGAAGTATGTGGGCGTGAGACGTGCGAGTGGACGCGGGTGCACGGCCCGTTCGATCAGTTCGTTCTGACCGGCGTCTACAATGTGATGATTGCCGAACGAGACTTTGTTCATGTCCTCATCCTTGTAATTTGTAGTCGGCGACCGCATGCGCTTTTCTGCTCAACTCTATGGCGGGAAAAATTCTGACGACCGGCGCGATCTCCGTGGGATCTGTTCTGAGCAGCTCCCTCGCGTGCTTGGCCGCTGTGACCGAACTTTCCGACGCAACCTGTGTTACCCGTCCGCTGGATCATGCATCTGCTACGCCAGGCCCACCAGGGGAAAGTCCTGAGCTGGAAAATGTACTAGACTGAAGTGGGAAGAACATGGACACAACTATAAACATGCCGACCACCAATTAGGGGAAGGGCCCGACGCTCCAAAGCCGCTGCTTCGGGATACTCTCATCCAACGCCACACTAACTCTACCATCGGTTGGATTTGCGGCAGCGCATCACGAGTGGTTCTCCCTTCTGACTTCGCGCGTTAGAACCTGCGCAAGAATTCCGGAGGTTGCGAGGCAGGCGGATTGCGGCGGACGCTGATTCGCAGATCAGGCCACAGCTAATGTTCAGGCGCATGTGACTTTTCTCATCAGCCGGATTTGTGGAGATTGGCTGCGAGCGCGCCTGTCAAGCACGTCCAGAAGCCTGCCCTGGTGGGAGCTGCCCCGGTTCCCTCGCGCTTCTCTGTGGCTGGCGTGCGCTGACTCTAAGGGATCTCCAAGCACAACAGCCAATCTTCCTCGGCGATGTCACGGCATGAGTTTACTTGCACGAAGCGGCCACAGCGTCCGATGTATGCTCCTTAAAGGGTCGCACCTCCACGAGCGTCCCCCCACCCCCTACCGTTCAGACTCCAGATGGCGAACCCAGCCACTATTGCGTAGGTGGCCCATCTCCACGCTGCAGAGATTTTGACTGATCCTGTCGTTTACAGGCACGGGCCTGGCCTCCTGGGCACGATATTAAATGTGCTCTTCTACGGGATCATGGTCACACAGACTTTTCTGTATTACAACACTTACAGGAGGTGCGACCTCTGCCGATCCACGAACATCGACCGCATACTGACCGCGATCTGTGTCTGATAGAGATCGTCTATGGATGAAGTTGTTTGTAAGTGCAATATATAGACGTGGCTCGTCGGAGATTGACGCTTGCATTAGGTCGCAGGCCTGTTCATCGCCGACACTGTCAACTCGGCTTTCGACATATGGTGGATCTATGATGTCGTCATCAACCACTTCGGTAAGTAACTGAACGACACGTACACTTCGAGGTTCTCAATATGTTCTTCAGGCGACTTTTCTGCCCTCGAGACCGGTAACTGGGGTGAGTATCGATATTATTTCAGGACATGGTGTCCATACTAACAAAGCTTCAGTCTTTGCTACAGGTATGTTGGCACCTCTCACGGGTCACATACCATCTTGATGTCATGATCACATGTAACAGATCCTGCCATGGTGGTATGTCCCTGTACCATTTTGTGGCTCGACAATTATTCACGATGGACGTACATCAGGGGATTATCGCGACCAGTGTTCAGCTTTTCTTCGCATGGAGAATCAAGGTCCTGACGCAGAATAACTGGATCGTGGGAGTTGTTGTGTTTTCTGCCATGGGTTCAATTTGTACGTGTTTTTCAAACGGTCGTGATACTGTGGCTCACCAATGAATGTTTAGTCGGCGGCCTCGGAACCGCCATTGCCATTCATTACGTCCCCGAGTTTATCGAATTTCAGAAATTCCAGGCTGTCGTCATTATCTGGCTCATCCTCGCAGCTATATGCGACACCACTATCACCATATCTTTGACTATACACCTGGTGAGTCCGATACACAATACTTCGAAATTGTATTGCTAACCTTTGACAGCGACGTCACCGAACTGGCTTCGCTGCGACAGACCACTTGCTGGACAAGATCATTAGGAGTGAGTGTATGCGCCTTAGTACCGGAGAAAGACTCATATATGCGTCGTAGTCACTGTCCAGAATGGTCTCATCACCGCCTTATGGGCCATCGCGGACTTGATCACATACCTTGCGACAGTGCGTCTCTACCGCCGCTAAACCATGATTGATATCACTCACTCGATCCGCTTCCACAGCCCACCGGAGCGTACGTATTCCCTACCAGAGATGCCTAGAAGTGGCAGGCGCTGACAAACGCATACAGCCACCTCGCGCTCAATTTCCCGCTCGCAAAATTATACACGAACTCCCTGCTGTCGACTCTGAACTCGCGCAGGTCGGGCGAGAGCTATGCTCAGAAAACATCAGAAACCTCGAGCCCCGGCATCATCCAGCCTCGCGATCTCACTAACCTGGCCAGCAGGAAGGTCAGCAGCATTGCTCAAACCCCGCTACTCCTCACGTGCCCTTGACGCTGACTGGCGCACATTTCTACAGGGCGGCGACGTGGTGCCGGTCAACTTCAACGCTACCGCACATGCAGAGGTATGTCTGCCCGGCATGTACGGCGATTACGGCACCAAGCTGACGGGGCAGGTGTATGTCGGCGTTGAGGTTGAGGAGGCGCACGAGATGGGCGACATGAAGCAGAAGCGCGACGTAGAATGGTCCGGGGACGACTCGATTAACTCGCAAAAGGCATAATATGTGCATAGAGATTGTCGTATTCGTTCTGCATTACTTGTATCAAGGCCCGTGGGCTATCGTGCATTAGGTATTACAATTGCAGTGAGACATTGTTAGCGTTAGTACAGATCAGGGGAAGCTCGAGTGATGTAAATAGGACGATGGTGAGAGACGCGCGCGGTAGATAGATCATGCAAGACGAGGATAATGCAAGGAAGAGACGATACAGAATGCGAGGGAAAAAATAGCGAGATCTATGCAGGTGGATTAAAGTCGCCCCCACCCATGGGCCAATTCGTCATACCAGCCAGACGCGCCCAGTCGAGCTCAAACTCGCTCTGCAGCATCTCGAACGGCATCATCATCGACTGCATGTTCGTCCTCGACATGCCCGCTTGCATTCCTACTGCCATAGGGACCTGGTTGTATGGCTCCGATGTGAGCGAAGAGATGGAAGATACAGGCGGGAACGACATGGAATGTCCAGCCGAGAACACAGAATTAGCGGACGGCATATCAGAAGACGAGGACGACAGTGGCGAGGAGAGGTATGGTATGAATGTGCCCTGGGGAGCCGAGGACGCGAGTGACGTGAAGGCGGAGGGAAGGTTGAACGAGTCGGCCTCTGTCGTGAGCCGTGATGACGACGCAATCGACCCATAGCCATCCGTCCGAGGCAAACTTGAGCTGCTCGCGCCCTCGAGCACGGTCTGACTCTGCTGGGTGGCGGAACCGGTCTGCACCTCGTCTGCACCCTGATCCTCATTGCGCCCCCACCCGCCAGCCCGTCGAAGTGCCTCGAGAACGCGCACAGCGCGCTGTGCGTTCTCGCCCGCGCCGTCCTCGGACCCCGCGGCGGCGTCTACGCACGCCTCGAGGAAGCGCACGGCATCGTCCATGAGCGCGAGGCACTCCTCCGCGCGCGCGTGCGGCGGCGTTTGCGAGAGCGCGCCAGCGAGCGCAACCGCGCCGTCGAACACGAAGTACGCATACTGGAAGATGTGTGCAGGCGCGGAGGCAGCCCAGTCCGCGAGCGCACAGGGCGATGTGCGGACGGAGCAGAGGGTACGCTCGAGCTCGCAGGCGAGGTCGATGCACCGCTGCCGACTCGGGTTCAGGCTGTGGCGCGGGGTGCCCATTGCGCGGGGCGGGGGGAGAATCGGGGGAGGGTGCATAAGGTAGGGGCGGTGTATGGCCATGAGAGCACCCAGGTAGTAGGCGGCGAGGGTGTGTCGCTGGTAGATGGCGTTACGCTCAGATAATTGGCCTTCGGGGGAATCTACACCGTTGCCGAATGTCAGAATAGAACGCTGGGAGGTGTTACGCCATTGCAGTTCAGTAGGCAATTTGCTCAGCCAGTCCTGGAATTTTTGGTCCATCTCGAGCACAGCGGCATATGGTGGTGTGTTAATGCCAAGGCACTGCCGGGACAAGATGAATATCATTGCAATGCATATGCTAATGAGACTCGCTTACCCTCTCTGCACCCTCACCGATGACTTCACAGAGCCGAATGAAGGCTTGCTGGTAGGGGGCATGGGGGTTTGGCGAGCCGTCACTATGTACCGAAGGTGGTAGTAGCATGACGTCGTAGCTGCCCTTGCTTGCCATATGTGGTCGTCCCAGGATAAAGGAATATATCCTATGCACCGCAAGGCACATCAGTTGACATCTTCCTGCGGGAGCGTACGAGTTTGACTGACCGGTCAGCCGCCCATATACACCACCAGGCGAGAATGCGCAATTCGGACTCTTCTTTGCCCATGGCTTCCCATTTGCGCCAGCCAGGGTCGCGATGCAGCCCCATAGCTTGCGCGTTCCGCATTGCGGTTCCTGTCAGCTTCCAGGCTTCACTGACACGTCCATGGTCTGCCAGATACGCCGCGAGAAGCGAGGCGCCAATGCAACTCAGGACTGCGCCATTTACCGAGCTCTCCGACGAGGAATACGCAGGAGCAGCGAGCAGGATGTCCTCGACGAGCCGTCGCGCTACTTGGGCGTGGGTGAAATATGCACTGCTGCGCGCACCGGCGCCAGGAGCGAGTGCGAGCACGGAGAAAAGGAGCGAAAGCCAATGCGGATTGACCTCCTCGCGGCAGCCAGGGCATCCGCCGACTGCCGCACAGCTTGCGCCCGCGCAGCGCACATTGAGGTGGCGCCATGTCCGAAGGCACGCACAGCGGAACCAGTGCTCGGGGAGCCCGAATTGCCAGTTGCGCTCAGCGAAGAACGCGTCGAGGAGCGTCTCGCTTCTCGAGCGGGAAGGGAGCTGTGAGACGAGACGGCGGATCTCGGACGTGAGCGCGTTGGGTCCGAGCGTCGATACGTCTTCTGGGAAGGGGTTCGTCATTGGGTTTGAGCGGGCGTAGGGGAAGCGCCAGCGCTCGACCGTGCCCAGCTAGGAGGATATAAATACGGGATGATGCGAAGCTGTGGAAAAACGTACTCGGTGAAGTGCACAGAGGATAGTCCCGCAGCCCACGTACTCGTTGCGGGGAGCGAGGGAAAGCTGTGCAAGCGCAACCGCTGCGACTTGCACGTCAAAGTCTATGAGCGCACGCGGGCACTCTTCCGTTACGGGAGAGTTGCCGGGCGAGCCACTCCCCGAGGCCATTCCAGTAAGAGCGGATAGATCAAGAGATGGCCTTTGTGATGCACTATCGGAGGACTCTGTAGAAGCTTCTGTTGTAGATTGTTCTGGCGATGCGCTACCATTGGTTAGGATCGCGGTTCGCTCGTTCAGTGCGTTGTTTTGGCGGGAAATAGTTTGTTCAAGTGCGGCAATTCGAGCAGATAGAGCCTGGATCGTGTCTTGCGCGGCATCCGTGAAAGTCACAGGCGGTCGCTGGGGGGTGGGTCGGACAACGATTGGTTCCCACCGACATAGATGTGCTACCCCCCGAGAAGTACACAAGCCGCAGGGCGTCTGCCTGTCGCATTTCTGTCATCATGTGTACAATCGTGAGGTCTCGACTGTGGGAAATAAATGTGGATACTCACTTGACGTCGTTTGGTGCATTCCACGCAACTAAGCCGTTGCCTGCGGCGGGTCTGCTTCACCCTTCCTCCCTCGCTGGTTGTGGGTGTTACTGATGCCTGAGACATGTTCTGTTCTGCTAACTATACGGATAGAAAGCCGGATAAATCGGATTCAGTAGGAACTTAATGAGGTCAGTCCGAGGAGGTGCTATGTGCGCGAGGGGGAAGAGCGCATCATCGCATGTAAGGCCTCTCGGATCGTTATGAGGAGTCCAGAGCCGAAGACGCTGGATTCCAAAGCGGTGCTAACGCTCGCCGATAGTTGGTTGCGATTGGTTGAGGAGAGAACAGAAAGTGCTATCGCCGAACACTCGCACTTAGCCCCTCAAGCGCCCGTTTTTCTCGGAGCGCCCGTTCCCTAGCGCCCGGCTGTGATTGACCTTCCTCTCGCCGAGCCGCGTCCGACGCGTCACCATCCGCGCGTTAAAATCGCCTCTGTGTCTTATCTCCCAGCGAACTAGGCTGCAGTCCAGATATTTTGGACAGCGCACTCTGTATTTATGTACTGAGGCCAAGAGTCATGCTGTGAATGCTTTGTCATACGCACCCCGAGACCACCACGTGCCCCCGAACTATCTCCTCCCGGTGAGCTTCGCGTTCAAACGATAACCTGGCCGTGAAAAGCGCGAGAACTGTCGTCCGCTCCTACGGATTGTAAGCGTCAAAAGATCAAACATTCCCGAACCAGAACAAGCAGGTTGAGCAATCTACTGCACTCCGATGAGACGTATAACTGCTGCGCATGCAAGCCTGTCCTGCCGCCGAGGCAGAGCTTTCGCGCCAAAAGTCTGAGGGACATACGATTTTCATTTCATTGAGGCTCAGATATGGTCTAGCGGGCTCCCTTGGTGAGATAACGACACAGCGACGCACCGTGCTCACCGGACGGACGGACGTCTAGCCGTGCTTTGTGTAAGCAAGCGTGACCTAGGCATGCTGCACATTGTTTCCACAGAATATTCACGTCCTATGAAGCGCATTCTCTCGGTTTTCTCGGGCAGACGTGACGTGTAAGAAGCAGAAGCGGGGCAACTCACGCACCTGGGCCACCGTAAGGTGATATCGTGCTAGCTTGGAAGTTGTCGAGGCACCACCACAATTTCGTGATCCACAATGTTCACAAAAATATAGACAGTTCTGAAACAAATCTGGACCAAGCCTTGAATATGGCAGGAAGCGGAGAGAGCAGCGCCGCCTCTCGAGCGAACACTACACCTTCCAAAACGGGCAGCACACCAACTTTGTCACCACGTGACGCTACGCGTCTGTCACGGACGCGTTGGGCGCCCACCGCGCGCTGCACGCGGGGTTCACGGTCGTCGAACTGCGCGCCGGGCAGTTGCTTCCGCCCGACTTCGATCCTACCGCTAGCCAGCTCGTCCTATCCCCGAAGATTACCTCCAAGACCTGACACATATCTTCTTCTGGCTCGAAATTGATCCCCGCAGAGCGAATATCAATGCTCGCCCCGTCCGTCGAGGCGAGCCGCGCAAAGCGCCTCGAGCGGCAGCAATCGCGTTTCCGTGACCGTGGCGGGTGAGTCCTCGAGCGCGACCTCTGAGCGACACGTCTATCTAACGTGTGCATGACTGGACATGGGGATGCGTGTGTGATGGCCGTGGCATGCTAGCGTGTTCGTACCGTCCGAGCGCAACGTGCTCCTGGAGATTCTCCTTGAGAAAGCTCCGACGCACGAGAGCGCTGTGAAAACACGCCGGAAAGACGAGGGTGCCACAGACAATCAGGATCTGGGGAAGGACAAGGAGAAGGCTAAGGTGGGCGCCCTCAAGAAACCGAGGCAGTCCCAGGCACAGGCGAGGAGGAAGTCGAAGGCTGCGCTGGAACTGGAACGCGCGCGGAACGGTGATGCGCAGGCAGGTGAGTATGCCGCGCGTACAATACAATGACAGACAATGGCCCGCCGGCCCGAGGGTAATGTTGACCATCGCGCACTTGCAGGACCGTCGGACTTGAGCAAGGCACCAAAGGAGGTGAAGAAGGCGCGTGCATCGCGCGCAGGTACGGCAAAGGCTCCCGTCCTCATCGGTATGATACTATACAGCCACACTAACCACCGGATTGTCGCTCATTCGTAGTATCAGACGACGAAGACGGCGCGCCCGCGCCACCTGCTACGAAGAAGCCGACCAAGAAAGCACAACCCAAAGACAAATGCACCGCCAGTCAGGGTCTCCCATTTCGAACGTATGTTTTCTACACAATTTGCTAACGAACCACACAGATCCACCCGGCGCATCGGATCCCGCCCCGAAGAAAGCTCCCGCGCGCAAACGGCCACGTAAAGTCGCGGAGGAAGATGAAGGCGAGTCGGACTTTGAGCAGACGCAGAAGAAGCGCACGAAGACCGTGAAAGAACCTGCTAAACGTGGGCGGCCGAAGAAGCCTGCTAAGGATGTTGAGATTAATGAAGGAGAGATTGTTGATAAACAAGAGGCACGTCCAGTAGCGAACGCTCGAGGACGGCCAAAAGGCAAGGGAAAGGTCACGAAGGCAACTATGCGGGACAACGGTGAGTGTCATGTGTCTATGCTGTATATAGGTATTTTATGCGATGTGAAGACCCCCATGCTGATGCTGAAGATGTCGCCCGGCCACGAGCGAGAAAGGCGCCTGCCAAAAAGCTCGACAAAGAAAGTGTGCCTCTTCCGGGGGAGGCGGAGGACGAACCCTTGCAAGAACCCGCACCCGTGCAAACCAACCTCTCCGGTAAATCTGCTCGGGCACAGAAAAGCCAAAGCAGACACCCTCCACGCGACGCCGTAGCACAGGTAGCTGACATCTCCATTGCAGTTACAGGGGAGATCGAGGAACCCGTGAAACGGAAGCCTGCGCGGAAGAAGCTGCAGGTGCCCGAATCTGACGATGAGGATGAGGATTCGCGGTCGGCTGCAACGGCTAAATCCATGCGGGAGAAAGTGAAGGAAACCACACAGGCGGACAGTGCTGATAGCGGGAACCTTGATGTCGGGAAGTCTCGCACTCAAGCGTTGAAGCACAAGCCCGGTGCGGTGCGAACGATCACCAATACCAACGCACTCAGTGGCTTGGAAGAGCATATAACGCCTCCGCCGTCTAAGAAGCGACCGAGAGAGACACAGAAGGCGGACGAGGCCGGACCAGACGATGTCCAACCCGATCCGCCTGCGGACCCACCGCCGAAACGGACACGTACAACGAAGAAAGGCGCCGCAGACAAACTCCAGCAAAAGGACAACAACACCGATACTTCGAGTGAAACAATTTCACTCGATGAGGCCCCGACCAAGGCCGTTGCGAAAGGCGTGAAGCCCGCGAAGAGGGCTGCAAGCACGCGGACGAGATCTCGGGGGTGCGTGTCCGATGACGTCGTGGATTTCACTGGTGAGTCCCTTGCTGACTCGTCGCGCGCAGCGAGGATAAAGAGAACCGCCCGCACTCTCAAGTGCCGACAAAGACTGCGTCTGGAGACGGGAAGGCCAGCGTGAAGAAGGGCAGCGCGCCGAGATACAAACCAAAGCCCAAGGTGAGCGATCACGCTATTATGGGACGAGGTGGGATGCCATGCTGATATATGTGGGACTCTCAAGCCGCGCTTGTCGATGTTCCCTGCGCCGAGGATGGGTGGAGAGGACGAGGATGACCCGCTGGACTGTTTGTCCTGAGGGTGCTCGGAAGTAAATCGAAGGACACGGACTTCTGTTGTACGCATCTGTTCATGACCGTTAGCTGTCGACACGCTCTCGTGCTGTATATATGGAAGGTAGACGCGACTGGCATCGCCTGTCGGTATTGGAGCTCATGTACCTGGAGTAGATTTGGAGTGATAGCTGTTGATCGACAAGTCCTTCGTCTTGGCTTCGACAGACGGTTGATGAGGCGTACAATTCGTGCGGTGCAAGAGAGCATCAGCCGCCATAGTGAGATCGGGCGACCTACCCAAGATGACCGCTCCTCAATGAAAGCACTTAGCATGACCTCAACTATTGTCTTTTCGCTAGATGCCGGGGTTCGTCAATGTCTGCGATGGCGGACTCGCAGCACTGACTTGAGAGAATACAAGTGTGATATAAGGACTGGATTGCCCAGAGTAAGAAGACATCTAGAGGACACCTGACGCCGCCGGAAGGACCGCATTCTCGTCTCGTCCTATAATTGCATCAGCACTCGTTCGGATGGGGACCAACGGGCAGCCGTACCCTCATAGAACTTCTGCAAGAATGTACGCTGCGGCCGGTGCGGGGCCTCGAGGAGGATGCCCATGACGTGGTCGGTCTGCTTCCAGCAGTTCATCGTCTCCTGGTACTCCTGGCGGCCCTTAAGGTAGAGCATATCGATCACGCGCTGGTCGGTCACGTAGCGGTTCGCCTCAAACTTGCGGCGAATGCAGTGCCGCACGTATGCGGGTGAGACGTTCAGCGCGTAGAGGGAGCAGATCTCGGGGGCCTGTAGGACGTGAGGGCGGGGTCGGTGAGAAGGTTGTCCGCAGTCAATGGGGTAGGGGACGTACGCCGCGGTGCCAGTCACGGTAAAGAGCAAGGACGCGGGAGCGGGCATCTTGTGTCGATGCGGAGAACTTTGCGGGGCGCGCGAGGCGCGAGGGGATGGTCGACATGGCGGGGGTCGGGAGGAGTTGGTCGAGTTGGACCGAATGCGTCGAATGCGAGCCAGGCGACTCGCTCAGAGCGCCGGCGGCTCCATAGACGCCCATGATTCGGGCGTCTAAGAGTCAGGCTCATCGCTCCGAAAGAGACAACCTCGTTGCATCCACCTCTCTTTATCGTACTCCCATCTTCCACAACACTCATCCTCATCAAACGATAAATATGGCCAGAGGCGGATACAAGCTCAAGCGCGGTGGTGGCAGGAGGTATGTTCATTGCGCCCCTACGGCCCTCTTAGATGTCGCTCACGTCCGTTCTATTCTAGCTTCAGGTAGGCGGCGATCGCCTCGGGCCACAGATTTGTCCATCCTGATCTTATCTTCTTTACCCCTCCGTAGCAAACACCTAGTACTCGACGAGAACGGCACAGCCGTATCCCAGGACCGATGGTGCGTCCTCTCATCCTCATCCGCCGGAACGCCTTATCTGACTTTACCTCCCGACAGGGCCACCCGAGGAAAGAAGGACGCCGAAGACTCAGAGTCAGGCTCCGACGAAGAGGAGTCCGAGGAGGAAGAGTCCGAGGAGGAGCCCGCTGCGGGGGCGTCCGCAGCCGGGCAGCCAGAGCTCACCCGCACAGAACGCCGGGAGCTCAAGAAGAAGAAGGCGCAGGCGAAGCAGGCTGCACTCAAGGAGGAGGACGAGGATGAGGAAGAGGGCGACGACCCGCTGTTGGCGAACCCCAACATCACCGTTGGGAAGAAGATGAACATTGCCGACCTGGGTGCGCCGCGGGAGTTGACCCGCCGTGAGAGGTGCGTGTGCTCGAGATGTGCCGCTGCATATTCCGGAAATCCTGATCGACATGGATCCGCTGTAGGGAGGAGAAGGAGAAGAAGGACGCAAAGGAGCGGTACTGGAAGGTGCGTCCATTTGGTAGCATCTAACTCGAAAACGTTTTTCATCTTGATCACTCTCTTTTCGCAGTTGCACGAGCAGGGAAAGACTGATGAGGCCAAGGCTGATCTTGCCCGCTTGGCTAAGATCCGCGCAGAGCGCGAGGCGGCTCAGGCCAGGCGCAAGGCCGAGACAGAAGGTATGTTATCAGTAACCACCCTTCTCACCATCTGTTGAATCTCTCCATAGCCAAGGCGGCAGAAGTCGAGGCCAAGCGCAAGGAGCAAGCCTCCCGCAAGCGCGTATAATCGAGTGCCTGGTGCAACCGACAAGCACAAGGGCGATCAGTGGTTGTAGTCGAAGGTTGTACGTTGTGTCGTGCAAGGGCCGATTTGTATCCAGTACCGCAAATGCGGACAATGTACCAGTGCATCAGTGCTCGTCTCGTGTTTTCTCTTTCCTGTCGCTCGCATGGATTGATCCTGCTTGGCATGTACTGCCGATTTTGACTAAGCGCGTGCTGCGTGCTTTTTGCTTTTCAACTGTCAGTGTCTCTACTCCCATCGATCCGATCATCAAGACGGAGTAACCAACATTGCAGTACTTCGTTATGATAGCTATGAGCGGTGAAATTGACCAAGTCTGCTTTGTGATGCACAGCATGCAACAGCTTGCACGAACGAACTAGACTCATATGCACAAACTCTATCCGTGCCATCTCCCACAGCCAATCACCCCTACCACCATCCGCCTCATTATGCCACGACACAACGATCACAATAGTGAGCAGGATGTCTCTATTAGAGCAGATCCGAGTACGTCCTTCATACTTCCGAACTTTCCAGCTCTTTGAATATACATGACAGAGTTTCATCATTATGCTGAATTGCCACTGTCTGAGCGTCGCGCCATCTTGTCTTGCCAGTGCTGAGTCCTGTAATTGTTCGCACCAGGACTCGTGGCCGATCCCACAGGAAGACGCATACATCTGGTGCCGTTCAGTAAGTAGAGTCACATTGCTGTTCGCCACGAATCGGCTTGTCCTGCTTGCGTGGGGGGTAGGGGGGCGGACCGATTGTACATGACGGTCGGGTTGGACAGTCACAGCCAGACTTTGAGAACGCACTCACAGCGGGGTCGGTACATAAGCTCGCGCCCTCTGTCGGATAGTAATTTGAGCTTCTGAAGCATGGGTCGTTCGGACTGCAAATGTGCATTCGCACAGATATTCCTGAGCATCTGTACGGTCCTGCGTACTCTGGTGCAGGCAGGTGGCAAGCGCCTTGGGTCGGCGCTCCCCGCCGCTGTCTTTGTGCTGAGTACTGAGAGTATATGTGCAACGACTGTGAGTCAGATCCCTGCAAACCGTTGAATGTGCTGACACTTGGTGCTGTACAGTATCCGCTCGCTGTGGAAGCGCCGATGACTTCCGAGAGTCCGAGCGGATGTTGTCTTTTCTTCGAAAATCCTCAAGTCTATAGGATTAGGTTGCTTTCAGTTCGAGAGGTTCGGGGGACCACTGAGCATAGCTATTTATTTGAACAAACAATGGCGGATCATGCATGCCATCCGCTCCGTTGCTGCGATCACATTTACGAGTTACCCCACCAATCAGACACTCTCCGATTCGAATACATAATTCTCTTCGCAAAACGCAAAGCGGTCTGCCGTTTCTTCACCAGATGTCAAAGTGTTTCCGAGGCTGTCACAGACGTGAGATCGTACTACGATCTTGACTCGGAATTGCTAAAATCAGCCCGTTCAGGCTCCAACATCCAGGCTACATGCGCAGCGGTTCATCGTGATAAGCAGCATAAACATTAGCCTTGGAGGGTGCACAATAAAGATATAAAACTAGTAATACTCAATACCACGTTCGTCTCCGTGATACTTTGCCGAAAGTTACCTTCTATGTCATTAACTGATCAAGCCCAGCTTGTCCGAAATTCGTCTCTAGGGTCGCATGTTCACCGACATATCGCCACAGAGAGCATAATTATAAATCCTCCGAGGCCTGACTCTTAGTCCTCCTAGCCCAAACACTATACAGTTAAACGCCTCGACTTAGCAGGGAGTCCATCCGAAAAAGGAGACAATGTCCAAATTAACCGCCTCCGAAGCCGCCTGCGACAGTGGGACGATTATGGGGCCATCTCTGAGGTATATGCGAGTATTGGTAATAATCACAATGCAATAAGGCTTCAGGGCTTGGCAGGATACATAATACACAAGAAAGTTGATCCCCTAATCTGACTTCCGGCTCCATAGGCCGTGTCCTCCTGATATAACATCGACCGACATCAACAGTATGAGCGAGCGGTATAATATGACCTTTGCTATCACGAACGACCTTTCGGCAGCATTATCATACATATATTGACCTTCTTAGCACTTTGCGGCTACTTGAAAAGGTGGCTGCTCTTCCTCCGATAGCACACACCCGCATCGGTCACCTGTTGGATCCTGTGAGATGCGAATAGGCCGCCTCCTTGGATCGCGACACCACGCTGGGTGCGAAAGCTATTGCAGCAGGATGTGTGCTATCGTACACACCCGATCGTACATTGGTAGTCTTGATTGCGCCGTCCCGAGTGTAATCATCAGTATTAGTTGCCATCAATGGATATGCTAAGTCACGGGGTAATTCCAGAACACCGATGCGCGTGTTTGGCCCAACCGGAGTCTACAAGGGAGCATGTCAAGTTTGGTGGCTATGCTAGTAGGCCAGGGGAATTCCGCGTACCGAGTGAGCCTCGTTCGACCGTGTGATTGCGGAAGGCCCGGGGGAGAACGTCGAAGGTACGAGATCTTCGTAAGCCGGAGGTGGAAGGACAGCTGTGTCTGGCGCGTAATTGTCTGACGGAGGCCGTCGGCTTGAGCTACGAGCCAAGGACAGTTTGCGATCAGCGCACCATGGAATGATTCGACGGAGGGAGTCAAAGCGAGGCGTCGGACGGTGTTCCCCCTCCAGCGTCGTTTGCGCCAGTAACACAATGCGCCGATGACGGTGATGATGAGGAGACACCCTATGCTTGTCACTGTGGCAACTATGACCACGGTCTGTTTGCTCAATTCACTAGAAGCCGTAGCTGCTGCTGCGCTGGATTCGGCGGGTTCTATGCTACTGGCGGAGGGACTTGAGCCATTGGGTCCAGAGGGTGTGGGCGTAGGACTGGGCGTGGAACTGAGCGCGGAACTGAGCGCGGAACTAGACATGAAAATACTGGACGGATCAATCGAGGCAGATGACCTAACATACAATGCAGTGAGCGCAAAGTTGACTATTCTGTAGTACGAACGACATACGTATATATGAGATAGTCAAGGATTACCAGGGAGTTCATGCCATTGAGAAGCGTGAAGTTGTGCAACTCGTCCGATAGTGAGCCTTGGTTGAACAGTAGGAAATTGTAGGAGTATGTCGAATCAGCACCACCGCTCTCATTAGAATCCGTCGAGATACCAGCGGTTCTTTGTCCATCGATCAAGAAAGTCACGTTAAGGGCAGTAGACAATGTAGCTTCGTCGCTTCCAGCAAACGCCAGTACACCGTAGACCCATATAGCAGTGCCTTACGTTGTCATTGAGCATCAATTTGCTTATCAGCGGGAAGGCCTGGATACATACCAGGAAACATCACGCTGGCAGACATGCCAGGCTCGTTCGTATCGTGCCATGTTCCGTTATACAATTGGGAAGGGTCTGGTGCCACAAGGCACTCGTTGCACTGAGGCCCCACAACCCAGGAATCTGAATAACTGAACTGTTCTCCGGTAACGGGGTCCCCGTAATAGTCGTCGATGGTCACATTATGAAGCGCGGAAAGTGCGGAAGAGAAGTAGAGTGTAGCAAGCAGAACCAGGACCCAGATAGTAGTGATGGCCATACAACTCGACCACCCGCGGGAACGATCGTTCCCAAGGTTGAAGGGCGGTGTAGTCGAGGATGAGGCAACTGCGAGAGGGCTCTGGTACCTGCTAAGGGGAACGACCAGCGACGGTACGCTCGCAAGACAGGATGATAGATAGAAGGGAGATGAGGGACCTGTGGCGACCGCAGTCGAGCGCTGCCTATTTTATACGTTCAGGCCATCCTCAATGGGAATACCGAGGGGATATGGAGCATGCACCCGTAGTCCGCATCCTACTGAGCATCAGGAAGACCTCACATCTGCGTTTGCGTGGCTTTTCTTGCTTTGGGCTGTCAAACCCTGGGACTGGGGGTTTCCCACTTTCGACGCTTTTGCTACGCTTACCGACCTCAAAAGACGTAAAAGTGGGGGAAGCAAAGATAAAAGTTTGCTGATGGAGACGGTCAGTGCATTGCGGCTGCTATCCTTGCAGTGAATACCATATGGCTCCTGTCACTACATCCCTTATATTGAGTCCTTGGTGAGGTCATTCTCTCCCGATGCTCGGAGCTCTTGAACTTGTCTGACGAGAGTTGTGCTGGGGTGACGCGCAGATAATAGGATTCCGTCGAGACTCGACACCCTGGGAGCCCACTAGACTCTAGTGTGATGAACATCAAGCATCGATGTCAACCGTCACATACAAGGAATGGTCGCAAATCGCAAGTCTATGACATTGGACCAGTAGGTACGTGGCCAATGCATCCTTCTTGCTTCGATTGTCAGCTTATTTCGCTCGATCCTCTCCAGCGAAGTGATGGCTGAACTTGCACAGCTCTTTGGGCAGGGTCAGGCCCTACTACTTTACCTATTTTCTGGTCACGATCGGGGAGTCAAGTTGGGATCGAGGGCTCAGTGTGCCACCTATAATTTACAAAGTCGCTCACAATTCAGTAGGATGAAATCGTCAACTTGACCTCGTAGACTTCTGGACCTCCAGTGGTGTCTGGGATTGCATAACAGGAGGCTATTCCCGCTACGCCAGAAGACGGCCCTTAGTGTACGACGTAGCGGTCTTGTGACAGTCGAAGCGGCGCAAAGTGTAACTCACAGTTTGATCTTTGATCAGTCGGGTTAATTTGGTCCTATTTGGTCCCGACCCAACTCATGACGGGGTCTTACCACATCATGCACAACACTGCATACAATGACCGTGATGTCTCAAGAACAGTAGGGAATATACGTTCAGTTGCACGGCCTAGTGCCACGATGACGAGGAAAGATTATACACCGCCATCGGATTCAGGCGTTGACTTGATGAGCGAGCATGATGTAGAAAGTACGAGTGAAAGGAAGAGTCCAGCACCCACAGGCCTGTCGCGAACTGTTTGAGAAGACTTGGAGCACCTGTATTGAGTTGGTCACGTGCACATCGCGTTTCTGAGAAGACGTCAAATGATCTCTGCGCGCCCAATTCCTCAGACACGACTTCGAACGAGCACAACTCTATTATTTGAATACAATCACAGACGAAAGCTACTCGGACAAGGGAAGGACATCCAGAGCTACACTATACATGTCTTCTTTTCACCACCCACTAGCACACGCGTGCGCCCGCTTAGAGCGCACCGTCCTTCTTGGCCGCGAACGCGAGGAGGTCGCAGACACGCTTCGAGTAGCCCCACTCGTTGTCGTACCACGAGATGAGCTTGACGAAGTTCTTGTTGAGGGGGATACCCGCGTCGGCGTCGAAGATGGACGACGCGGTGTTGCCGACGAAGTCGGTCGAGACGACCTTCTCCTCGGTGTAGTCGAGGATGCCCTTCATGGGGCCCGCAGCCGCCTCCCTGATCGCGGCCTTGATGTCGTCGTACGACGCCGGCTTCTCGAGACGGACAACAAGGTCGACGACCGACACGTCGATGGTGGGGATACGGAAGGAAAGACCGCTGCGCATCACACTGAGTACGATCTCCTCGATGGATGAGATATGTTACATACGTGAGCTTGCCGTTGAGGCTGGGGATGACCTTGCCGACAGCCTTGGCGGCACCAGTCGACGAGGGGATGATGTTGTTGCCGACGGCACGGCCACCACGCCAGTCCTTGTTCGAGGGACCGTCGACGGTCTTCTGGGTCGCGGTCGTCGAGTGGACGGTGGTCATGAGACCCTCGACAATGCCGAACTTGTCATGGACAACCTTGGCGAGGGGCGCAAGGCAGTTGGTGGTGCAAGACGCGTTCGAGATGACGGTGTACTTGGAGTCGTAGGTGTCGAGGTTGACACCGCACACGAACATCGGCGCGTCAGCCGAGGGCGCGGAGATGATAACCTTCTTCGCGCCACCCTTGAGGTGAGCCTCGGCCCTGTGGGTGCGAGAAAGGGGCTGATTAGCAGCCGCCCGCGGACGTAGGGCGCATATACGCACTTCTCCTTGGTGGTGAAGACACCGGTGGACTCGACGATGTACTCGGCGCCAACGGAGCCCCAGGGGATGTTGGAGGGGTCGCGCTCCTGGAAGACGGAGATGGGCTTGCCCTCGACCCAGAGCTTGCCGTCCTTCGCCTCGACGGTGCCCTTGTAGCGGCCGTGGACGGAGTCGTACTTGAACATGTAGACCATGTACTCAAGGTCGATGAAGGGGCTGTGGGACGCGTCAGAACGAGAAAACGCGTCTGATCTCGCGGAGAGGTACGTACTCGTTCACCGCGACGACGTCGATGTCACCATGGAGGAGCGCATTGCGCAGCACAATACGGCCAATGCGACCTGTGTGGGGGTGTCGCCGTCAGATAATGTCGCTGCAACACGCATATACGGGGCGTACTCACCGAAACTACACACGTCGAACACCCACGCAAAAAGCAAGAGGAAAAATCAGCTCATTATCCCGGTCCCTGCGCGTAGTATCTACGCACCCGTTGATTCCTGCTTTGACCTGCAATTGTCCGTCAGTACTGAGTACTCTACACTCGAGCAGCTAGGGTACGCACGGGCATGTTGCTTTGGATGTTGTGACGAGGAGAGGATGAAGGGAAAAAGCGGCGGGGTGAGGGTTTATATGGGGCGATTATCGCTATCTGAGATGCGTCATCTCTGATCTTCACTGCCAGATGCGGCACGACGCGCGCTATGACTCGGCGCGGCCTCACTGGGCTGCCCCAGGCTCCCGCTCTCCCCTGCCTAAGGCCTTCTCTTGTGACCGCGATGGAGCCCTGAGGACCCTACCAGCACCAACAGCACATTCGAGACCGTCGAGCCCGCCGTCGACAACGACCACGACGAGGCCAACCTCAAATTCGAATCATCGTGTCATGCCACCGTCCCAAGCTCCGACCCAGCTCCCGCTGCGCCCCAAGCTGATGCATCAAGCAAACCGCCCTCATCGACAAGTCGCCCCGCCCCAGTTGGGACGCAGATTCAGCCGATGTCAGCCCTCCGGTACACTACCGACCAAGGCAGCGACGGGCACGGTGCTGAGCAGACTTGGTCCGCGTAGTCATCCATTAATCGCTCGCTTTCGGATCTCTTCAATTGCATATCTGACTCTGCGGCCTGATGAGAGCGCACGAGCTCGTGGAACGTGCGTCTGCCCGGACCAGTCCTCAATGCTCAGCGCTCAGCGTCTGACCGGGTCGCCCCAGCGTGGTGGTCAGATTCGTATCATCGTCTCGTCCGGCCGTCGTACGTGCGGTACATGCTCGGCATACCGCTTTTCGGTGTCACCGCCACTCTTCTATCCGAGCGACGCCCTATCGGAGCTGTCCCGGCCACACGATGGGGCAAGATGAGTGCGTCGCGATGCCGTTGGATGTGTGCTTCTGTCTTTGTATACCGCGAGAATGCCACGGACCCCGAGTAAGTCGTCGCAAGGCCAGCTCTACCCTATCCATCTCGTCCGCTTCAGATGCGTCGGCCACTGTCTTGGATGACGAGCGATTATGCGCCCACTTCCGCCTATTTTCGAGCAGAGCAGACGCTCTGGCCTCGCGAAGCAACGTTAACGAATATGCTCTTTAGACCGACTCGCAGAAGTTGCAAACCGGACTCAGTACGTGTGCGGATTGCCGGCGCGGGGACGGTAGGAAGCATCGGTATGCGGAGCCGCGGATCCATGAGCGTTCGTCCCGACAACTGTCAGCAAGACCGAATAGACGGACATAAAGCCCACTTCGGTACCAACAAAGCACTGGGAGCAACATGTCCAAAGTGGCGAGTGTATTCTGGATGAGTAAGACGTTCTACGGCGTGTACTGCTGGCACCATTCCACGAAGACCGTGGCTTTGATCCTGGTGTTGAGACATGTAAGATACACGCGTCTGGGTCTGCAGCTTGCTATATCACGGAGACATGAGGCCTTGAGGATCGGGTGGCTGAACAAGCCATGTCTGAGGTCATCTTCATGAGCTCGGGCACCGATTGCGTCAAGTATTCGGCCCTCTCCCGGAATGCGAGTCAGGAATGCTGTGTCCTAGTTTCAACCCAGGACTGATGCAAGATCACCGTGAGGCCATGTTGTATAAGCCGCGCGCAAGACCTGCTTCCGCTCCTCGGAGGGCTCAACGACCTCAGGGAAGCTGAATGCGCCAAGATAGTCGAATTTATGGGACAGCCCCCAGGGTAGCTCTTGTATCACCGCCGACCTTGTAGAACAATTATCGGGGACATGTCTTTGAAGCAATAGCACTCAGTACTCAGCACCGAGCAGATACAATGAAGGTACATATCCCCACGGGTACAAGATGGAATGCGGTGGAGACTCCGTTAGTTTCGATCACAAGAGTTGTCGACTTGATATGCTTGCCTTAATTGTCTAGTAGACTCCCATATAATAGCCAACTTCTTGTTCAGTCTACATATACGCGTGCCGTTCGCGGGTTGTCAATCGAGTTTTGAGTTTACAACTTTGTGTTGATCTTGTAGACTTCACCGGAATCCACCAGGTGGACATCTACAGTGTCCAGTGTCCACCAACTCCCATACGTATGGCGCCCCTCCAGACACGTTAAGCCGCCCAAGGTTTCCAGCCTGGTGCGGGATACCTGTCCTCCGTCCTGAAGCTGTATGGCGAGGACCATGGCGCCAACCCTCCGAAAGGAGGTGTCGGAAATCAAAATACTATATTCCAGGAGACAGATCTTATGGGCGCTTAGGTGTGAGCTTCAGCGCTAAGCGCCCTCCGAGAGTGCCTGAGTCTGGCCCCTAGAGTAGGTGTCGAAATATCGCAAGAAACCGTAAGAGAATATTGCCCCGGAAGGTATGTAGCAAGTACTTACAGCGTGCCACGTGACACCTGTACTTACACCGGAGCTGATCCGAATGATTTCTTACCACCTTACGATCGCAAAATCTGCATCCAAGTGTGTTCAAGATAATCTCTTGCTGCCTCGAACAAGAATTATACAGGTACTTCAAGCCCTGGGCTTATGGGCTCGGCCCAGGCTTCCGAAGTTCAAGCTGAGCCTCAACAGTGGGCTTCAAGACGGCAAAGATGGGCCTGGCTTGTCGAGGGTTTGAGGGCTCGAGGGCTGGGCTCGGGCTCTCAAGATCTCAAGCCCAGCCTGGCACAACACACCCTTGTCACGCCCTCGCTTAGTCTGTGTATACTGGTACCGGCAATGCTATTCCTGGGACTGCTAGTCTGCCTTTGCGTCATCTCGACATGCACACAACTGTCGCATGAACGCCCGACTGTCACTTGTAATAACTCCCATCGCCTTGCAGAACCCTAGTAGCACTCCTTTCTGCGTGTTTACTGCGGGCCTAACTCAAGCAGCCTCGTGCCAGAGGCAGAAGCTCCTCGTTGTCTGTGTTCCTCGTCCCTGGTTGCCGTCTCTTACAGTAAACAAGCTAGATGGGTGACACCATCGTTGGACTCTGTGCTCTACTTGCTACACTGTACATCCCTACTGCTTTCTCGGCCCCCTCCAACATCACAATTGATGACCTGTACGGAGACCCGGTGACCGGAGCACAGTTCAACTACACAGGCTCTTGGAATGAGGGGCAGCAGTGCGGGGGATGCTTCGCGAGACCAGACCCTGGTCAGATGTACGAAGAGACGTGGCACGATGCAACAAGAGACAATGGCCCTGTAATGTCAGCCAGCGTGATGTTCCCTGGTAAGTTCCTAGACTCTGGCCTTCTGAACAGTGTCGCATTAACAATAAAGACAGGCACCGCACTATGGGTTTATGGCGCGCTGGCGCATGCTGGGACCGATACACCCGGATTCACCACTACCGTCAATTTGACCTTCCTGATTGATGGAGAGACCTCTGGTTCATTCATGGCGGATCCTCCTGCGAGTGGTGAACCCGATTCAACCTATGACTATGATGTCGTATTGTTTCAACAACACTCGTTGTCAGACGGGCAGCACAACTTCACACTCCTCAATGAGATGAACTCCTTGGTAATCCTGGACCGTCTCGTTTACGTGTACGTTGTATATGTCGCGGAAGCGTTTTATTCTGCACTCACCGTGCCATTCATTAGGCCTATCAGCACGGCGTCATCGTCGAGTCAAACGATGCAGACGTCGTCTACGCCGAGCAGCTCAAGCATATCCTCAAGTAGCTCAGCTTCCACCTCCACCAGATCCAATGTCGGGTCCAGCGGGCTCAGCAGCCAGACTACTACCATCATTGCTGTGGTGACAAGCGTAGGGTGCGCGCTTATCATCGCTATCGTTGGTGCGACATGCTACTGGAGAAAACGGCATTGGAGGCGGAGCGCTGTTCGATCCTTCATTTCATCATCTTCTGTAGACTCACTTCATGGTGCGGGGAAAAATCGTGCTCCGTCATCACATCACTGACATCGGACTCCACAGACAACGAGATAGTATATCCAACTGCCTTCCCACCCCCAGCATACGACGCTATCACTCCTGCATCGTCATCCGAAGCTTGCGCAGTCGTGAAGTTGAAGGAGACTCATCGGCCAAACAATGGCTCTTCGGCGCACAGTCAGAGTCCCACAGCTGTGTATACTTCTCTCTAGACGGAAGCCAGGTCATCGGGCGTGTCAGAGGAAGGTATCGTTGAACTCTGAATCAAACGCACAAAATGGTGCAATTGATGCATCCAATATCCCGAAGAACGGCATGCTCACGCGTATGGATATCTGATGCGCCCTCGCTTCATCATTGCATGGGGACCCTTCCACATCGAGGACGAGTACGGCTGGCAGTAGTCTCAATTTTTTTCTTGCGACACATCATATGGAAAGAGATGGCCCCATAATCGTCCCACTGTCGCAGGCGGCTTCGGAGATTAAAGAATCACAGAGACGAACGAAGTCTTGAGTGTCTTCATAGTGTACCGCTATTTTACGATCTCATGTCTGTCACAGCCTCGGAACCGCTTTTGACAGCCTGTTCGAAAACACTCCTGATGCCGCCGGTGATGTGGCGAGAGGACATGGTCACATGTGTATTCCAGGTACCGACGTAAAGCTTAGAAATGATGCGTCATTTCGAAACTGTTCATGTCTTCGTTTAGCTTGACATGTCTTGAGACGAGTGAGACGAGGCGAGATAAAATCAGGTCTCTGCGCGATTTGAACACACGACCCCGCGACACGCTATCGCACAAAAATAAGGCCACGCAATGCGGGCGTTAGCAGCGGCGTCAGCGTGTCGATACGCTTTCTCCTCCCTGCATGTGGTTCCGAGGACATCTTGAAGGAGGCTGCTGTGCAGCCTTGAGTTGACTTTGTTCACGGCGTACTGACGGCTAGCATAGGCATTCGCAAGCGTGCCACTAATAACTGGGGGCATATAATTTCTCCCTAGGTTTTTGAGGGGTTTGACCGTTAAAAACCAGTGAAAAAACTGGTGTCTTATACTTTTAAACCTCTCTCACGCGGGCACGTGATTGTTTACTATTTTGTTTACATAGGTAAAAGAGGGTTCCCGGCCTGCCGGTAACTTACCAGGGTAATTTATCCTTTGACGAGTTTTCCCCGAACACTAGTCCGCGTTTATTACTTTTGGAGGGCAGATCCATTGCACCGAGAAAACATGCACATTTCGTCGAATTTCGGCCTCGCTGTTGGCCGCGCCGTGCAGCCAGGTGTCACTGCCGTCGGGCTCGGCCTTGGCGAGCGAACGAAGAGACGACCGTCCCCGACCTCGTGCTCACCACCTGCTTGCATCGGTACGTCCTCCCCACATTTTGAGCGCGTCGCGGAGCTGATGCGCTGATGGTGTGTCGTCTGCAGACCCTGCGCGAGCAATATTCGCGGCACATAAGTGGTGGCCTGCCAAGGGCTAGTGCGTACGATAAGATATCACAGGCGTCCCCGCTCCAGGTGGTTCCCTGTCAAAGTCGTGCACACGGCCTACCCATTCGTCCACTAGAGCCTTCCAGCTGCCACCCCGACGCACACGGGGGCGCGCTCCAAGCTCCCACTCATTAATCTAACCTTACCCTCGCGAGACGCTATCGCCCGCAGCATATATATCGCGCGGACAGCTGTCAAGACGCATCTGCTTTCCCTCTCGCCGTGATGACGTCCCCGACGCAGTCTGCAAGCTCGATAGCGGAGACGAAGGAGGGGCAGGGGAAGTTCCCCGAGCGCACAAGCTCTGTGCAGAGCGTGGACGACGATGACAGGCTCTTGGAGGAGATCGGGTACAAGCCCTCGTTCAAGCGCGAGTTTTCCAACCTGGCCACGGTGCGTTGCTCTATATTTCTTCACGGTATGTGTACTGACGTATTTTGCTGTTCGTCCGATGTACTCTGGCGTGCCATGATTGGATACAGATCAGCTTCGCGTTTAGTATCATGGGTCTCTGTTCGAGTGTCGCGACGACGTTCAACACGCCACTGCTCCTTGGAGGTCCATCGTCGGTGACATGGTGCTGGATCCTTGGTGCATGCATGTGCTTTACTTTGGGTAAGCGATACGCGCTGGTGGATCAATCGCAACTCCGCGATTGTGGCTGAGCTCAGCTGACCATACTCTTCCAGGTTCGAGCATTGCAGAGATCGTGAGCGCGTTCCCAACATGTGGTGGACTGTACGTGTCACTCCTGAGACCGGTTTTCAAATGTGCGCTTAGATAAGACGCGCCGATTTTTGTGTTCTACGCGTAGGTATACCGCGTCTGCACAACTGTGTCCACCGAAGCACCGTGCAATTGTAGGATGGGTCGTCGGATGGCTCAACATTCTGGGTGAGTGATTTGCACGCTAATGTTAACGCAGTTGGGCGCGTGTATCCATTCCATCATCCTACGTATTAATTCACATGTTCAATTTTGCTAACCTTTCAATTTGCCCGCAGGCCAGGTCGCTGGGCTTTCCTCCACGGAATTCGGCCTTGCGAACATGATCTGGGCAGCGGTAGTGATCGCCAAGGTGAGGCTTCTACACTCGCAGCATCTCGAGAATTTGTTCACTTGTGGGCTGTCTTCAGGGCGAAACCTTCGTTGTCACTCAAGGCATGACTGTCGGACTCTTCGCAGGGCTGCTCGTCTTTCACGGTTTGTTGGTGCGTCAAATTGTCTCGATTTAACCATATCTCCGAAAAATTGACGGCACCCACGACTTCAGAACTGCCTCGCGACGCGCTACCTCGCACGCCTCACTACCGGCTTCGTCTTCATCAACCTCGGTGCAACTATCTGTGAGCATGTCCGAGTTCGTTAGGTGTCAACCCCGTTGACTGAATCTGTCACGTTCAGTGATCGTGATCGTCCTTCTCGCAATGACACCCCGATCGGAGATGCATGCGGCGTCATACGTCTTCGGATCCGCAGGAATTGTCAATCAGACAGGTGGTTGGAACACCGGAATTGCATTCCTGTTTGGTTTGCTCAGCGTCCAATGGACGGTAAGGCCCACCTCTATCTGTATCGACCCTGACGACTCATAAACTCAATCGCCATGTTTTCCCGACTGGGATTTGATATGGATGATGCAGATGACGGTGAGCAGTACAGGGAGGGTCGAACTGGGAATGTGACATGCTAATGAGACTACATGCGTACGATAGGATTACGACGCCACTGCACACATCTCGTAAGTACCAGCGCCATGTTTATGTAGAGTTGACACTGATTTATCCCATATAGGGAGGAGGTCAAGCGTGCTGCGTACGCAGCTCCGTCAGCCATCTTCATTGCAGTCATTGGAACCGGTCTGCTTGGGTGGCTGCTCAACATCGTGATGGTTCTCTGCTCTGGCCCACTGTAAGTGCGGTCTGCAATAATATTGCCATATTGTATGCTCACTGCCGTTCAGAGAGAACCTCCCTGGCGCCTCAGGGTCTGCTTTCCTAGAAGTACGCACCTTTCGTTCGAATACGTTTAGTAGTCGAGAATGACTGCTTAATTGACACTCATAGATCATGTCGCTGCGGATTGGCAAAGCAGGAGCATTGTTCCTTTGGGTACACCTCTACATTCTTCTTGCTACACCTCACTAAGATAGCCATCTAGACCTTCGTATGCCTCACGGCCTTCTTCGTCTGCCAAACTGCTCTGCAAGCCTGCTCGCGGACGGTGTACGCCTTCAGCCGTGACCATGGTATGCACCTCCCCACCCTCATCGCAAGGCATCCAGTGATCAATGATTCCAGGTTTCCCCGACCGCGGATACTTCGGGCACGTGAGCTCATACACGATGACGCCCCTGCGCGCGATCTGGGCGACAACGCTCTTCAGTATCCTCCCCGGTCTGCTCGACCTCGCGAGCCCTATAGCGGCCAACGCGATTTTCGCGCTTACCGCGATTGCACTCGACCTGTCGTACATCATCCCGATCTTCCTGTGCGTCTCTTAGGTCTCTACGTGTGTGTGTGCCGACAGGTTGACACTTCAATCATAGGCGTCGGTTGTACCGGAATCACCCCGAGGTCGACTTCAAGCCCGGTCCGTTCTATATGGGCGATGGCCTGCTTGGGTGGGCAGCGAATGTCATGTGCATCTCGTGGACATTGTTCGTCTGCGTCATCTTCTCGCTGCCTACCGTGTTGCCCGTGACCAAGGAGAATATGAATTACGCATCGGTGCGTACTTTCACATTTGACCATCCACATGTACTGACACACGAATCTGGAAACAGGTTATCACCGCTGGCGTCGTCATTCTCTCTGGGTGAGTATCTTTGCGCATCCCCTGCATGCTAGTCTGCTAATCTGAGACGATGCAGGTTGTGGTATATATTGGGGTATGTCTCGGCGATAATTGGCACCTCCGCTCAGATTGTTTATCATCTCGACGCAGGGGACGCCGGCATTACAAAGGTCCCAGCTCCAATATCCCGCATTACGAAGATGCGGCGGGCGCCTCAAGCTCGCAAGAAAACGAGAAAGCCTCACAGGAGGCATAAACTATCTATGTTGGTCCTGCATTACTTTCTAATCAGAGCGAGCTCTCATCAAGCCCTTCTGCGCAGACGTTTTCAACAACGTGAATCACCATGGACGGACTGGCAGTACTATTCAACATCATGTGCAATTAACTAACTCAATCAAGCTGAACGACGACTAACACGGAGACACCAACACCCAGGCACGAATACCACGATTCCCGCACGCGCTCCTACGTACGCTAAATTAGCCCCGCTGTAGAAGATGATGTATACTTGTCTATAATCTACATGTATGCATCTATATATCCTGTCTCATGTAGATGACTGTGGAGCTTCTGGCTCAGGCGAGCTTTTACCCGGCAGTGCCTGCACGAGTGAGTCCCGGCGCCGGCGCAGGGCACCCTGGTACGCCATACAGAGCCACTTGATATACCGGATGCCGACGGAGTCTCCTGCAGCCACGAGCTTGTGGTGCAAGACTTCGAGCTCCGTGAAGGACAACAGAGGCGGCACGGTGTCGTCGGGGACGTCCACGGCCGACGTGAGGCGCACGAGTGGCTTCGCGCCAACAAGCACCGTGCGTGTTGACCGAAGTGCCGGCTTCGGCGGTGGAGTTTTGATGTCACCTGGTGGGTATCGCGCTGCGAAAGACTTCACTAGTCCAAGCGAGCGAGTCCGATGGTTGGTCCTATGTACAGTCAGCATCATGTTCCAGTGAGCAATAACTGGAAAGGACGCACAATGCGAGTAGTCTGATCATGGCGGTGTTCGCACGTTCGACTAATCGCGCGTTAGCAGTCTGTGCGACCGGGTCCGCGACGCGACTCTGCCAACTTTGTTCCACGGTTTGCCACTCTGCCCACACCTTCTCGGCGAACGGCAGGACCAGCTGCCGCTCCTCCTTACGCGACAATGCGCACCGCTCGAGTGCCTCGACGTGGGTACGTGCCGTTGGTTCTACGCCGTGCTCCAAAAATAGTGTGAAGTAAAGGTTCGACCACGTTTCAAAGGAGGCATGGGCGTAATGTACCGAGAGATAGGCGTTGATTAGACGAGGCGTTATGCTGACGCGGCGGAAAGGACGCCGAGGTTGGTTGCTCTCCGCGAATTCCTCTGCAGACCGGTCTTCCAGTATGCGTGCGAAGAGGGTTTGGACTTCTCGGAGCAGCTCTGCGCGAGTCTGCGGAGGGAGGTGTGTGAAGGACGATGAGGATGTTGTCACCGGGGGACGGGTTTGCTCGTTTTCTTGTACACCATTGAGATCGGATGATTCTGATATGTTCGTTGTCGAAGACCCTGAGATATCCTTTGTAGTGTTGACGAGCGGTGCAGCACCCCGCTGGAACGGAGGCTTGTACGCAGCGTACGTGTTGAGGATATGCGTCATGATCGGCTCATTCACAGCGACGTCCTGACTGACTTCTCCTTCTGGCCCCGAATGTTGCTGGACCATCTCTGCTAGAATCCACCGTGCCTTTGCCAAGTCGCCTACCCTCTTCGCGCCCTCCAGCAATGCCGCGAACACCCGCGCATCCGGGCGGAACTCCGAGCGCCCGCGCGCGTCCCGGTGCCCATCCAGCATCTGCTTCGCAAGGCGGAACGCTTCGTGAACAAACTTGAGCTCGCCTGAGCGCGCGCACGCGCGGATCGCGGCGCAGTACGCGGCGTGCGTAGGCGGGATGCGCTGGTCCTCTGTCATCTCCTTCAGAAGATCGAGCGCGCGCTCAGGCTCTGCGGGGAGGGCGCTCGTTGCGCAGGCGCTGATCATAAGCGCGTAGAGATGCGCGTCGGGCTGCGGGTGCGCCGCGTAGCGCATATGCGCGAAGAGGTCCCACGCGTGCGCGGTCGTCGCGGCGGTGCGACACGCGAGCAGCGTGCTGATTGTGCGCGTATACGACTTTTGCGGCGCAGGGAGAGAACGTGACTCGTACTCGTGCAGGAGATGCAGCGCGGGGCTATCGAGCTCCAGCGGGGGTCGCGCGTTGAGGGCAGCTTTTATGTGTAGGTCCCGCTGCCGCTCGGTGGGCTTGTCACCGATCCATTGCGCCATGAAGCGTTCTGCGCCATCCAGATCGGACGATTCAGCATAGCAATCGAGCACCGCGTTGAAAGTCTCTTCTGTTGGAGGGTGACCGAGTCGCTGGGGAACTTGAGGTTAGATGCATACGATGACCGCGGAGAATATAACGTACTATCATCAAACGCAGGACCTCATCAGCCGCCTCGGGGTTGAAATCTTTGACCTACGCGCGAACGACATGAGTAAATGCACTGAGTTTGACAATAGAATAGAAGAAATCTCACATACACAAGTACGTATGAGAGACAGCCATTCTCGGTTGGTCATCACACCAGTAGGTATCGGTATGAAATTTTGTTGACTTGACTGCGTAGAAACTAGTTTGGACAGGAACTTCGGCCGAGAAGCCTCAAGGTCTCCTGCAATGCCACCAAGTCGAGCAACAAGTAGCTTATACGACAAGTCCGGGTTTATATCGCCCAGCAGTCTACGTGTTGCAGTACGCAAGACGTCGGCATCTGGATGTCGATCTATGGGAGCTTTCTGGACTTGTGAGTTATCTTGAGCGGGGTTGGCGAGAACATCATCATAGATTTCCAAGAGATCTGCCTCGGAGTAGATCAATTCGTCTGCATTGGACTTCTGAGGCGATATCAGCGTGCATGAGATTGGTGGTGACTTAAGATACTGGGACTAGTGTACCTCTTTAGCCACCGTCGCCTGTAACTCGCGCAGTCGCGCCTCCAGCTCTGTCACTGGTTTTCGCATGAATGGCACAGGGCTCTTCTTGCCTCGATTCCGTTCATCTTGCTTTGGTTTCCTCTTCCGCCTAGACAAGCCTTAGGAAAGAGGCAGCAGAGTTGGATCAGCCTACTCACCGAGCGGCATATAGTGATCGGTCTGACTGGTCAAGTGCAGGCGAGTAAGACGTCGATGCTACAGGTTCCGCATACCGCACAGCTTGACTTAAGCATCTTCTGGACGCCGTAGATGAGACAGAACTTGCTCCCGGATGTGCCAGAGCCTGCAGACGCGCGGTCGCCCGAGCAAGCGTGAGGTCCAGGAGGGCCGGGGGAAGTAAGAAGTGACCGGACATTTGACAATGTAGCCTTTTTTCCTCCTGTTCTATAAACGAGGAAGACCCAGAAGTAAGATGAACGAAAGCGTCGCAGGCTCAGTCCCTGCACGCAGAACGATTGCAAGTTCCAAAAATGTGCTTCGAGCAGGATGCACACGGGTGGGAAAATACTACCCAATACGCATCCCACGAGGTGAGGCATGTTATCTTATCTCTTTCCCTATTTGTATCCTCGGCAATTATGGCGCCTACACTCACTAGCCACACCGCCGAATGTAGCCGACGGTCGCTTGTCCACAATCCCCAGTATATAAGCCCTCGTTGCTCAATCTCATCCTGTTCTTGACCATCATGCTGCAGTGCATTCGACCATATTCTCTCCCGTGCAGAAGGTTATTGTTACCACTTTTGGCTACACGCATCATCAACTATCCGCCGACAAATGCGTAATACTACAACATAAAAGGTGCGCTGTTCAACCACCATGTTACAACCTGGATGGTAGGCTTGACGGTCGCACCAGAGCCTCAAAATGGGGCTTGCAGAACGCTTATAGCTATAGATTTTGTTGAGAACTCAACCAGCTGAGTGTTTCGAGCTTCGCAGTCTCAACTTGTGGGCAGATTGTGTCGAGACCCTCGGTGCGGCGTTCAGTCTCTCTTGTTCGATGGTGAGGTTGCATTTTTTGCGCTGCTGTGGTGCGTTTGCTCAGCTCCCATCCACTGGATGGCAGAACTGACGATCGCACTAGACTTTTGGACTGGCGGCATCATTCCTGCGCTGGATAAGGTTACCTGTTCAAGTCGGAGCAACTCACATAATATGTCTTCCATCTGACAAATCCGTAACATACTTTGCCATGTATAGTGCGTAATATCATAATTTCTTCATAAGAGGTCGAAGCGAGGCACTGCCGACAACACATATCCGTCATGCCTCTCACGGGCATTCACATTGATAGCAAATCCTCAAACCTACATCCATCAGCGGAGATGGGCTAAAATGTGTACTTATAAATGACTGGTATTTTGCACGCCTCATAGTTGAGAAAGTGACCATGACATTGTAATGAGCATGCACATTGTTGTTGACTGCATGTCATGCCACCGATAGACTTATTGCATGCTTGGATCGATTCTCCACAATCAAATCGTGTTTCCGTTTACCATATCATACTCCTTATCTTCTCATTCGTGTCGCCATTGCTACGCAAACGAGCACACAGTCGAATGCTCGGTCTAACCAGCGTTATCGAGATTGAAGGAAACAAAACGTACCGACGCGTTACGGTGTATCGAATGAGTTGCGACTAGTATCTTTCAGCGTATTGCCCACATATAAGAATGGATCTCTGAGCAGCAAATGAGCGGAGCGTTCACACGTTCATGTGCTCCAGTACTGTTCGCATTCACGAATTGGTTTGACGTCCAATTGTAATGAGTCACCTTGCGGTTATTCCTCTAAATCTGTCGCCAATGCCCGCACATCGAGCGACGCCGAGGTAGAAAACCAGAACTATGTATTTATCACGGGCGTAACAACAAAGAGACAGGACTCAGTCGAAACCGCAACCAAAAAGGATGGAACGTAACAGTCGACCTCAGTCAGTGCCATTGAAGCCGGTGGCAGGGCCTGCAAACTGGACGGATGGGCAATTCTCTCCGCCGTCGGAGCAGTGCGGAACGAGGGTCTCAGTTGCACCGGCTAAATTCCATATAAGACAAGTGTCGAAATTGCTCAGAAACAATGCACTTACGGTCAACGCTGAGGGTAGGGAAGCGCTCGGCCGTGCAGGTGAGTTGGAGATCCTGCGGGCCAGTCGTGGCGGGGAAGGTCGCAGGTTTGCCGTCCCCGGGCACGGGAATGGGCACGACCTCCGAGCAGTCAACAAGGTCCGCCTGGTTGTGTCCGAGGAGGGAAAGCTTGAAGAACGCAGCCTTGAAGCTCTCGGCCATCAAATCCTGTTGGTTGACGAAGCTCTGCCAGAAGCAAGCGGTGCGCTCGTCGCGCGCAAGGACGAAGTCGGATTGCAGGCGCATCATGCCGGTGTCGTTGCCGCCGGTCGAAGTGTCACCGAGAGGGAGCGGGGACGCGACCTCACCGACATTATCGTCAGTTCCGGGGAACCCGACGCCCTTGAGGAGGGTCTCGAGGAAGAACTGCGTATCGAATGTGAAAGGAGTCTGGGAGTGCCGTATTTAATGATCATGAGAGAATGGAAAACGCTGGAACTACTCACAGTGTCGAAAGGCGCAGCGTCAAGGGTCGGGTCAACCTTGTCGGCACGAGCGATAGTGTGCGAAGCCAGGAGGGAGACGACCTCGAACGGCGTGAAGCCTCCTGCATCATCGAAACGGGCGAGGATGCTGGTCACATTGTCCTGAGGCTCGGGGATCAAACCATCAATAGCAGGAGCAGTTGCGTTCGGACGGCCCGCAAAGAACGTAGCGCGCGGAGCGCCCTGTAAAGTGTGAATCAGTCATGCGGTCAGGTAAGCAAAATTGTATGCAGGAACTAACAGGGCAGTTAGAAAGCGCGACGGCGCCGGCGAACTGGACAAGGTCACCAGCCGAGATGGTCGGGTGGCTGGACAGGAAGGGGATCAAGTTGTTGACGGAGTCGTCGATACCATTGCTGGCGAAGAACTCGGGCTCAACGAGCGGGAAGATGAGCATCGAGCCATCGGCTCCTCCGCCACTGCATGATATTCGAGATGTCAGTGCTCCCGTTCGTCCAGCGAGAAATTCAAGCCTTATAATGACGCACGCAGAAGGACCCAGGGAGCGGGAGATCGGAATGGCGTCGTCTACAGGATTTCGATGTCACTCTTTATTCGAATTGAAAAACGGGTATTATACTAACGGAAAGTTAGCCGGATGATTTCGTGTGCTGTGATGGTTGTCAGTGCATTCAGGATGTAACATATTTTTGTTAAGCATACCGTCTTCACCGCAGTCGTTCTGCAATACCATGGACTGCAGGTCCTGGGCGAGCTAAAACGAGACATACTATCATGAATGAACATCGAATTACACAAGCATAACGAGCATACCGGGATGAAGTCGCAGCACACAGCATTGCTAACGATAGTGCCGTCCGAGCAGACAGCAGAGCTGGAGGCGGGTGCAGCACGCACACTCGCGGCGAGGGCCACGAGAGCGAGGAGAGCAGGGAAAGCCATTGGATTGTAGTCCGGTGTAAACAAGGTAGGAGACGAGAGTGAGAGAACTCGATGTCCTGAAGTCTTCAGCAGGGCGACACCCTGCTTATATACCATTCAGAGAGGCTATGTCTCGGACATAATTGTGCAGCATGAAAGTAGGGCATGTACCAGCGAAGCGGGTAGCTCGCAGGACTGTGGGCGGTTCGCCACGGTTCCACGAAGTGAACCAGTTCGGTGGGCCGTCCACCACGCGGTAGTGCAGAAAGTGTACGTCCTGAGCCAACGATCCTCCTGAGGATAAGCAGCGAGTGGGAGAAAATTAGACAACCCTGGAAGTATTCACTATGTATTACTCGGGCTCAAACACGATGGGTCCCGTTTTATTGTCCCCCATGTGTGTGGTCTGTCTCGTGGTGGTCAAGAAGGTCAACGAGCTCGATGAACCGTACCGAAATTCTGAGTACACTGACAGTATGGTTGTTCGCGATGCAGAACATTGGAATCGGAAATATGAGACGTGTTGGTCACGGTAAAGGTGAAAGAATAGGGGCACAGTGCACTAACAGAGCAAACCAGCGGTATGGGTACGGTACACAGGCTGAGCCGGCAACACAGGTAGCATTGCTACGCAGACCCCAGGGTGATGATGTATAATTTGATAACCTGGTATGTGGCCTATTTTTAACGCTTGCTAACCTAAGAAAGGGTGGCTAAAATTGCACAAGAAATCCGGTGTCTTGGCAATGCTACTTGCATCATCTAGTACAAGCGTGGGGCGGGATACGTCCCTCGCCTTATCGATAAGAAGGGCTTGAACCATGGTCTCGGTTCCGGTGAGGTCGAATTCGAGGTGGACCCGAGAGGCATAGCTGCTTCTAACGATGCATCTAAATTTGACCAAGCTATTTGGGGCGAGACGGTCATAGTTGAGCCCGGAGAATGCCCTAATCGTCCCGAAATAACCTCACCTAACGGGTCCGGTCATCGTAAAGGTCATTCGATGCTTTTGGGCAATGTAGATGAGAAGAAACTACCCGTCGCCCATTCATCCATGTCACACATTTGTCGAAAGTACTGTCAAGTCTCGCATAGACTGTCGGGAGTTTGTCGCTGGTAGCTGAGCGAAATACTATCTCAAGTATATTTACCTGCATTGCTTGGCCAACAGCCTCTCGATTGATATATGTCGACGTTTGTCTGTTGACATTTTGTGAGCATGATGAGTCGAGACCGTTCAGCTCGACTAAAAATGTGGAGAGGATAATAGTGTTGTAGATATTTTTAGCCATCTGCCGCCCGAGTGGGCTCGTGAGAGCTAAATTCGAGTTCGTCTTGCAAGTTGATCACCTCAGTCCGTGTGGCTCCTACCCTTCGGTCACACGCGAAGCAAGTCGTACTCATGTCCGACGACTGCTGAGGCTGTCACCACGCTGATTACACGGAGCTTGACTGTCGTTCTGGACTACGGCACAGTGCTTGAGCGTCAGTACCTGAGCGGGCAAGGGAAATTTCGAAGCTCGGACAACCGGCAAAAGCCCGGTTCGGGAGGCATTCATGCTCACAACAGGCGGAAGAAGCGGCACCTGTGAATATACTGCCAAGACCCTCTGACGCGGAGCCCAATGGTTTCTGCTGTATTGAAGAATGATATCAACTCGAGCAACGGACAACTCACGGGTTCCGGTATAAGGGATTGGGACATGGCGTCGGATTTTGGGGTTTTGCTTGCAACAGGTCGCGGGCTCACCAGCCCGTCCTGCTGGTCACCAAGCAGTCCTCCTGTACCTACTCTGAGGTATTCGCACTATCGCCACCCGCTATTGTCGTTGAGCTGCGCTTTGAGGCGTACTCTTGCTCATTTCTTGACACTTTGCGTTGTGTTTCGCGCTGCGGCCACCCCACTCTTCATATCTCTGTTGTGAGTCAACACCCCACAACATATCAACAGACATCCATTGATATGCCCAGCCATCCCAGAGGGTCTAGATATAGCACACAAACGAATTGGAGGAAGACGCTGCCTCCCGCACGGTTTTCACCGTGCCAGAGGCTTCTCCTTTATGAAGGCAGAGCACACTAAGGCGCACGCGCTGAGCGCAACTGTGAACCAAAGCGCCGCCTGGATGCCGTCCTGATACGAGAGCACGACGGCAGCGCGCGTCTTCGGGGCGAGCTTGTCCAAGTATTCCAGTGATTCACGGACGTGCGTGATAATCTACAATGATGGATCACCATCAGACAGAGCCCGAAAGAATGATGTCTCAATGCGCTCACTTCATCGACATCGGCGCCCGTAAGGCGTTCACGGAGCTTCTTGCGCAGGGTCTCTTGTGCAATCGTCGTTCCCACAGATAGACCAACGACGGAGCCGAGCGAGCGGAAGAGATATGATACTGTCCTTGGATTAGGGCATGTCTCTGAACAGGTCATGTAAAACTAACCAGCAGTAGCGATAGCCTGGTCGGCCTGTCCCGCATTGGCGATAAGAGCGATGAGCGTCGTTGTGATTCCAGCACCTGACACATGTGTCAGATCTAGCCTCACTCGCATCTACGTTTTGTGCTTACCGTTACCGTAGTTCGTCAAGGTCAGGCCTATATACAATTTATGAGTGCTATAACGCTAGTGACCCCCCAGAGGCAGATACATACCAACAAAGAGGCCCGCAAGCGAGTGTACCATCAGGCCCGTAACTCCGACAGTGAGGAGTGCTCCTCCAAACATCATACCAAATACCCCTAAGGTAAGGGCATAGTACTTCCCCGTCGCCTGCATGATGATTCCACTGAGAAGACTGCCTGATACACCACCGAAGACGCTGGGGAGAAGCGCGACGCCTGCTTGGCGTGCGTTCATGCCGCGGACAGCTTGTAGGTACAGTGAGATGTGGAACATGTAGCATAATGAAGCGCCAAGCGAGAAGAAGTTGCAGAGATAGCTGAAGACTAACGAAGGGCGAGTAACGATACGGGCGGGGGCGAATGGCTCACGGGCAACCTTTGCCTCAATGACTATAAATGCGATGAGGAACACGGCAGCGGCGCAGAAAGAGGTGATGGTGACGCGGTCCGACCAAGTGACATTCCCGCCATGGTCGAGGGCAAGAAGCAAGGAGAAGACGGCAATGACAAGCGTGGTTGCACCCCCGAAGTCGATACGGGCAAGCTTGGCACGGAGATCGGAGGAGTCTTTCTTGGGAAGGTTGAGGCCAACGGCAACGCAAAGAGTAGCGATAAGCGTTAGTGGAACTTGGATGAGGAATGCCCTAATGGTCGTTCGATCAGAGCGTACTATAAGATGTCTACTAGAGTGCTCACCATCTCCAGCCGATGCTATCTGCCAGGAGACCGCCAAGAGGAGCTCCGGTAGCTTGACCTGCAGCGAATGCGATGTTTCCGAAACCTATGGCACGTGAAAAAGAAGTCCGACAGAAGGTAGCTGTGAGTTCTTACCCTGCCACGTGCCTCGTTGCCGCAGAGGGACGATATCCGACATAACTATGGAAGATATGCTACACCAGATCTCACGTGAGTTGGAAAGGTTCGGAGAACTTGGCATTAAGCTTACGTTGTCATACCTCCCCCACCAATCCCTGCGAACGCGCGCGCAGCAATGAGCTCAGGCATATTCCGAGCTAAGCCACAGAAGAGGCAGCCAAGCGCGAAGACGACATATGCGAAGATCAAGCATGACTTCCGCCCGAAAATATCGCTGAGCTAGACGAGGCTGCAATGAGACTCACTTCTCAAACACACGATCTAGCCTCACCTTGCCGTATAGCGGCCTGTACCCAGTCATGTCACCAGATCGTGCGAAAGAGATCGTCGAACTCACTGGAAGCTTGTCATAGTCAACATGTAACCTGTGGCAATCCAACTGGTGTTCTGTAGGGATTGGAATTGACTGCCGATAGAGGCATATGTCGCAGTAACAATTGTGTAGTCCATTGCCACAAGAAAGAGGCCAAGAATCATTGGTCCCAGCTATGTTTGCCAATGAGCACAGATATGCAGAGCCGTCCTAAGTCCTCCAGAGGCTTAATGCTCACCACCGCAATAAGGACCGCCAGTGGCTTCGTATCCTGAGGTGCCTCCGCGGGCTGAGCAACGTCAGAGTCTGGGTGGTTCTCCGTTCCATTCTGGGTGCCGTAGTCTGTTGTCGTTGGCTGCTCGCGCAACAGGGGCGCAGTCTCGTCTGAAGAGGTTGCGGTAGTCATGATGGTTTAGCGGCTCCTGTGAGCACTTCGCAGAGGCCTTTTGAACGGAGTTCCGAGGTGCGAAGTGATCTACGGTCGTGAGTCAAGTACAACAGACGTCTACGGGGTACAGTGAGATTACAAAGACGAAATGAGTGAATCTGACGGGCGATTTGACATGGGGATACGGATGCGGACGGGGGCAACCTGCTTCGTGATGGACGTGAGAGACTAGGGGTTACAGGGTAGACCCTAACCCCGATGCAGGTGCTCGCTGCCTTGCTTTTCCAGCACGTTATCCTCGCTTCAGCGCAGCTCACTGGCGAAGAATGGATGCGAATTCAGATACAGGTGCAACAGGAACGTTTCACAGAGCGGTTTCTACGTCGAAGGAGCTTACCCCGCGTTCATCGCAGAAGAGTCAAGACGGCATCCACTTGGCATCGCCTCATGGGCGCTGAGGGGAGCACGGACCTCCGCAGCCAGGGCCCGTGTGAAATGCATCGAAAATAACTACGACAGACATCCGCAGTAGATTGGAAGACACAACCCGCCGCTGTGATCATATTCGCGCAAGATCGGAAGGATACTCGGCGATCAGGTAGTCTCATAGTGCCAAAGTTCACGAATTCGAGCTTCGAAGTAATTTTGAGCCTGAGCCGGCGGTAGGAGGAAGTTCAATGGCATAATCATTCGCATTCCAAACAGCTCATACACAAGGCAGAAAGAAAACGGGAGAGAACAGAGAGGGGAGACTATCTACTCTCCGACTGTACCCGCCACGACGTTCCCGTGGACACCCCAGGACACGCCAATACCGAACATCACCCATCCTATGAGAATGATGCCCAGTGCAATCGCACTATAGATCCAGCGAAGCACCGCCGTCCCCACAGTTGGCGTTTTCAGCAGACGTTCCTTCTGCTTCAGCTTCGGCTCGTCAGTCTCTTCAGCAGCCTTGACGAGCGCGTTGACACCCTTCTTCTCCGCGAGCCTGCGAATCTCGTCCGGCTTGTCCCGTGGGGATACCTGCGAGAGCCGTGCCGCAGGGAGTGCAGCGGGCCATGCGTAAGAGACGAACAGGAGTGTGCCAGAGATGGCGACCGAGACGAAAGCATAGACGAGCCACAACGTGACGGCAGGGTCAAGGGAGTCGGTGGCTGATAGATCCTGCATACGGCCTGCTGCTGTGGTGATGATGACTATTGAGGCCTGCACTACAGATTCTGAAAGTGTTCGAGCATGTCAGGTTGTTGGTCACACGATCGCAATGAGAGGAAGACCCACTCTTGATTGCAAAGCTGTCACGGCCAAATATATCAGCAAGTATGCCAAGTCGGAATGTAGGGAACTTACCCTGTCGCAAAGTACTGTGGGTCGGGAATGATGTTCCGAACTATTTCCACTTGTGGCGCCGGGGTTACAGCCTAGTATAGGCGAAGAGTAATAACAACGTCAACACTCGCTTCACTTCGTCCACAGGATGGCTACAAGCTTACCTGCGAAAGAGCATAGAACACATATGCCGCAACTGTGGAGCATCGTGTAAGTTGAGTTTCCGGGCGGCGGCAGGGACGTCGCCTTACTGAACGTCGGAACGGTATGGGAGAACTTGAGCAGCAGCATCGAAATCAGGAAAGTGAGACCAGACAGAAAGACTGCAGATCGGTACGTAATCAGTTTCGATCTGGGATACACGAGAAGTATACACACGGAAGGTTATCCTGTGGCCATAAACATCGACATAGATGCCCAAGAGTGGAGTCAATCCGGCAGGGAGGAGCAGATAGAAGCTGGACACCCATCCGCCAATGACTGCACCCTTCTGGAGGCGCTGCTGTGCAAACTGACTACAGAACAAGTCAGTACTCACTCTCAGCTCAGACGTGTTTATCGCAGGCTACTCACGTGGAGATAGAGACAAAGGACTGCACACCCGCATTTTCAAAGACAGCAAACGCGACGACGAGCCAGAAGGTCAGCGGGAGGTGCTGAATAGCCTTGATCTTGAACGCCCCCGCCTTCGACTTCCCAGTGTGCTGCTTCCCGTTCGTCTGGTCAGTGACATTGTAGTGCGCACGCAGGTATCGATCGAGGAAGAACACCGCGATGGCGCAGAGGAAAGAGAACAAGGCAATCACGGAACTGATCCAGAGCGCCCACGCGTAGGAGCCGAGGTTCACGGTGATGATATTGGCAGTCGACTGGCCGGTGAATTGTGCCAGGTTTGCGACACTCCTGCCATGCGGTGATCAGCAGACCCCAAGCAAACGTCACAAGTCCTGTCGCACCAAATGGCTCCTGCAATCGAATCGAACAGTTAGTCACGGCGGCCGCGCCGAATACGTAATTCGCACCGATAGAGAAGGCGAATCCCCGCCCTGGAGCAAAGTACGTCGAGAAGATACGATGTTGCGCATTGTCGAGGGAGCCATCGCCGATAGCCGCCAGGACCTTCCCGACGATCAGGAGCGGGTAGCTGTTGAGGTTATTGGTTGCCGCGCCAGACATGACCATAGCGCCGCTCAGGTGGAAGAAAGCGAGGATGACTGAGAACAATGCGCCGCCCCACTTGTCGATACAGAAGCCGAGCCCAATGCATAGGAATGTGTTGACCTGCCGTCGATATGCGTCAGCAATGATGCAGTGTCTTATAATATGACATCGCGGCCAAGCGCAACTAACTAGATTGGTCACAGCGACCTAGCCGATGTGTCAACACATTTCGAAACACTGTGCGAGCACTGCAACATACCAGAGTCGCGAACTGCGAGTTATTGATATGTGTCTCCTTGATGATCGTCGTCTTTAGAGACCTGTGATATGTGAGACATTAGAATGCGAGGCAAGTACGCTTGATCGACGCGTACACAATCAAACCCTTAGGATTATCATATAAGTGTCAGATCGACATAACAGGGGTGTAGAGGGCTCACATTCGACCAATGGTTCCCAACTGGATAGCGGATAGAATATCAGTACACCTTGTCCATCGCACAGTCTGTGGTGAACGAAAGACGTACATGTACACAGGCAGGTCAACACGATGATAACCACTTGCCATGCAATGGGCAGCTTCGGCTTCGTAGACGTCGTCGAAGGAGAGTAGGGTAGTATCTGTTCATCGGTATGACTCGAACCCTTGTCTTGATGGTCATAAGAGACTTTCTCCTCGACGGGGGACTTCTCCGTGCTGCTGCTGCGTTCCATTGCCGTAGTGGATTCCAGTGAACAGGGCGGAGGGCAAGCCACGGAGGAGTTAATTCCCAACTGTCGCTCATCTTATCAGATTATGGGGTGGCGTGGTTGGGAGAAACAGGCTGGACTAGGTCTCCGTGTGATGGAAAAACTCACAGGTATGGGACGGAAGCGCTGCACAGCGCCTGAGTGTGAGACCCCTCCATTGTGGCACATGTTCTCACTATTGAATGCCAAGGGCGAACTTGAACGCTCTGCACGCGCTGCCGAAGACTTCGACCTGCCACTACTTTGACAGATCATTCTTATGCCCGACGCATTGCGGAAGGCCAGACAGCCGCCCGAAAAGGAGGTCGCCGGAATGCAGTATACGCGTGATCCCCCGAGGTAAGCATAGTGAACAAGGGTTAACAGTAGCTGCTTCTAAAAATAGTTTCCAATTTATTGAGCACGGAGGAGTGGGATGCGAGCTAAATATAGAACTGGTCTTATCTGATAATCGGGCCCCGCCATGAGCCGTTCCGAATGGGGTGACATATTTCCGCAAGGTCTCCATGAGCTGCACTCGATGTATCCATCGGCAGTTCCGGCATCGTGAACAATGTCAAATAGCAAGCCTCTAGAAATCCACATAGAACAAAATGGACCAGGATGCGACGAGTGATTGGCGTGCAGAAGAGAATAAACGTCAGCAACGTACACGTATCTGAATTGAAAGCCGTCCCGTGAAGGAAGCGGCGGGTTCCAGATGTGTGTGTTCCTGGGTCGTGCCTAGCCTGAATCTTCTTAACATGCGCATAATCGAGCTGGATGTCACGAAAGGTCCTAAGGACAGCGAGGAACATGAAGTTGTCCAGGTTAGGCGGACTGAATTGCGACAGATGTGTCCTTGGCATGCGTCACAAGGTCGGGAGTTCCTCGAAGGCAATCAACCACCAAGAAAAGACTTCGTCGGTTTCTAAGATCCCAAACTTGCACGCTCTCGCAGGCACCAAGACTGCGCGGCTCGGTCCATTTACTCACTGGCTAGGGGACAGTGTGAGACGATATTTTCGAATCCGAGGTAAAACTGGCGGCCGCAAGCTGTACCTATCTTATCAGAAATGGGCATGCAAGCACGTGATGGCTTACAATTTGGCCTGCGGGGCATAATCTTCTGTCCTGTCCTCGTCGGCCCCCGATTCGGAGTTCGGATGTCCGTTCATCCAAGCGTTGCCTTGAATGCAGCATCTTATGCGTGAAAGAGAACCTCCGGTCGTTTGGAAATGGCATGGAGCCTGTTTGACAAGTCCTGGAAGCTGCGAGCATTGCAGGAACTACAGGCTGCAGAGTCTTCAAGACTAGTCACGAGAGGATGTACGGTCACACCATCCACAAGACGGTCAGATTGTCGACACCGTTTATGAATACACACATGCAGCATATGCGCTCCGAGAAACGCATACTACTAGTTGCACAAGTTGCAGACATCCAGAGGTGGGGTGCAGGAGATCGGATAAAAGGTATATGAGAAGCAGTAACGCGTTTTGTTCAGGGACCGGGCCAGGACATTTCATTCACGATGATGTGGCCACAGGTTCTCCAGCTCAATTACCAATGGAACGTGAGGATATCCACAAGTTAAGGGCCTGTTCGGTAACTCCGCTTCGCAAGGCCGACTCCACCAAAATCAAAGCGTCCGCTTCATTTTTGTCGGCCTCGGCCTAGCAAAACGGGCGCTTACAGAGCCATCTGCACCTATTTCGAGCGGAGCGGACGCCTCGGCCTCGCGAAGCGGAGTTCCCGAACAGGTCCTAAAGGCCCCGCGAGTTCCTCGTGCCGACCTGGCAAGACGAGCCAGCGACGAGAGCGAGCGCCTCGCCTCCTCGCACGTGGCACTCGAGAGCCGGTGACATGTGACAAGTCACAAAGCAATGCGCGTGACGCGACGCGTCTGCCGAGGAGCGTGTCCGCGGTCACGGCCACCGCCCTGCTCTCCATCCTTCCTCTCCTCTCTCTGGTCGCATCTCATTCTGCTTGGTATACCCAGCCCTTACACGCCGCACGATGTCTATTGTAACGATAAGGGTAGGTCTTTCCATCAAATTATCGCGCCACGTGCTCAGTGTCTTGCTCAGAATGTCGAGTTCCTGAACAACCCCGCACGATTCCTGGATCCATACCACTTCCGCGTTACGTTTGAATGCATAGCGCCCTTACCAGAAGGTGGGAAATACAATGATTGCATTTGATGGGGTCTAACACGCCGACCGATCACGCGTCTTTCGCGTTGCAGACCTCGAGTGGCGCCTCATCTACGTCTCATCACCCGGGAATGAGGAGCTCGACCAGGAGCTCGACGACTGCCTCGTCGGTCCTGTACCTGTTGGTGTGAACTCATTTGAGTTTGAGGGAAGCCCCCCGTCGCCCGACAAGATCCCACCAGAAGACGTCCTCGGCGTGGCCGCGCTGATCTTGACTGGCTCGTACAAAGACCAGGAGTTCGTGCGCGTGGGGTACTACCAGAATACCGAGTACGACAACGAGGAGATGAATGAGGCACAACCGGAGCCTATCCGGTTTGATCGGCTTGTTCGGGACATCAACACGAAGCCGAGAGTAACAAGGTTCCAGATCAAGTGGTACGGCGTTGTCGTGTGCCGGCTGTTCTGGGTTTACCTGACCGTACACTGTTTACCAGGGATGTTTCGCCACAGAGACCAGGTCAGGCTGTGTCCGCAGGTGCCGCAACATCAGCAGCGGTTCCCTCTGCGAACGACATCGATATGGAGGACGCAATAGATACCAATGGTACTTCTTCATGACAGTCGAGGGTATACTTGTGAGTGCAGATGATCGTCCCCGTTGAATTCGTAGCTGATAATGCGATAGCTAGCCGAATTCGTGCCTCCATATTTTATACGGATATATTCCTCAAGCAGCATATACATGAGACATGATAGATGCTCGAGCTAGAGCATTGATCTCCCTTCCGATTGCAAACGTTTGTGCAACGATGCTATGGATTGTAGCGGACCAAAATGTATGACATCAAGCCTTGTAACACATCGACAATTTATTAGTTCCTTCCATGACCCATACTGCATAAGCCTTGAGGCCTTGAGGCCTGACACACACGCCGAACCATGCCGTATTCGAGCAGAACATGTAACGAAGATCGTGGCCAAGGCACCATCTCGGGTAGTCCTGACATCCAGTGCCGCTGGATGTCACAGCTGTCGTACTTTGTTCGAAAGCCTGGGCGGTGTCTAGCAGCTGGATATAACATTTCGTCATGGACATCGAGTCCAAGTGCTCTATTGATGTGAAAGCCTTTTGGGAATAGGAACTCACAAAAAGCCAGTGAGCAGCGGCGTTCTCCTGAATTTGAGCTCGCCAAGTACCTCTTAAACATATACGGCATCTTGAGTCTTAGCCGCGGACGCCCAGCGCTCATATGCCGCCCTGAAAGATCTCTCATAAGCAGTGTCGACATTCAAAAGGGCCCAGCACGCACTGACTTTCGTCCCGCTCATCTCACTCTCGCCATGACTTCCACAGAGACGATCCGAAAGGCATTAGCGTACTTTGAGGGGCCCGCGCGGGGTCCCGTACCTCCGGACATCTACGAAGCCCAATACTGGGAGATGTCGGGTGCACATGCCATGCTGGTGAGCGACATCGACGTGTTGGTACCCGCTGAGATGATGAATTTAAAGCTAATTATTGGTAGATGAACGGCCTGCTGAGTTTGTATGAGGTAATCAACAATGTTTGTACTCACAATCTCCTCTTCATTATCAATTTGTACAGCAAGCAATCAGCATTGCGCAAGAGAAGCAGAGAGATTTCGTCATGTATGCCCTACAATGGGTTGCCAACCTGCACCACCACCACGAGTGAGTTTTTGAGCACGATCTTGTAGTGCATATGGATACAAGGAATACGGGTACACAGATGGGAGGAGAACATATACTACCCACTGTTCAATCCCAAGTTCGGCACCGAAGCCATCGTCGCAGAGCACGCCACCTTCGCGGATGGCGCGCATGCACTCGAGCAGTACCTCACTGCATGTCTTCCAGCAGGCACGAAGTGGGGATATGGCAAGGTCGTCGGTCCTCACGTACCACATACGTTCGATGGTGAACGACTGAGGTCGCTCATTGACGGATTCGTGGAACCTCTCACGCAACATGTTCGTGCCTTTTGACACACTGGATAGAGATTGTGAGCAGTGAGGCTAATATTTACAACAGTTCATGCAAGAAATTACATACCTAGAACCAGACAAGATCCGGGCATCGGGACTCACAGTCGAGGAGATGAAGCACATCGCTTCCGTGTCCGAGGCGCACATGAAAGGAATGGTGCGTGTAATTCAAACTTAGATGTGCAAGTCTGCTTCATTAAGACCATCCGCACTGGTAGCCACCGACCACGTTCCTCACCTACACCATTCTGCACACGCCAGCAACCTCAGGCTTCCCGCCCGTCCCAGGCTTCGTGAAGAGCTTCTTGGTGCCATACATCTTCTGGCTTCCGAACAGAGACGTGGGTCCCATTGACAGATGACGCGATTGATGGTTCGCTTATATTCGTCTAGCTATGGCAATTCGCTCCACAAAAGTAGCTGTGGCCAACTACTGTAGTAGATATTGGGTGTGGTTAACCTGACTCGTCTGTTTCTCCCCATTCTCGATGGTCCCAGATTGAGACGGTTGAACTCGTGAGCTGGGACGCGAGATGTGTCACGTTTTGTATGACGAACCAGGAGCGCATGTATGAGCGTGATGGGCCAGAGCGTGCGATCTTTGCGTCTTCGAGTCTTTCCTAATAGACCTAGAAGCCGCTCCCTGAGTGCTGAATTTCATATTGACGGGGACAAGTAGGATCTAGCATAGGACGGGCGAACCAAGACCCTGGTCCAGAACAGATGCGAGCCGCCGTCGTGGCGTTGTTCCCACCCTCCGGGACCATATAATGCCAAAGATGAGCCTACAGGTCGCGAGTACGGTCGACAAGTTAATTGCTGAGTTGCTGAGAGTTACGAAAATATCCCTGCTGCTGGCAAGAAGACAAAAGGTCTCGACGATAGTATTTGATGGGAGAACAGAGACACGTGAGTTGACGAAATCGTGGCGTAGTATGTGATTTGCGAGGCGGCTATGCTCGAGGCTTGCCTCAGCACACCACGAGCGCCGGAATATATGTTTAGAGCCATAAACCGTCTCGGTCTCACTCTTTTCTCCCTTGCATCTCATTCGACTGTCCCAAGCAGCCGCGGAATCTCATCTCTCACAATGTCTGGTGCGTTGACCCACCGCAAACGAGGTCGACCGCCCGACTTACTGGAAGATACGCGACTTGACAGGAGCAAAGCCCGAAGTGGCGACCTTCGCCGCCGGATGCTTCTGGGGCGTCGAGCACATCTTCCTCAAGCACTACAAGGATAAGGGCATCCTCAACACCGCAGTGGGCTTCACTGGCGGCAAGGAAGAGTCCACGAACCCGAGCTACAAGACTGTATGCACCGGAACCACGGACCATGCGGAGGCTGTCAGGATCGAGTTTGATCCGGAGCAGGTCAAATACGACGAGCTCGTCGGTGCGTGCCCCTCTAAATCCTATCACTGCCGCAAAAACGTAATCGCATCGTTCTAGAGTTCTTTTACCGCACGCATGACCCCACGACCGTGAACAGCCAGGGAGCTGACACCGGAACCCGTAAGTAATGACAGAACATGCACAGACCATTGCATGCCGACTGCTGTGCCCAGAGTACCGCTCTGCGATCTTCTACAACACCCCCGAGCAGCTCGAGATCGCCAAGCGCGTGACCGAGGAGGTGCAGAAGAAGCATTTCGACCCCAAAGGCAAATCCACCTCCCTCTCTTCCTTCCTCACCAATCTCATCCGCCCCACAGGCCAGAAGATCGTCACCGACATCGTTCCCGCCGGACCCTGGTACGACGCGGAGGAGTACCACCAGGAGTACCTCCTCAAGAACCCGACCGGCTACCACTGCCCCACTCACCGCCTGCACTGGTGATCCCCCCGCGTGACATAGGGTTTGTGAGGTGTTATAGGGCTCTTGAGAAGTTTGTAATCCTTGTGCGATCGTGTACTTATATCAGGCATGTCAATGCCCGAGCAAATTCGATGTTGTTGTGCTCTACGAATCAATGTGGGTATATATCCACAAAAAGAACGGAAAGGGGTGGAATCCCTGGCTACAGGCGATATCCGCGATTCGCTATCGAGACCAAAGATACAACGTCTAGCGGAGGCTACAGGTACAACAAACACAGCACAGTCCCAAGAATATCGACTCCGAAGTGGTGCCTATATAGTCCCACGCAATCACCCTAGAAACGCGCAAATAAGCATATGTCACCGTAGATCAGCCGCCCCTGGTTCCCGTCTTCCTGTCTACCGCCGGCAGTTAGAGGAACTCCGCGGGACCCCGCCACTCCGCATCCTCGCAACCAAAGCTCTGGAGCCACTCGCGCGCATGGTACATCGTCCTCCCTTGCGGCCACTCGGTCAGCTGCGCCTTCCCGTCCTTCCAAGACACTGTGTAGTGCTCGTCTTCAATGCGCGCGATCTTGACCATAGGGAAGCCCCGCTCGACTGCGACCACAGCGTCGTCGATGCTGAAGTGGGATAGGCCGACGTAGCGTAGACCTGGCGGCAGCCCCGCGCGCAGTTGCTGTAAATGGACGAAGGTGTGTGAGCAACAGCCGGTTCTGCAAAGGGGGTAGGGGGGGACAAGTACGCACCGAGATAAAATCGACCGTGTCTGTGTTGGCCGCCGCCTCGAGGGACAGCGCGCGCACGCCGCGGGGGACTAGCCACATTGCTACGGCAGCGGCGACATCCTTAGGCAGCGTCGCCGTCAAGCTTGTCAGATTCAATAGCGACGGGAGGACGCCCCACACGGTTGCGTCGTATCCAAGCCGTTTCTGCGCCCACTCCGCACTAGGGACGGTGAGCTGGAGGGTGCGCAGAGCGCCGCGGCCACTGAGAAAAGCGCCGATGGCGGGGAAGAGATCGTGGTCGTTCACGCGGTAGCCAAGGAGCGAGAAAGAGAAGTGGCGCAAGAACGGCAGCGCCTTGATGTGCTCGCGGAACTGCGTGGACGCGGTGCACTCAAGCACGACCTGCAGCCGCAGCGACTCGAGCTGGTGTCCGTTCGCGAGGATCGCCGAAAACGCACGGCTCTCGTGCGGGAATAGCCCCAGGAAGTCGAGGTGCGTCAGGTTCTTAACGGAGATGACCTCCGTCGGGAACGTCCAGTTCAGATTGTGCAGCCGAATAAACCGCAGCGTGGCTCGATTTTGCACGAGGAATTCATCCAGTTGCTGCGACGAACCACCGTTGGAGACATAGGAGAATTGTGTCAAGTGTTTGAACCTTGGGAACCGTAACTCGCCGGCGCCGTCAGACGGCCTATGAATGGTGAGGCGTCGGTCAATTATAGGTGAGAGTACAGCGGCTAGCGACCTTACATTAATGACAGCCCGTTCAGTCTATGGTTGACGGACTCCAGTATTTTCAAGAAGGAATGCATGTCCTTCCAGCGCATTGAGCAATGGACATTCTTCAAATTCTTCAGCTTCGGCAGGGCGTTTGCCAGCATACCTTGGCGTACACAGGGTCAGCGACCAACTTACCCCAACGAGGGGCTGAGCCATACCCGTCTGAAAGGTCATCGGAAAGGCGTCCCTCCCGGGTACGAAGACACGTAAGAGCTTCACATGGTTGGCGAAATTATCGTCAGTGATGAACTGGGTAAGTATGTCGGCACTGCGTTGAGATTCCTGTCTGTCAGATGCTTCATGGCAACAGCCATATCAACGGCGACGAACGGTGTGCAGCCACAGTCATGGTTCTCACCAAATTTCAGGTCGATTTTCTGGAACAAAAACTCGCTGGCAATACGTGAGAGGACATGGGGGACTGAGAGAAGAGTCTTGAGATCTCGTGTAGACAGGTATAGCGCAATTTCACGCCAAATTTCCGTGGAAAATCCTGGTGAGGTTTGGTGCGGCGCCACAGACTTGCAGAAAAAAGATGGAATTATCAGCGATGACGAGAAGGAGCTAGGGGATGTAGCTACCTTCCCCTGGCTACCTACCTGCACCATGAGGGATTTGGCCTCAGGGTTATCAGGTTCATGGACAAGGACAGCTTGCAGGTCTTCGGTATATGTGTCAGAGATAACATCTAGAGCGCAGCCGTCTAGAAGGAGCCAGACCTTGGTACGCGCTCGCAGCCAGCCCCGCGGCCATTCTAGCCTTCGCGCGCATCAGCCGCGCTTTTGCAGCACTGGCAGGCGACAGTTTGTGTATTAGGAGCACTGACTGCACCGCGTTTTCGATGAGTGCACGGGAGCTGTTTTCGGCGACCGCAAGTAGTGTTTCAGTGACAAGAGACCGGAAGAGGCTGGAGGACGGACCGCTCAAGCGTCAGATGTCCCATCGCGTGTAGAAGGACATCGGCCTTTTCCTCGTCCGGGAGTTCCGCAGTCACATCCCGGATGCTCGCGTCGATGATTTTGGGGTTGAAGACGTTCATAACGGCGAGGGATGGGGTAGAGATCGCGAGGGGCTGGTGGGGTCTCGCGACGAATTTGAGATGAGCACACGGGGGGTCAGGCTCTTCAATCTCTCGCATTCACAACGGCATGTGTATTACTGTCAAAGATACCAGTCGTATCAAACCGGAAGCTGCGTAGGACGTGAACTACTGCTCTATCCACCGTCATAGAACTGGGAGTAACACGAACTCGACGAGAAAGCGGCGCTGATGGTGGCTGTCGGGTTGCTTGACTGTGGCTATAGCGTGATGAATGTCGCACTGAGCCGCACGTGGATTGTTATTCTGTGATTAATCCGGCGGCAGCCAATTTGTAGAGGACTTGATTGCTGTGGTTATAGAAACCGGACGCGTGAATGGTAAGTTGGATCGAGAAGGAAAGCTGGGAGTCTTCACCAGGTCTTCGCCCGGTCTCGCCAGCTCTACTAATATCGGCGGGCCCGGGCAGCGCCGGCACGCCGGCAGCGCGCGAGACTGTCACCATCAGACGTGGGGTGGGAGAGTCCCCTTAGACTACCCTCCCGGAGCTGAAATTGCAACTGGTGAGGTACTCGAGAACGCCATGCTCAATCCAGATTCTGCAGGTCAAGTAACAAGGACGAAGGGATGTTGAAACGGAAGATTACCCTGCATATCAAAGCGGTTGTCCAACCTGCCACCTGCCATTGGCTCGATCACTGCGAGATTGTAATCGTGGGAAAGCAGTCGTCTGAGCAGCATACATCCACTGCAAATCCACCCTGAGCAAAGTTCCTTGGTAGGACGCTGGCATACTGGAATATCTCATGGATTATACCGAGCTATGGCTGTGCAAACGTATGTGTGCGAGAGTAACGGCATCTACCATGCGCTATTCACCCATCTTACTCTCACTGAACCCGATGTCATGGCTCAGTGACACTCATCCTCCACGAGAGTCGGCTGGTTGCCAAGCGAGACGATTCCAAGCGCGAGAGCCGGCAGTTGTGCAGATTAGGACAAACGCCACAAGCCCATGTCATCAACTAACCGCGAGACTAACGGCATCAAACGTCTTCGCGGGTCCGGACTGCTTGACCGAGTTGTACCATGAGAGGTGACGGGTCGACCAAGCTCACACCACACAGTACAAGACCACTGCTTGCTTCGCTTAATGGGCCGGAGCACTAGAATAGCAGCGGAAGAAGGCTAGTTGTTTGAATTGCATGGGAGACATGGTAGCGTATGCTGGTCAGCACTCCTCTTCTATGCTCTATAAAGCAGAGAAGTCCCAACCCAGTCCGCACACAATCTAGCTTCGGACGAATTAACATCGGCGATTGAGCGGCAGTGTAGAGGCACACGCACCTAAAAGTAGCATGTCCGTTTTACTTCAGCTTGGCGAAAAGCCTGGGCGCGACGCAGTCCTGAGGTTGGGGTTAGTAAGTCCGTTCTAGCGCTCGGTGATGTATACGTACGTCTACGCAGTGCATCATGCTAAATTGAAGAATCCTTGTCAGTGGAATGTCAAGGAACCACAAGAGAAAGATGAGACGCACTGGTCTGTAGGGATTAGAGACAGCGATGGAATTTTGAGATCAGTGGTAAGTCAGGTCAGTCAGCGAAATACGCACAGCTGCATGCAAAAGATCAGTCGGCCGTCTGACATGAGCAACAAATTGACACGTACAACTCCTCAATGCAGTCCTCGCCGTGGTACTTGGTCTGGCCAGCGCCGACACGCTCCTGGCAGTGCTCGAAATGCTTGGTCGCAGCAAGGCACTTCGCGGACTGGGCGCACTCCTCACGGATGGCAGGGAGGGGCTGCAAAAATCACATAAAACTCTCTCAACCTGGTTCGGCCATCACAGACATGAACGACCACGTACGTCTTCGGGCTCCTCCTCTTCCTCCTCTTCCTCCGCGGCAGGCTCCTCCTCCTTTTCCTCCTCCTGGGGCTGCTCTTCAGGCTGCGCCTCCTCCTTCACCTCCTCTTCCTCCTTAGGCGCGTCGTTGTGCACGACGGGCAGCAGCGACGAGAAGAACGACGAGAGACTCATGGTAGACCGTGGTCCGCGAGCAGCACCGTGCCAGTTGACGTTGAAAGTTCGGTAGCGCCCGGGTGCGCCCGCGTCAAGCTCCGACTCGCCCGTTGCCGGCGCTCGCGCCCGTCGGGTGCAGCGACGACCATGGCGCCCGCTGACTCTTGCTCGTCGGGATCGCCATGGACGGCGCACAAAACCACATCGATGTCGACCAGCTGGCGACATGCAGAAGCGGAACGAGCTTGCACGACGTCGACGATGATATCCTCATCCTCCTATTCAGCTTCCTACCGGTCGGATCGATACTTGCGCTGAGGCAGGTGGGCACGGACGGCAGTGCATCACCCGTATCTGACCCGAGGCATCTCGACAGACGTGCAAGCGCATGAATGTGGTCTCGACGCAGCGCATCGTCTGGCAGAAAGCATATACTCAGCATGTCCTTTACCAGGGCCTCCCGTTCCCCTCTCGCAGCATCTTCTCGATGGATGCTACAGAGCTCGAGCGCTCCGTGCGGCGTGCACTACGGCTCGGCGCATTCTGGCTTTCTGCTGATGCCCGGCCACGGGAGTACATCGAATTCCAGGCAGCACACGGCGTTGCCGTGAGCAAGTTGTGCTTCCTGCCAGGGCGCGGAGATCGATACCTGGTCACTGTCTCGCAAGGAATCTGGTCCCTCATCTCCGTCTGGGACATCGTCCAGATGAAAGAGAATGGGAGTAATATTGCGCGCGCTACGTATAGCCCCAAACGCATGCTACTGTCGGGGCTCGTTGTCAACAGCGATCCCGACTCTGAGGGGGCCATAGCCATCGCTGTGCTGGAGAACACGTCGGTACATGTTGAGTCATTGTTCAATCTGTTTACTGAGTCGGGATATTTAGCAAGCAGAGGATTGATATCCTATCCTTCTCCGGTTCTAGAGGAGACGGGAATGAGCTACAACCAATTTGCACCGTAGACACTCCTCACAGGCCCGTAGCATTGGACGGCGACGTTATCATTTTCTGCGACGATTCATCTGAAACAGTTGTCATGAATTGGCGACTCGGGACTGCCGCCTTGCTGCTCAGTGAGAGCGAGTCCGACAAGCCCAGTCAAATGCAGGTATGTCGAAATATTTGACATTCACACGACCTAATTTCTGACGCGTTGATGCAGTCTAATCGCTGTTTACAAGTTGTCACCACCCGTGGAGACATCCTTGTTGTCAGGGCTCGCTCGATGGATTTCTTCCCAGAGCCGCAGCTGCGGTCTGCCAGCGAGTCGTCTCTGCCGTACAGGCCTTTGGCATCGCATTCCTTCGGCTGGATAGATGGAGTTTCGGTAGAGTTGCAGACTCGAATACCGGACGCACAATCGGATGAGGCGCTGGAGCCGATCTCGATTCTCCTACGGACGGAGATTGATGACCCGTGGTCATCACAGCCATGCACCCTAGACCTCTTCGCGCTCCAACCGAACCCAGCGTGGACGTCTGACACAGAAACTCAAACCGTGCCCTTCGATGCAGCGTCAGACTCGTTACCCACTCCGTTTATCTCTCCGTACATATTTCCGCCGGTGCACTCCTCGATATCGGTCCCGACAGAACGCGGCGCGCTGCGCTGCAGCGACGTAATTCTCCGTCCATACGGGACCGCCATATGGATCAAGCCCCGCCCGCGCTCGACGGACCTGACCACGTTCGACGTGCATGCGTCCGCCACGCAAGCCCCGGCTCGTCCCAAGCCGAGCGAGACGCTCCTCGCGTCTGTCTTCCCCGGGCCCCTGCGGAGCTGCCACCCGGACGTCCCGACGGAAAAGGCGATTTGGAACAGGCAGCTCGAGGAAGAAAGGGAGTGGGCCGCGATGGATTACGATGAGGCGCTGGGACGCGTTGCGCTGGGTGGAGGGCAGGGGAAGGTCACGGTTCTGGACCTCTGCCAGTGGTGAAATACCATATCGTACACCGGGACAGAATAAATATCAAATATGTTCGTACACACTCTGCTTCCCGTCGGAGCATTTCATCAAGATGGAGCTTGTTCTTCGGGAAATCCCAGGGAACTTTGCGACTCACTTCGCTTCTACTCTCGAAGGATTCGAACAGCGCGGCCAGTGCCCGATGGCGCGAGTGGGCCTTTCACGCGTTTCCCCACTTTCGGTGGGCCAGACGTTCCCCCACTTTCGGTGGGCCAGACGTTCCCCCAGCATATCTCGAGGACTGACTGCCCTCGCGTCTTGACTGCTTTCTGTGAGTTACGGTCTGAACAATTCGCAGACGTGCTGACTGAATTAGTTAGGGGTAGCAGGGTCTTTCCGTATTTTCTCTCAGAGGTCTGATAGCTAGAACATTACACATGCGAGGAGCGGACTCCTCATATCGCACGACTGGCGCCGCCCGTGATGCTCGATGGTCTGCTACGGCGTCGAGCTCTGTGTTGCTCTGATCTGTTCACAGTCGCATGGGCGCACGGATACGAGCAAAGCGTAAGCTGTAAGGAGGTGGAGGAGGAGGAGTTGTGATGTTGTTGTCTATCGCCGTTTGAGCGTTCAGCGGAAATTCGGAGTTGCGGGGTCGTGCTCATCTTGTAGAACTTCGAAGGGTTGCGGAGTTTGTCGATTGCTTCCTGCACAGCTGATTGGTGAAGACACTGGACTGCGAGCGCCTCGAGACGATTCACGAAAATGTAGCCTGAGAATATGTTGCATCTCTCCACCGTCGGTCTCTAGCTGTAACAGTTCTCCTCTGCCACTTTCACTTTCGCGCAAATGCCACGTCCCAAGCCTATCGACGACCGTACCTTTCCTTGGAGATCGCGAAATAGTGTCGAACTGCAGCACCTTAACGTCCCATTCGCCGTGCAAAATGTCCTTCATCAACAACTCGACATTCTCACGTTGACGTCTGGGGATCGTGGCGAGGAACCGCACTGGGAGTACGAGAATTTGCAACATGCGGACAAGGATGCAAGGTTTTTGATTCAGAGGAAGCTCTTGAAGGATATCCCTAGGCTGCTGTCCGGGTCTTGTTGGAGCACATTGAATATTGAGGGACGACAAACTTCTTCCGGTCTACATAGTGCGAATTCACAGGCCCCCAAAAGAGGGCATTACAGAGACTCTGGCAATTGTGCTCGTTATCTGGAAAAGCGAAAACGGCAAAACAGGCATCTCATGTTACATGACGAGCTGGGACTCGGGCAATTGCCTTGCATACATTGCTGGGCCCGACACGCGTTGTGGCAACTTGGCCGATGCACGAGTCATAAAGTGTGCTTCATTCGGGTCAGCCCCACAATACCTCTACGAGGTCGCACTCAAAACTTCCGGGGAAGCAGGTGCCGGGATCTCTGTTCGTGTGGGGCATCATTGTGGGACTTGCCGATACCAGCCGGGGCTTCCAAGGCTCGAGCTGTCCGACCTCACTCCGAGGTTATGTAGCAGTTACATAAAACGTAAAGGTCAGCCCCCTACATTCAGAGTCACTCAGCTCCGTCATTGCTCACCTTTTCTGCAGGCTTTTCGTCATCTCATGCTCGTATCGCCAGACAGAAAACGAGCAAGGTTTATGAAAGGCGGGTTGACGAGCATCTTTCCGAGAGGGTGGGCCCTGGGGACTTGCGTGAACCACGCGACGAGCGTTCCTTCGTGACCCCAGATGAATTTTCCTTCACGGTATTGGGCCTTCCGGCGGACCTCACAGCGCACCATATCCTCTCGGGGGGTCTATGGTATGACACCTGCAGCCCATGCTTGGACAGTCTTATGCCTCTCACCAGAGGGCGCTGCGTTCAATTTCCACATCCCGCGCTCAGAGAGCGAGGGAACACCGACTCCACCACAGTTCTACATGAAAAATATGCTCGTTTAGCGCGGACCACCCGTGTGCAAGCTTGGCGTCAACTGCTTTGGCCAACTGCAGTTCACGGCACACGGCATCATCGCACATCATGGGCAGCTCTACGAAAAGTACAAGTCCACACTATCATGTGCTGTTGACCACGCAATGCGATATATACCGGATCTCGCAGAACATATTGCTAGCGACATATTGTCGGATGATGGCCGCCGCGATGGCACTATCAGTCGGTCTCTGCAGCCGTCAAATACGAGTGGGAAGGAGAGACACCGTATGGCCTTCCGAGCAGTTTGGCTCGAGGACGATACTCTCTCGGATGATGCACCCCTATACCCATACGCCAATCCAGATGAAGAGCGACTTATAGAGGAATTTGGTCTCACCGGTATCAAGGTACTTCCACACGTCAGGGAGATCCTCCGGATATCTGGAGCGTACCCAAGCGTGGAAGAATATGCACGTTCTGCTCTTCTTCGAGCTCCTGTAAGTAACGATACATGCAGCACCGGAATGGGCTGGGATTGTCTACGACAAGCGATACTGGAGCTCTTTCCAAACTTGATTGAAGACAACATCGTCATGCACCACTTCGATTATTCGATTCCCTCGATTGCTTTGGACGAAACCAAACATGCTGTGGCGGTAAAGGAGCCTGCGGCATGTGATCTGCATGAGAAAAGGCAGTGCACATGCTGGATCTGGCGATGCTTGTCCGATCTCGCACAGGAATACTCGAACTCGCATCCGGAATTTGGAGCCGGTTTACCTCTGTCGATGGTGGTCTTGCGGGTGTATCTGAAGCATGTCAAAACGAGCTATTGGGATACAGATTCTGAAGACCTCGCAGATGCAGGTAAGCCTAGCTCGTGAGTGTCCTATGCTTCACTTACATGTCTTTGTAGAACAATCATCGCTTGACGGATCCGATGACGGATCCGATGACAATTCTGCCGCTGACGATAATGACAGCTTTGCCTCGACACCAGAATACAATCTGACTGAGCCTGCCATGGATCTAGGCCAGTTGTCTCAGAGGGACCCCAGTCAATTATCTACGAAGGATTTGTCTGGGTACTGCACGAGCCTCATCGAGAAACGTTTTGACGAGGACCGAAGACAGAAACCGAGCTATACAAGAACATGGCTGCCAAGCAAGAGGACCTGCACGCACAAATCAGTCTACACATAGAAACCGAGCAAAAATTGATGTCAATGATCGATAGACAAAAGGGACAATTGGTCGAGTATTGCCAGAAATTGGAAAAGAAGAACAAATTAGTGAAGGGGAAGGATCTCTGTATCCGAGTATTGGAGCAACGCACGACCAGCCTAATGGGCGAGGTGAAGCGACTGGAAAAGCACCTCAAGCAAAAGGATCGCGTGGTGCTTGGCGTGAAGCGTCTCTTGGAGCAATCCGGCCAACTAGAAGAGGATGCGCCAGACGGGCCAAAGCAGGTAGATGACGTGGGGGAGACATCCAAATCGAAAAGATTCCGAACAGACAATATGTAATGCACAACTATGATCTTCATGTATATGTAGCAGCTGGAAAAAAGTACATTTGCCATATTCACATACTACTTGTTTCGCCAAGGGAAAAGATGGGTTGTAAAACCGTTAACAAAAGCGCCTGCTAAAAAAACCCACGAAACGAGGCCCATGGAACCGTGATTGGACGAAGTCGTTATTGTCGACAGCTGAGGCAAGGTAGGGCAAAGTGCAGCACTGGCACCAGCGCTGCCGTGCAGTCGACACTCGAGCGCGTCGCGCACATCACATGACCGCGTGGAGGGTCCGTGCGTCATTCCCACGTTCAGGTCGGTATAAAACCTTGCAAGGCGCATTTTCGGATCCTTGATCTTTCCACTATCATAACGCCCATGACGAGACCTCAGCAGCGAGATGAGCACGACGGTCGTCAGACCTGTCGGCGTTGACATCGCTCGTTCGGCAACCCACCTTGTTACGTTAAAGGAACGGGCTTGTATCGATCTGAGGGCGTCCTCTAGTGGAAATGATCTTTATGCTTGAAGCTCGAGCCTCCGTTTGTATCCTGAATATATTTCCGTCATGATGCACTTCCCTGGTGTGCCAAAGCCGATCCTGCAAGCTCTCGGCGGAGAGAAGTCTGATGCTCGGGTGCCAATCACTCGCGGGTAAGTTATCGTCATTTCGGCGATAGGACTGACAGCCCGGAAGGGTGCTGTTTGCGGCGCGGCGGAGAAATGCAGCTGATACACAAGACTCGCGCATGAACTACCCATTCCATTGTGGGTGTATGGTAATTCTTCTGCACAACATCACGGACGCCGGCTCGTCCTGCATCGCATCCGCGCATACAGCACCGCCGAAACATACTTAGCAAACTAGAGACGCAAAACGTGATACTGGTCCTCCGCCTACTGCGGTTCTGCCGCTGCCTTCCCTCCGCCTAAAAGGCTTAGTTCTCTCGCAATTGATGTCGGTAAGCACATCGGATGCACTGCAGCTTATCCTCCGTTCAGGCAAACTCGGCCGTCCAGGGCCAAATAGCGCATATAATTGCGCTGCCAATATGTCTCACCGACAAGAACTAGTTGCTGGCCACCATGACCGTGTTTGCATACCGCCACCAGCCTCTGAGGACGATATACGTCGTGTTGAACGTGCTCGCCGTTCTCGTCCGCCTTCCGTACTGGACACTCAGGAACCTCCTCCCGGCATGGCGCCCGCGTAGGTCGTGGTCGCTCGGGCGGTCCGTGCTTGTTCAGGTTCTACGCGTGTATGTGGACGTGCTGTGGAACGCGGGTATCGCACCGGAGACCCCGCCGGAGGTGCATGCGCAGTATGCCACAGAGCTTGGGTTTGTGTGGGTCGACGCTACGCCCGAACTTGTCCGAGGGGAAGTGCGCGACATGGCCGAGATCAATAACGTTAAGGCTGAGAGGACCTGTGGCTTCTGGTGGGGGCCCAGAGGACCCGATGGTATCGCTGGGCAAAAAGCCGCTCCAGGCGAGAAAGTTCTTTATTATTTACACGGTGGGTATCTAGAGCAGGATGTCATTCCGAGTTCTGTGCTGATTACCCGTTTTCCAGGTGGCGCATATGTTGTAAGATAGACCTTTATCCGAATGCCCGTGATTTACCTCAGAGATTATAGATGCAAACATCGCATCCCGACAGTCCCATCCTCAAGACCATGTTACCCGATTTCCTCAAGCACTTCGGGCCAGACCTGCGCACCTTCGCGCTTGAATACAGGCTATCCTCCGCGGCACCATTCACGGCGGCTAATCCCTTCCCGGCGGCTCTCCTCGACGCAATCGCGGGCTACCGATACCTCGTCGAAGACGTCAAGTTCGCCCCCGAGAACATCATAATCAGCGGGGACTCCGCGGGCGGGAACCTCGCCGTTTCCCTCGCTCTGCACATCGAAGCCATTAAGGGCCCGCGCCTGCCTAAAGCTGCCGGGCTCCTGCTCATCTCTCCCACCGTAGACTGGGCACTTACGCACACCGGGCCAGGCTCATCCATGGAGCGGAACCGTCGGTCAGACTTCATTGCGAGGATCATGACGAGCGGGTACAGCCGCCGCGCGCTGCTGGGGAACCTCTCCGAGGACGCAGCCGCAACGAGCATATGGATCTCGCCAGGATCACTGCGGCTGCGGAAGCCACCCGGTGCATTTTCGGGGCTCCCAAAGACGTGCATCGTTGCGGACGAGGCGGAGGTCACACTCGACCCGATGTGCCAGCTAAGGGACTATATGCGTGATGATATGGGGGCCAGCGCGGTCACGTATGTTGAGATTCAGGATGCAACCCATGATTGCTTCACGGCGTCTTGGCATGAGCCGGAGCGGACGAATGGGCTGCGTGAAGTGGCAAAATGGGTGCAGGGGGTTTGGGAGGGACGTGAACCTGAGGCTTTGGACATTTTAGCTTAATGTGATAGGGCTCAAACACTCGTACTGGGATTTTTGTCCTCCTTTCATGCCGATCCAAGCGTTCCTCAAGCTGTGTAACACTTTGAACCCGCATTCACGTAGATTCACGTCCGAAAGCACTCTGGGCGCCTCAGAGGGTTTTCGGTGATCGAATCCGGCAACCCAAGCGTTCACCGGATTTATGGACTGTACTTCACCATCCTATTGACCTTGTGTTTCAGCACGACGAACCAACCCCCATCTTTGAGACCTGTATACAATATGGAGGCTAACCCGGAGTACGCGGTACAGTGGAAACCACCGGACTACGACATATCTCAGCCCGCCCGACTTATACACACCACACACCCGCGGCAAGATGACAGTTTCCCGGACAATTTCGCGCGTTGGGCTAGGTGGTCAGTACAGAGACTGTCACATGCGTTTCAATAAAACCGATACCAGGCGATAGGTGTCCAGACGGCTCGGCAGCTATAGTTCAATACGAAAACAGAACGTTGCAGCTACCCGATCTGTAAGTCAACGTACAGGACATATGCAGAGTCGAGATGAAGTTCTGGACTTCCGAAAGACCCGCAGAACTTCTAGTATCACAACAGGCAACACAGCAAGCAACTGACGCCTCGAGTACGAAACGATCTATTTTTGCACAACCATCTCCAATACTGGACTTTGCGTGGTACCCCGGGGCTAGCGTGCATGTCCCGGCGACGTATTGCTTCGTAGCGTCCGTACGTGAATGCCCAGTCAAGCTGCTAGATGCATCGGATGGAAGGGTACGTCGGTGCAGAGATCATGATATTATGCGGCTCAAGCTTCGTACGGTAGTAGCTTCGTGCATCGTACAGTATAGTGGATCACCGAGAGAGACAAGTCGCACCCCATAGTCTTGCTTTCAATCTTACCGCTGATAAGTGCGTAGTCTGGTATCGTATCTTGAACGTGGTTCTGATCCTGCTGGTTGTGCGGTAGGTTGTATTGTGGCTTTGAAGATGCCATAGAAGTCTTCGACGTGCATCGCCCAGGCGAGGGCCTCCGGCTCCGGACAACACCTTCTAAGAAGAGCCGAGATGGCTTGAAAGGTAGACGAATATGTCACGTACTTCTCAAAGCACTCAATGCTTGCCACAGGGATCATTGCCGCATTAGCTTTTTCCAACGATGCTAGCTCGGGCGTATATGCTGCCGGGTCTCTCAGTCCATCATCGGCGTCCTCATCAAACATCTCTCTATTTACAGAGGCAACCGGCGAGGTACCTGTTATGTTCGTCGGAGACGAGACCCAACCCGATTCGTTCGGCATCCGTGCAAGCGTATCGCAGGTAACGGCTCTCGCATGGCCCCATCCCTTCGGACTCGACTAATGTAGCATGGATAACTAGCTGATGTTCAACCCTATGCGACCGTATCTGTTGTATGCGTCCTTCCGGCGGCGGGACACCATCTACACATGGGACGTGCGCGGCGACGTCTCCGTGCCTCTGCAAACATTCACCAGGGGGATCCAGTCTGAGCCGAACAGTTCTCGGCCAAAGCGCTCCGCGGACCTCACAAACCAGAAGCTACGTTTTGATATCGACATCGCCGGCCGGTGGCTAGGGTGGGGCGATCAGGTGAGTTTTCGTTCATCTGACCAGTGCGAGCAGCCTCTCATACAATGATGTTAGCATGGTGATGTGCACATATTTGACCTGAATCCAAGCTCAGAAGATACAACGGAGATAACCCCGCCAGAGGGTGTCAGAAGCGCTCCCGAACAAGTTCTTCCGATAGCAACATTCAGAGCGCACGAAGGTAAGCCCTCTTCAAGTAACAATCGCAGCTGTAACTTGATGCGTGACGTCTCTAGACGCTGTGGGCTCTGTGTCTTTCCACCCACTAGAACCTCTCTTGTTATCAGTCTCGGGTTCACGACATTTTGACTCGGCCAGCGTAGACACCGAGACAGACTCGGATTCAGATTCAGATTCAGCTTCAGCTTCAGAAGCGGACGATGTCGAAGACTCCACCGCCTCGCCAAGGCAATCCCGACCGACAACAAGGGGTGAAATTCGCCATGCACGACCACAGCCTGTCACCCACGACAACTCCATCAAACTCTGGAGTTTCAAGCCAGAGGCACCGACAACTACGAGTGATGCTCTGAAGCCAACTAGCGGTCTGGTGCAGCCCGTGCTTGGTACATGATTGGCAAGAACTGGCTATATAGAAAAATACAAATATCGTATACCTGGCAATCTGACGCGTCGCGGTACTGTCTACGATGCGACCAACGTTCTATAGTGCTCGGGAGTCGATCGGGCTGACGAGAGTCATCTTGACCTTCCCGCGCTGCGTGTTTTTGTCCTTCTCCACCTCGATTTGTACTCTGACCTTGTCAAAGACAGCAATTGTCGTGCTCTCCGCGCCGCTCGCAGATGGCACGCTGATCGTGTAATTGTCCGCATCGAACTGGATCTCGCGCTTAAACATCACGAGGCCCTCGATGCCCAGTCTGCCAGAGCAGATGGAATGAGCCACCGAAGAAGTGGAACAAGCAGCTCACTCACTTTGAGACGAAGACGCCCAGGCCGTTCCGGAACGTCCGGATGACGAACGCATCCTCGATGACGGTTTCCTTCTCACTGCGCGACTTGAGCGCGAGACCGACGTAGAACTCAACGCTCGCGCGTCCGGCCATCTGTGCCATCCGATGCCGGCGGTTGACAATCTCCAGCACGCGCTCGATATGTGACTTCGAGTGCAGTGTCGCGTGCAGAGGCGAAAAGTTGATCGCAGCTGCCAGCTGTCGGTGGGCAAGTACATCTGCGAGGGTCTGCATGAGCACGTTTAGAGAACTGTGGGGGAGGCTTTACTCACCGGCGTATCGCCGGATGGGACTCGTGAAATGCGTGTAGATGGGGCTGGCGAGACCGTAATGGCCGAACGTGTCACGCGCCACACTTCCAGAGCAGAAATACTCTGCAGAGAGCATACAGCGGGTGGTCATGATTCGTACCAGTGTGTTGAATGCGGGCTCCTCCAGGTCCTACAGGCCCGTCAGAAACGAGGAGGTGACGGCAATCAGATGGTTCACATACCACGCATTGGTCGAGCGAAGCTGCGAGGGCACCAGAGCTCGAGACGTCGAGCGTCATGCCTTTCCGCTTTTGCAGGATATCCTTCAGCTTCTCGAAGTTGGTCGGAGGTGGAGGTAAATGCCGTCTATGGTAGACATTTCAGACCTTATCAATCCCAAGGGGGTCGCAGGACGCTTACCTCAACACGGCCGTCTGGGGGAAGGTCTCCTGAATCTTCTGCGCGACGCTTATATTTGCCAACAACATGAATTCCTCAACAAGACTGTTGGTCTCCTTGAGGACTTTCTGTTCTACGTCTATCGGATCCGATGACTCTGCGCTGTCCAGATGAATCTTGACTTCGGGCGAGGCAAGGTTGAGCGCGCCGGCAGCCATTCGTCCCGCTTTCAGCTTCTGTGCAAGGGAATTGAGTAGACGAATGCTCTTCGTCAGGTCGTCATTCAGGTTCCTATGAGGACCGTGAGCGCTATTAACAGGAGGTGTAGGTATCATAGACTCACGGGTCGTCCTTGCGGACCTGAGCCTCATCGTACGTGAAAGCAGACTTCGATGCGATCACGGACTTGGTGAAACGGACATTGACAATGTCCGCTTCTGGGGTCAATTCCTGAGGAAAGTTGAGCTCTCGTCAACTTCATGTCCTAGATCAATATTTGAAACGGACACGCACCCAAATGACAGAGAACGCCAATCGTTCAACATGCGGGCGCAGAGAGCACAAGTTCGTGCCTAGAAGAGACGGCAACATGTCTATCCGCTTGTCGACGAGATAAACGGTGCTTCCGCGTGCAGCAGCCTCATTGTCCATGGGCGTATCTGGGTGCACGAAGTGCGATACGTCGGCGATATCTAGAGTTATATTGGGTCAATAAAGGTCAGCGATGCTAAGGAGTGATGAGTTACTCACGAACACCGGCTTCAATGTTACCGTTTGGTAGTGGTCGTGCATGAAGTGCGTCATCGATATCCTGACAGCCTGTCGCGAGTGGTGAGATGAGCAACTACATATCGGATGTGACCAGAACATACCCGGCGGATCAATACTGCAAATGATGAGCCCTCGAAGATCCTCCCTGTCCTTCCACTCAGGTACGGCATCTGCCTTCGGGGGTACCACCCAAGCATCGCCCTCCGAGGGCAAACAGTCCAGGATCGCCTTCCCAAAGGGCCTGTACGGCACATCGTACTCGAGAAGCAAGCTCTCCTGCTCCGCCTCCTTGCTCTCCGCCCTGCCCAGCGCGCGGACGAAGTGACCATCCGGGTAGCGCGACGTGGCGTCCCACCTGTCAATCGTGACGAGGATCTTCTGCCCGAGGAGTGTAGGCGCCTGACGTGTGCGCATGCGGATGCGCGGGAGGAGCCGCGAGACGGGCGTCGCGAAGACGGTCTGCTGTGAGAGCGAGGTCGGGTTTGACGACATGAGTGAGGTGCTCTCGATGTGGCATACGTATCTGAAGGGTTTGTAAGAGGGAGCGCGAGAAGGACAGGGGCGAGGACTTACGATCGCCAGTTACGCTTGATGATTCCGACGATGCGGCCGGTAGGCTGCTTGGCGGATAGTGAGCGAATGGACGCCTCGGATTGCATGACCTTCCGCTCTGTGATACCCTCCTCGTCCTCGACTTCTTCTTCGGAATCATCCGCATCGTCATTCTTCAACGTTGCTGAACGCCTATATTAGCTTGGCGTGCGCAGAAAACCTCGTCTGGACTCACTCTCTTGATCAACGACTTCGTCCGCAGGAGCCTTCCACTCCTTGGGATCGAACACCTCCACAACGACAACGTCGCCTTGCACAGCGCGGTTCATGTTCTCACGTCCAATGAGTAAGATTGGCTTCTCAAAGGCGGATACAGGTACGTTGCCCTGGAGGGCAAAATATCAGCATCCGATAACTTGTATGACAAAGTGGCATTTCTTACCTCCAAATAGTTGTATTGATTGGCGTTGAAATGTCCCTGATGCAATTGACCAGCCTTGACGCCTGCGATAAGAGTGGACATTGGAAGGTACTGCACGCGCTGTTAGAGCATACATATCATAGGTTGATGGTGATACTCACATCCGGGTACAGCACTTGTCGGGCGCCCGCAGCTCGTGTTGGCTCGATATTGTCCGAGCCAGGGGCAGAGAGCAAGTCTGATAGTTTCCCGGAGTCCTTCGATGCCTCCACGTATTTTCTCACTGGGAACAAGTTCAGTGGCCTATACACTCAATCGGTAGCAATATACATACCCGATATGCAAGCGATACCCTCCTTCTCGGCCTTTTGCCGGTTCGCGACATCGTCGGTCAACAGTACAACTGTTGGCAGCGGTCGATTGGGCTGCCCCTTGACCGGAGGCCGTGTGATAGATATATGCGAGTTGTACCACGAAGTAGCTTTGCGGATTCCTGAGACATATATTATTTTTTTGGCCAGCAGAAAATAGACGCATATACGCACCTCTATCATTGCGATCATTCGGTGTCTCTCCTTCCTCCCGTATGACCGCGGTTTCTCTGATTACAATTGAGGACGCATATAGGGACTTGTGGAATCGACTCACGATCTGTACTCATTGTAGAACACCCATATCTGCTTGTCATCAGCTTTCACCAGTGCCTTCAGGCGGTTATACAATGGCAGTGATCTATGCCGGACTTCTTCCATGACGGTTTGGAGAAGGATGATGGGAGGCGAGAATAACGGAGATTCCATCAGGTCCATCTGAATTCAAGACCAATAAGTACAAGTCTGAGACATACACAGTGATTTAGTATCCAAGAAATGGGACCGGAGAATTTGGCAGCGCGAAGCACAGTCTTGCGACTTGACGGCGTGCTCGCTGCTCCGGCAGACCCAGAAGAAGTCATGGAGACAGGTGCTGAGGTGGATGTATTACTAACCTGCGCCAGGAAGACATTTGTGTCCGGAAGAACGAAATGGCCATCTGGGTAAGAACTGTGGTCCAAAGATCCAGAGGAGGGTAATGTAGCATCGCTTGATTCTGAGCAGACACGGCAGCCTTCAATGCCGCACGTAACATCGTCTCTCAGATACCTCTCGCGGAGAACTAGTCAAAAGCATCAAATTTGTGTGTAGGCGCATACACAATGTTTTCACGCACCCTTGATGACCTTGCCCCTCGCTGTCTTTTTGAAGAACTTGCGCTGCGTTACTACAGCCTCCGTGCGCGGACGCTTGCGGATCGTGATTTCCACCATGAATTATTTTCTCTCCACAGAGATATTTCCAGAGCCAAACAGGTCGTCGATAAATCAATATCAGGGAGTGAAGGACAGCTAGAGAGCCAGGGACGGAGTTGTGCTCGAGATGGCTGAGTGCGGCAACACAGGGCAAACGCTCGTCGAATCCGTGAGATGGAGATCTTTGGCGCCTATCAACATGCGTCAGCGTCTGTCCTGGTGCTATCGAGTATCGACTCTTAGCCTGACCGCGGTCCATGAGGTCGAGGCCTTGAGGCGGCCACTTATTCCACGCTTGAGCTTGAGTCCTGAGCAAACTCAAACTTCCTCTCCCGGTGTGTTTATTCTCACATTCATCATGTGCACTAACGGTCGACCACGTACGTCTGCGCTTTCCCTTGGAACTTCTGCTACCGCCCCGCTGACCTCATTAGACGGCAGCTTACTATGAACGGAGCCTATCCTCCGTGAATTGCTCGAGAATAGCTTGCCTTCTCGCCGTTTGACCTGCTGCCCAACGCGACTCCGAGCTATCGTCGAACTTTCATGGTCTACGATGTACTTAAGTTCCTCTCTTTATCGATGCACTGCTCATTGGGTGCGTAGCCTCTGATCAAATATCAGGGAATCTCTAATATATTATTTAGGCAAGCGAAGATTTCAACGACAATGTATTACCTCGTCCCTTCATGATCTCTTATCGAGCTAGAGCTTCGAGTGTCTTTTGCGCAGCATGGCCTTGAGTCCAAACCGAACGGGTTTCCCACGAAGACTTAAGCTCTCTTGTGAGAGATTCTTGACGTTCTAGGATTCTTGCCTTCCATATTGGACGATTGCGGGAAGACGTGATGCCATACTACTCCTCCACGATGCAAACCACATGGCAAACAAGTTGCTATATTTAAACTTCTCGAAGCGATTTACTAAGTGCCTCAAGAACGTGCGTCGCAAGAATCATTATCGGTCCGTAAGGGTCACAGATAAAGTCCGATGGGCAAGTGGTGGTTCTGCAGGGCTCCATCGATCATCCCCCAGTTCACCGCCGGTCATCCTAGTCTAAAGGAGGCAGAAATGCTTCGTCTTGGTCACGCTGTGGTCCTCGCTTTCGCCATCGCATGTTCTGCGTTCCCATTCCCGCCCGTTCCATTTGAACCTCACAAAATTGTCTTGACAAATGACGACGGGTGGGCTGTTGCGCAGATCCGTGCACAATACGATGCGCTGAAGGCTGCGGGATTCGATGTGCGTATACTCCAATTCCCGTGTGCATTATGCTCTTGTCGGAATTTAAGATCGTCGTATACAGGTCATACTTTCTTCTCCCGCGGAGAACGAGTCGGGCACAGGATCGGCGTCATCTCCCCCTCAAAAACTCAATATCACCTGCGAGTTCGACACTTGTCCTGTAGGCGCGCCTCCCGAGGGCTTCAACATAAGTGACCGTAAGTCTCGTTCAAGTTCACCACCGGGCTCCACGCTGACCGTCCTCCAGCTCGGTTGAATTATGTGAACTCGTTTCCGTGAGTCTGCTCACGAGAGCAGTGGTCATCGAAGTCCTGGCGTGAGCTTACGGCAATGCATGCAGCGTAGATTCGGTAAGATACGGGATCAAGACCCTTGCGCCGCGCTTCTTCCACTCTCCCCCGGACTTCATCGTCAGCGGCCCGAACGTCGGCAGTAAGTCTCCGACACTCACTACAACCGTTGTGATGGATGCTCAACATCAGATGGGGCAGACAACCTGGGCACCGTCATTTTTAACTCTGGCACAGTGTGAGCTCGCCGCACTGCGCCCTGTCAACTCATGCTGACGCTCCATCTCACTTTCAGTGGGGCCGCCTGCGAAGCCGCCCGCGAGGGCTTGCCATCGGCCGCCTTCTCGGGCGATACCGCCGCACAGGTGGCTTTCACGACGCTCGATAGTGAGCCCAACTCGACCGACACGCTCGCCGCGCGCACGTACGCGTCACTCACCACGTCTTTCACCCGCGCGCTCCTCGCGTCGCCCCTGCGCCCCATCCTCCCGCATGGAACGACGGTCAACGTGAACTTCCCCTCGACCGCAGCGTGCCCCGAGGCGAAAGACTTCTCGTTCGTGTTCACGCGGCTCCTGCCAAACTCGAACGGGACGGACGTGCGCACGTGCGGGAACGACACTTTGCCGGACGAGACGACGGTTGTGCAGGGTGCGGGGTGCTTCGTGAGCGTGACGGTGATCAACGCGACGTCGAAGATGGATGTGACGGCTGACTTGCAAAGGCCCGTGTTTGAGAGGCTGCGGGATATCCTGACGTGCTTGCCGTCGTCGTCTTGAGGCGGGCGTGTACTAGTTCTGATGATCCCTAGGACGAAACCTTGGGTTATCGTGACCGTGAAGTGTAAATCATGAGCTAGTCATATCATTCGTCTGGATCATGTCAATGGTGATCACCGTATCCCTCGTCTTCTTGTCCACATCGTCCAGCTCTCCCTCGTTGTAGGTCTCATCCGAATCCATCTCAACGTCCGGGAACAGCAACTGCCCGAGTCCTAAGTCATGGCACCGTGTCATCTTGACCAGCATGCCCAACCCGATGTCATTCTGTTGCGCGCCAGGCGCATCGAGTAGGCGCCACGTCTCGTCATCGAGTTCCTCCGCGACGCGTCCCCATGTCGAACGGATTGCCCCAGGGTAGTTGTAAGCGGCGAGAATAAAGCATACGGGCGAGCCTAAGAGAAAGTGGTCAGCTTCGCTAAGCAACTGCGCGACGCAAGCCATACATAGCCCGCTGAGTTCCTGCTCTCGTAACAGGTACGGCGACGGCTGTTGGTCCAATGTAGACGACCCTTTGGCCTCAGATGGATCTAGGTGGTCCGGCAACGTGTCACCAAGACGGTATAATCGCTGACAAGCGGGGCAAATGCGCGCGTTTCCACGGCTTTTGTTGTACCACAGAATCTGCATAGGCAAATGCGTCAGATGCTCCCGTGAGCACCCACTGAATACTCACAAGGGCTGTCTCCTCTGGTAGGATCGCACACAACATCTCCAAGACCTCCTCCTGAGCGAATTCTGCACATAGCGGGTCGTCGAACGACGGAGGCGCGGCGAACGTCGAAACAAGGAATGCACGCGTGTCGCGCACACGTGGGCCACTTCCCGGGTTTTGTATAAATGGTGTCCTCAACATCGAGGAGCATGTGTCGTATGGCAGGCTCGTGCTATCCTCATTACGTGCGATGCTGCCGTCGATGGCGCACGATGTCTCCGAGGTGTATGTCGATACGGGTTGAGCAACCTGCTGACTTTTGGTCCTCTTAGGTTTCTTGGCCTCTACTTGTCTCCGTTTCTTGGCGTTGCGTGGTCCTGGCATGCCGTTGTTGCCTCAAGCAGGAGCAGGAGACGCACATGTAGCCAGTAGGATGGTGTTGAGTTGTACGTCACGATTCACGATCGCGTCTCGTTGTCGATCGCGTCTCCTCACGTGACCGTAGCTAATAAGATCTCGTCTAGACGTTGAGCATTTCGGTCGGTCACTTTACAGTTAGGTGCGGATGACTTGTCACCCAAAGAGCAGACTGGAGCCAGCTGACGGTGTCGAACGTGTATCGCGCGACTTCCACTGCTCAGCATGCCCGATGTCCAAATCCAATAACCGGGTATCTGTATCGTGCATGCGCAAGAAAATAGACGAGACATCCAGTGGGAAATACAAGCCCTATCAGCCTACACAGCGATACCACTAGTCGTACACAAATCAACAATTTTTCTGTAGCACTGAATGTCGGCCAGAATTCGACGTGATATTCCTGATTCCTTCCGGTCTGAGACACTGTATACTACTACGCGCTAACACAGTATTCTCACCCAATGATCCAGGTCAAATGCTCCCATATAGCTTCATCAAGGGTTCTCAACATGTCTTGCGTACTATAAATGTTGCCTTCGTAGGATCTGTGCCCACAGTGGATGCCAAATTTCCGAGGGGTCCTTTTCGCTGCGAATAGATAGATGCGAGCTGAGTGGCAGATATCGGTTCTGAGGACATGGATGGGTCACCGAGATACTCTCCGATTCTTCGTACCCTAATGCTTCAGAGTTTGAGCTCCAGAGTGCACGATAATTGTATGCGAATATGGATCATCTCTAGATGAGATATCGAAGTCAAGTAGCTCCCAACGCCGTAATGCTGGAAATGGGAGTAGGTGTGATGGCAGAGTAGAGATGCATCTGACATCTTCTGGGAGGAGATTGTATAGAGAGATCGAGATATTGTCGAGGCCGTAGAAGCGTGGAGAATCCAGGGTATCATCGAGTCTCTCGAAGCAGCGAGGGAAGTTCCCGCCCAGACGGCGGGGGTCCAGTAGCTGACATTGGCACCGCTCGTTGTAATACGTGATCCGTAGTGACTTCATGCTGCTCATACAGAGGCAGTCCAGAAAATTAGGTACGGCACAACTGGAGCCAGTACTTGACTCTTGTATGTCACTGACTATCTTCAGATATCGCAAGCTTGTGAGCGCCGCCAGATGCTGAGAATGTGCCGGTCCAGTTTCTGATGACGCATCACCGTTAGCAAAGTAGAGAGAATCCGATATATGGATGGTAAGTTCAATAAGAGTGCTCGAGAATTGAGGCGATCGAATGAGGTGCATATATAGGGAAGGTGAAGTCATAGTTCCGAAAGCCCAAAGCTACGCAGAAGAGCGTCAATGAGGCTCCCAGGAACATACAAGGGGAACATAACGCACCTTCACAGAGGTCAAATGCAGGGACTTAGCAAATGGCTTGTCCAGGGTGCACTCCGATCTGCAGTATTCGGTAATGTAGGACGTATCCCACATATAGAGATTGCGAAGATTGTGGAGAGCGCACAGCATACGCACACATTCAGTGAATGTGGTAAATGTTACACGGTACAGATCAAGCGACACAATGCTCTTAAATTGTGATAGAGCCAGTCTGCTTGGCCAGTGGAAAGCCAGCATTGTGCTCGATTCGCCTCCCTGTACGCTGAGGATTTCCACTTTGCGCAATCTGCCCATGAACTCCACCGCAAATGTAGGCAAGTCGTGTACCGGAACGCTGACACTCCTCAGAAAATATGCGAGAGTCGGCTCCAGAGCGAGACGGCGAGCGAATTTGCCTGGTTCCACAACTACGTTCGTCCGATTGCGTATGATAGATTGCGCAATGACACGTAGAGTGTGGCAGGTGTATGTGCAAGCAATTAGGGAAAGGTGGTCGTCAATAACGCGAAGAATCATATCCCACATCTCTTGAGGGAGCTCCGGAGAAGACTTCTTGGTCGATTCAACATTCAGCGCTCTGAGCAGAAGGGCATGAGGAACTGTCAATTCTAGCGAGTAGATGCAGGGTGGTCTGAGCGTACGTGTGTGTTTCTGCACGATTAGCCCAACAGCTAGGCCGGAAACAGTCACTTGCACTACATGAAAGCGAATCTTCGTCTTGCATTGTGACTGACACATCGTATGCACCGGCCTGTAGGCCTTTTGCGTTTGTCAGGGAGCAGAGTTTGGACATGGGGGCGTGCGGCTCCAGTCTAAAGCCGGTCAGTGTGGCCGCTCCGGTTCAAAGATAAGATTACTCACAAGTGTTGGGCACGCTTCACATATTGATCAACGTGCATCGGCTGCATGAGAGCGGGAGGAACACGGAGACTGCTGAAAGAGTCTCGGATACGTCTGTGGGGAGATCGTGTTTCGACAGCGACCGAATGCTGGCTGAGACAGAGGGATTGAAACCTAGGACGCTGGTAGTGGGAGGTCACATATCCGGGTATGGATTGTATATAAATGATTATGTCCGCACTTGAAGCAGAGTCTGTGGGCGGGTCAAATGTGGTGCACCTCGTGCCTCCGACTGACAGCGCTCCAATGTCTATTTGGACAGTCGTGTATTTGCCGTGAAGCTAGCTGTAACGGTGACACTTGTAGCCCTGACTTGCCTACTGTAAACGTGCCTCCGTGGGCCGTCGCACATCAGTAGTCCAGTATGAGTGCACACATCGTGTACCGACATACGGCATACCACAGCTGAGAGATATGAAGATACAGTCCGGTGTTCTGTGGCAAATTTGTCTACTTCAATATTTCCAAAGTACTAGGGAGAACAGTAAAAACGCAGATGTGAACATTTCTTGACGTGCCCGCCCTAATACGTTAAGCGATTTTCCGAGACTTGTCAGCAGACAGTGTGTTGTTCTCTCACACCTGGAAAGACAGAGAAAAATATGACCAGACCAACGGGAGGCTGCAGAAGTGGCATGCAGACCTGCGGCAGTCTCGGCCTTCTCGGGCGTCTCGAATCCTTTGCACTGACCGTAAGTCACGTGCCTATCAAATCGTCTCAGCGGCAGTAAGTACTCTTCGAGCGCCGAGCGGTCGAAGGATAACCAGCGGACCAGGCACTCCACCTTTCTCCAGTAGACTGAACTTCAGTATACCAGTATGCCTAGAGCAACTTCAGACAGGTTTGGCCGAGCCCATCAGCCTTCAGTGAAAACGAAAGCATCCTCAGAAGCTTCGGGGTCTGGTATGCGGAATCCAATCTTCAACACAGAGCGATTCGGCCAGCACATCCTGAAGAACCCACAGACAGCACAATCGTGCGTTCCATGTTGATTGTACTATGCGTATGCAACTCATTGATTGTGCCAGTATCGTAGATACTGTGCGTAGACGCCCCTACTCTTCTGTGGGATGCTGATGTCCATGTTTGCCGCAGGCAAATTTACGGCCGACTGACAAGGTCCTTGAGGTTGGCCCGGGTACAGGAAATCTGACGGTTAAGATCTTGGAGAAAGCAAAACATGTCACGGCGGTGGAGATGGATCCTCGTATGGCTGCAGAACTCACAAAACGAGTGCAGGGAAAGTGAGCACCTCGCCCAACCCCTCGTTGTGATATCCTCACGTTACCCCAGGCCAGAGCAACGAAAGCTTGAAATCATGATCGGCGACTTTGTCAAAGCTACCCTCCCCTACTTCGACGTCTGCATCTCGAACACACCCTACCAGATCTCCTCGCCGCTCGTCTTCCGCCTTCTCTCGCACCGCCCGCTCTTCCGTACCGCCGTCCTCATGTTCCAGCGCGAGTTCGCCATGCGTCTTGTAGCGCAGCCTGGCTCGAATCTCTGGTCACGTCTTTCTGCAAACGTGCAGTTGTACGCCAAGGTCGACCTAGTCATGCATGTGAGCAAGAACAACTTCAGACCGCCACCAAAGGTCGAGAGCAGCGTGATCCGGCTTGTACCTCGGGACCCTCCGCCACCTGTTGAGTTTGGCGAGTTTGATGGACTTGGGCGGATCTTGTTCGGGAGAAGAAACAAGACCATCCATGCTAATTTCCAGGCAAAGGGTGTGCATGAGATGCTTGAGAGCAATTGGAAGACGTGGGCGTCGGTCAACAATGTGGTGAGTTCAAGAATGCATTCATCATTCTAACGCTAATCTGACGCGTCCCTCAGATGATTGAGGATGGCATGGATATCAAGAAGAAAGTAGAGCAGGTCCTCGAAGACACAGGCTACACGGAATCCCGGGCGGCCAAGATGGAAATTGACGACCTACTAAAGTATGCCCCCTTCGATTTGTGCGTTGGTTTCAACTAACTGATGTTTGTCCAGATTGCTGGCGGCATTCCACGATGTCGGCATTCACTTCGCATAATGACCACCTCCGCTCACACCTGCTTGATTTCGGGTATATCTCTCTCTGGGCACATGTTGCATCATCTGTAGACTTTACATGATCACGGAAAAGTATGTTACTGTATTCATTGATTTGTCGTACATTCCTCTAACGACGAGGGTGTGAATGCGAGACAAAGCAGACACGGCAGACGGGCACCAATGGAACGTATCATGCAGATCACTTCGCAAGTTGCTCCTGCCACTGCTTCGGAGTAAGGGTTTTCTGCGCCATCATAGTGTGATCAGGGGTGTGGCGCCAGTTGCGCTCGACGAGCAGTGTGGACCGAATCTCACCTGCGAGAACGCATGCATCTGAGCAATCTCGGTCTTTAGCACCTCGTTGACTAAGGGGCAGCATGCCATCAGCCGAGATCCCAACAATCATTCGCACGCCCAAACTCACTGAATCGATGCCTCGCCAGCGTCGTCTTCCCCTCGAAAGCCTGCTCCGTCGCAATATGCGTCTGAGTCATCCGCAGTGGCGCAAGCAGGCGTAGTTGACATACCTCACTTACGACGACAATCGCATAATTCTCGCCGCACCCGCTCGACTGGTCAATAATCTCCAGGTGGGCCACCGGAATCGCGTTGCGGATGGCGTTCTCGAGGTCGGGCAGGGAGATGGGCATGGCGAAGGCGAAGGCGGACGACTCGGTCTGGAAGACGAGCCTCGGGCAATCTGATAATGCGGGCGCTTTTAGATCTCGAAGGTGCCAGATATATCTGATAAGATAAGATAACGCTCTTCCGTAGCAGTTCTCAAGCTTTCAAGCTCAGGCCCAGGTTTCGCACGTACAGCTGAGTTCTTTCTCATGAACATCGACATGCAAGTTACGCTGCATAACGCAACTGAACGAACCTCTGACACAGGACGTAGGCCAATACCGCCTTTTGGCCCTATTTGACCTGCGCTCTCGCCATGCGTATGCCAGACATCGGAATCCGGCACACTCAGACCTGATACGTATCTCGCGCTCGCTGCCCTAGCAGACGTTGATTTCGCCCTCATCGACCTATCTTCCTATTGCCCGTCCTATGCTTAGTCACGTTCGTGATAGGCGTGCTTGCAACTTCGACGGCGGCGCTGTTGGCCCTTGCCTACACACTATGATTTCTGCGGCAAGCGCCTCCTTTACGAGTTGTGGCATATGTGTGCCCCCAGAGCGGCAGTAATGGGTGTGCGGGAAGAAAGTTTATCCTTGGCATCGCAACGCTGGACAGACTGCTGTGTGCTGCATGCCTTAAAGGGCTTTGGTGGGTGCCGTCGTTGGCAAATGTGCGGCGCGGGGGGTGCAATAAAGGCTATGGCAAGTAAGGCCGGCGGTGATGAAATTTAGACAGCCGGAGACAATGAAGCAGTACGTCATCATGCTCCATTCCGTTGCTTTAACAGTGGAACATTGCATGACATATCAACCTGTCACTGGACCCTGTACTGCGTGAAGACAGCACCTCACTGGCTTAGTGACTTTGTAGACAGGTCTCGACTCTCAAGTATTCGCGGACCATATGGCAGTTGTCTGCGGTGAGATTATAATGCATGCTGACAATTGTGGCCACATTAAGATGAAAGTGACCGTACCTGAAATGGACCGCCCATCAAGCAGCAGAATCTGTACCGAAACACTCCGTGTACATCAATCTGTCACTACCATCATACTAGGCTGTGCTCAGTCTGCAGTCGAGAACGGCACCGGTATGCGGCTCTCATGTCTTCTCACATCATTGCAATGTAGACGATGAGTATCCCGTCTCACTGTAATGCTGAGGGGTAACTTCTCCACGGTGAGTAACGTTATACTTGTCGCAAATCCGCTTCGTTTCGTTTCATTGACATATTCTAAGCCAGTAACGACCAGACGGGTTATATCGCAGGAGTCGGCTTGATGCTACCTGATCCTGTCTTCGCACGGAACCGGTGCGTCGTGCCATCGAGCGCTACCGTTGTGCCTGTGTCCTCGGCCGGAGTGCTGCAGCTGTTGCAGTCAGTAGTTCCTCGGGTCTCGGAGTTTGTGCTCGTGGTAAGTGGCGCTACTGAAATGGGTAATGCGGACAGCTACCCCGAAGTACTGTGAACTCTAGAGCAGCAAGCTGTGAACCGTGAGTACCTACGAATGATAGCAACATGTTGTGCTGATGCGCAGAGGAACCAACTGTTTGTAGAAAAGTTTCTCGTCTCGCATTAGGGACGTCATCGTTTGAGCGGGGCTACGACTAGCCGACTGCTTTTGCTACAGTATACATATGTGCCTTCGTCGGGCATACAAAAGGGCCGGCGAACACCTTTGCAATGCTATCCACAGAGCAATGGTGACCATGAAGTGAAATGAACTGACTTCATATATGTTCTGCAATGACTCAGGCATGTCGTTGAGCGTTTCAGCCACCTCACACTTACCTGACTATGGCGGTATATCATATATTGAATGGCGTTTCCCACTGCGTCGCTGCGGATTCCAAACTAAGTGTTCAAGGTCCGGATTGCGGCTCGAAAGTACGCTCTAGTCCATACAGCTTGAAACGTCTCGACTCTGACCAAAAATGCAGACCGGAGACTCGGAGAGCGCATGGAGATCCGGTACCGCTTGGTTCCACGGGCAGAGTGTATCGAACGCAGACGTATAAAGGGCCCAAACTTAAGCAGAGACTATAGCTCGTGAGACCTTCCGGGGCATCTCAGACCATCTCCCCACTTGCAGCGATATGAACGAGAAGCTCGTTTCTGTCTTCTGCGCCATACTGGTCGCAATATCCGTCTCTGCTCGCCCCACCGGCAACGATGTATTCTACCTTCCACGGGCCGTTGCGGTCAGCAGCGCCGGTGCCTCTTCGCCCGCTTCACTGAGTAGCGGGACCGAATCTTCCTCTGCGGCAGAACCGACGGAGACGGTGCCGTTCGCGAGCGACGACCCGAATCCGCGTCTATGGAACATCGACACGCAGGATCTGTCCGTAGTTGCTCCCGAGCGCGGCCCGCTGGGAGCCAAGATCATTGGACCTGACAACCTACCACTTGATATCCAGAACGCAGACACGCTTGCGCCACCGACGACCGACTCGGGTTCTATGTAAGCCGTGTCCCACGTCCGTGGGGTTTCATAAGTCTCACTCCGTGCCGAAGCCCGAATGCTAAATGGCCGTTCGCTCTGAGCCACAATACGTTGTACACCGGCGGATGGGTTCGCATACAGAATAGTAAGCCCACATCTTTGACAGCAGCATGTAACGGACACTCAGTGGAATACCTTAGACGAAGTGCTACCAATCGCGAAAGGTAAATTGTCTCTCGTCCAGTAATTTAATCAGCTGACGCCGTCAACAGCCATGGCCGGAGTAAACATGCGGTTGGAGGCTGGTACAATCCGGTATGCGACCCTTGGATTTCCAGTGGCGGAGTGAGCCGTGCTAACGGCAATGGCGCAGGGAGCTGCATTGGCACAACACCCCAGAATGGGCTTATATCCTCAAGGCACGTGGTATTCGGTAGACATATTAGTTCCGCCGGCTAATTACGGAGATCAGGGTACGACTCAGATCACTGCGGTCGATGAGAATGGGAAAAATTATCTCGCGAATGTTGGACCTGGAGACTTGTGGTACTTCCCAGAGGGCATGCCTCATTCACTGCAGGGCACGAACGCAAGTGACGAGGGAAGCGAGTTCCTGCTGGTACGTATTGTTGTGCATCTCACCATCAACTGTGATGACTTGACTCCCCGTAGATTTTCCCTGACGGCACCTTCGATGCCTCAAATCAGTTCATGGTCAGCCCTTTGGATTGGATATAAATAACCTCCGCGTTAAACCTGTTCATAGATTACTGATTGGCTGGCACATACACCCAAGGACGTTATTGCGAAAAACTTCGGTGTGGACATCTCCGAATTTGATCGTCTTCCCTCCCACGACCTATACATCTTCCCGGGAGGTCAGTCGCTCCACAAGATCAATCAAACGGAACCCTCATGCCTGTATGACAGTTGCGCCGCCACTTGATGCTACAGCTCCTGAGGACCCTCAAGGCACTATCCCCCTCCCGTACTCATTCGAGTTCTCGAAAGTGGTGCCAACACAATATGCAGGGGGCACTGTGAAGATTGCGGACACACGCACATTCCCTATCTCGAAGACAATAAGCGTCGCCGAGATTACCGTTGAGCCGGGTGCGATGCGGTATGTATATTCGCACAAGTGACCAGTGATTGAGCATTGACCTTATCATCAAGGGAGCTACATTGGCACCCCACTGAAGATGAATGGACTTTCTTCATGTACGTCCCAGGCGGCGTATCTTTTCTGGCACATCATGACACAAAGATTTACATTCAATAGTGAGGGGCAGGCACGCGTCACCCTGTTCGCTGGTGAGAGCAATGCACAGACCTACGACTACCAGGTATGACACCAGGTTGTCGAAGCCTGGATGGAACGGTTACTTACATATACTACAAGGGCGGAGATATTGCCTACATTCCCACTGCGTATGGTAGGCGGCATAGCGAACTTCTGCGCATTGTGTTGGCTCACTATGCACTTTAGGTCACTATGTCGAAAACTCCGGTAACACGACTTTGCGTTTCTTGGAAATTTTCAATTCTCGTGAGCACTCTCAACACGATGAACACTAGCGCATGCACTAATCCTCTATGTTTTTGCAGCCTTGTTCCAGGATGTCAGTTTGACCCAGGTAAGTTGCAAAATTTTCTGTGGCGGAGATTTGCTGACGACCTCGATTGTCATAGTGGCTTGCCAACACTCCTCGGGCTATAGTCAAAGCGACTCTTCAGCTTTCGGACAACGTCATCGACTCATTGAACAAGAGCAAGGCATTCGTTGTCGCCTCAGATTAGGGGCGCGGCATCGTAGATATCTATTGCGCCTCTCGACAAGGTCCATTGATGTGACGAGCCGAGGGGACGTGGATGAGACATCACTATGTCGAGGGTGAGTTCGTACGAGAGAATTTGTGTATACTGCACTGGCATTGGCTCAGCGAAGACATGGAATGGGGACTTACTACTTTATTTGTCGAGTACGGGTCGAATACGATATTGCGTAAATAATGGAGTCAGCGAATGTATGTATCCTAAGCTATCGTTCTATGGATGGGTCCGAGCGATCGCGACATGAACATGACATCGTAGCTCAAATGACGACGACACACATTGATTAATTCGAGAGGGCCCGCGCCGCACAGGCAGCAATCGCGGCAGACGATAAATATACAAACCGAGGGATGGATGAATCGAGCACAGCTCAAGTGATGAACACAATCTTGGGTCCCGCTACCTCCTGTACATCGATGGTCATTCTGTTAGGGTTCTGCCCGAGATCTACTTCGTGAGGTAGCACCAAGGAGAGAACGACCTTCCTCCTATATATGCAGTTCTCCCTGTCCGCTTCCATTTGCACAGCTGCAGCATGGACAACATTTCGGCCATGCGGAGTGGCGCTAGAATTATAAGCGCTCAGGGGCGAGGACAAAAGTATCCCGTTGCAGGTGTAGCTCTGTGGATCTGGCACCCCGTCTTCGACCAGGTAAAAACATCCGCTTCCAGTATCACGGAGGAGCCACATATAATTGTGCTCTAACGTGACCTCGTCGAAGTAAAAGCACGGATATTTACCCGCAAGACCCTTCGTCGTACAGAGGGCTTGTCGATCTGTGATGGGAAACGCTTGTCGTAGAAGTGACCGTGGTGCCCATCGAAACCCTGGTTGGGTCATTTTCTCTCCCGGAGAGAAAATCATTCCAGATGGTATGAATTGAATTTCGAGGAGCAGCGTCATCATGCGCTCTTCTTGCGTCTTAACCTGCAATAGCTTGGAGACATCAACATCCAGGAGGCTCGCGATGGCGAGGGTCTCATCTTCTTTCCTACTTGTAGTCCTTTTTACAAGGGCGTGCCCGATGCTCCCAAGGTCAAAGTTCTTCTTGCTGAGGTATAGGTGGGTGACCGGTGCTGTTGGTCCTGCTTGGGAGAATATCACAATGGGCGCCATCTCTCGCAGGAAAAGCCACTTCAGCCCTTCCATCGTGCATGTTTCTTCGCCCTGTGGGACGAGCTCCTCCAACGGGACTAAATTACCCTCGGCAAATTCGAAAACGAGTTTCTGGGCGAGAAGTGCTTCCTGCAGCGTCCACAGTCGTTGCATCCAGGCGCAGGTCAAGATGCGCAGCAGTTTCTCCTCTACAGGGGCATCGGATGGACAAGATCGTATACTTGCATCTATAACGAGAACAACCGCCGCCTCTTTGTATGTCTTGGCCATAAGTCGAATCGCTTGTTTTCGCATAGCCTCAATAGAGGGTACACAAAGAGCGTCCATCCAGAAAGCTCCTCTTTCCTCTGGCAGGAGTCTGCACGTCAGCTTCGACAAACGCCGAAGCTGACAAGTGGGTAACCCGTCTTCCGTAGTGCTGCCCAATCCATCAGCCCAGACGTGAGATATCGCAACATAACGGGTCTCTGAAGAAGTTGTGCATGTAATGCCAAGTGTATCGGAAGAGATCGAGTCTCCTACGACAACCACGGGGATCTCTTGACGAGAAAGTGCTTGCAGGACGGTATGTGTGTCAGGTTTAGAATGCTGGCAATTACAGGAATCGTCCGTATGGCGGTTGACGTACTGAACTGCGGGATCTATATTGTTCAGCGAACATCCTTCGCGGGTGCATTTGCTATGATCGAACGTGCGCTGTCCAAGACCGCGACGGAAATGGGGCTTGCAACTACTGGCGTACTGGACGATGCACACGCTAGAGAGCAGTATGCTCACAGTGAATGGACACCATCCAGCTTCATACAGCTTCCAAACAGGATATCGTGCCAACGCGATGCTCCATACGTAACCGGCCATCGGTTGCCTGAAGTCTTGGAAATCTGCCATGGATGCCATAAGAATCTCGCCAATCGAAGCGAACATGTGCAAATTGGCGAGATAATTGGGTCCCTTGAAGATACTTCTATCTGGCAGGCGCGTCTCGGGGATGATGAATTGGAGGAGTGCCTTCAGTGCGACCTCACCACGGTGGAACCATTGTCTGAATGCATCTTCGTCAATGGCTCTGAGAGCTCGCATGCGCTGCCTCCAATCGCGCAGAACGAGTGGGAGGTGGCGACTACTGAGAACAGCATCTCCGGTTGGTGTTCTGTCCAAAATAAGACCCGCGGGAATATTCTTCTCCACCACGGACTCCAGCAAGCCCAGCGTGAACCAGCTCTGAGCCAAAGCATCATTTCCGGGATCTGAAGGAGACGTCGTATATAGAGGAACCGATCGACGGCGCTGGAAATATTCTTCCCATGAATGAGAGATCAGATGACCGTCGTGATCACCACCCAGCCACTTGACGTTTTCGAAAATGGTGAATGTGTGTCCGTGAGACTGACGGAAATCCCCAGCCACTCTTGGAGACTGCCCAAAAAATGGCGCAAATGAGTTTAGCTTGGAATCGCACGCTACGTTTATGGGCGCACCATGTGGTGTGATTGCATATACCGAACGACAGAACCCTCAGAGACTACAAATTCATTAAGACGACCGGATTCTCTGCTATGTGTACTTCTTGAGACATTAGGTTCCACATTGATGGAGGTTTTGCCATCTGCAGTAGTCGGCGAACATAGCTTGACTTTATGACGTGTCTCGAGGGCTGTGGAGAACCGCACACTGCGGCCAGCAGGTAGAAAATGATCCAGAAGGCGTAGCATATACACGCATCCCCAGAGTAGAATCGATAGCTGTGCGATAAAATCGATTGTACCCACGCTAAGAATCCGGTGAATGGTTGTATAAGAAAAGATGTGGCGTGACATACCTGCCGCTAATGAAAGCGTCGATCCTCTTCGCTATTTCGCTATAAACATCTGGTTCGTCCCTGAAATGTAGTTTCGCCAGATCGCGGAATGTTTCCGAAAAGCAATTCACCCGGTCGACCACAATATCTTGAGTAGAACTAGGTGAGTATAACTGATCACAGGAGGGCGTCTCCACAGGTGACGCGGGAATAGCACATATTCCTGGGGCTTTGTTTTGGATTGACTGCTCTCCGTCGGTGTTTGCCACACGGTTCGCGATAAGATCTCCACCTGGAATACTCAAGCAATTCTCATCTGACGTGATTTCGACCAAGTTCCTTGCCTCTACAACCTCTCCACTCTCGATGTGGTACCCCAGGGGTAGTAATACGTTCATATCAGAGATGATTTGAAGTTGGTCATGAAATAACCACTGAACTTGGGAAATGCTTGCGCGCAAGTCCTCTGGACGATGATCACTACGAGACATATAAAGTATGAAAAACTAGGTGCACCTGTACGGTACTGTCACTTACTACCATCCTTCGATCAACTTGGAAATTAGCTGTAAGGCTATGTCACGTCTGTCTTGATCGTTCTGAAAAGCTTGCTTTATCGTAGAGCGAAGTCTTTCTGCTGAAGCATCTCTCGGATGCTCAGACGCAATAGTTGCATCATGCAAGCCATCGGGTCGAGCGTCTGCAAGATTCGTAGTATCGTTGGCGGGTGGAGAGTGGTTCGTTGCAGTGCGATCGACTCGAGAAAAGTCTTCCACTGTCTCAGCATCCAAATATATACTTGAATGTGGATAGGGTGCAACATACTCTGAATGGGCACCGATTTGCATGAATGACGTCGTAAAATCGCAGACAGTCGACCAGGGAGTTTCATCGAGATGTGACAACAACGCTGGACGTCCACCTCAGGGTCGTTGAGAGGCGCATTTGCATGGTCAGTTGACATTGGTGTCTATGGTGACTGGTGATGATGGCGAGAGGTAAATCAGGGACGTGCTGTAGGCGGGCGAGAGTCTTGACACGAGGCCTCGGCCTGAAAGGCATGTGCCCACGAGTTGAACACGAGGCGGCTTGAAACAACTGAGCTTGAGGATATCAGCAGGGAAGACTTCACGTACATGATCGAAGACACTGCTTGCGTGGATTGCGCCATACCACAGTTGACATTAAAGTCTGTTGTTCGCATATTGGTTGTTGGTAGCCCTCTCGATCAGACCTCAGACAGCAAGTAAGGCAAACCGAGGCAGTGACTGTTGGTCTAGAGAATACATGATACAAATAAACAGTGCCAACGGCGAGTTCACAATGTAAAAGCGTTTACCCCGTCAGGGCACTTCGGCTCAAGCAACGCCCCCACGTATTCCAACATGCTCACCGGTCTGTAAATCCACACCTCGCCCTCCTCCAACCCGCTCAGATTATAGCTTGCCCGCTCGGGCAGCTTTCCTGCACTCTGCTCGACGACCTCCAGCGTCCCAATCTCCGCCGGTCTCACTGGCTGTCCATCAGCGACACCGACCCTCGGTACACAATCCGCGACGATGACCGCCGTATGGTCCGGGTTCCCCAATATCGCAAACGCGCCGCCGCCCATCGACAGCCGCACACTACGCCACTCCACGATATCTCCGCGGCGCACCATAACATCACCACCACGCCACCGGCCAATCTGGCTGCGGCCCGTCGCGCGACCCTCGAAGATGAGATGCCCATGCGTACGCGCGATGCTCGGCACGGGCTTCGGGATCTGCGGCCACTGCTCGAACTGGCGCAGCGCGACGTTCGCGAGGTCCCAACACTCCCCACGTTCGCATACCGTGCGCGTGCGCACGTACTCCTCTGCGCACACCGCGACGGCTTCGCCGTACGTCTCGTGCGCCGCGAGGAGGGTGTCGCCGTCGAGTGCACCTGGCCGGAGTAGGAAACGAATGTCACGTTTCACACGCACGCTATCGTTTGGGTCTGCAGGAGATGAGGGGGACTGGACGGAAAACCAGCACATGCTGAGGTCGGAAAAGAGGACACCAGCAGAAATTGTCTTTGTCCCGCCACGCGTCTCCCAGGAGAAAGTGGATGCCGTGTGCGTGTTACCGACGATGGGCGGTGGCATCGGGTTGGAGGATGCGTACCAAGGCGTGTCCCAATGGGTAAAGGGGCTGAAGTACTGGGCGAGGTCGGCGGCAGCAGAACCATATTCAGTGGCAGGAGGGTAAGATGTAAGAGGAGCATCTGGGAAAGGTGTGAGACTACCCGCCAGTCTCTATCACTGATAGACGTACCATCCTGACTGGGAGATTGTGATGATGCAGCAGGTGGTGGTACCGGTGGCCTCGACCATGTTGGTATTGGAGGCTAGACCGCAACGGAGGTGAATATATGCGGCAGATCGTGAGGCTCCATGGACTTACAGGTCCTTGCGCCACTGCAACCGTGGGCTTCGGCGTCGACACAGGTGGTCTCGGGCTCATATCTACAGTCCGTTCGCTCGCCTCCGCCTTCTGTGGTATTATAGTCTTCCCGAAGTACCGCCCAAAGAATTCATCGAGCCAGCTGAAGAACACCTCCTTGTCTTCCGACGACATATTCGCCCAATCGATCTTCCCCTCACCAGTACCCTGACTACCATAGCTCCTAGCTGCGGCCTGCGAAGGCCCAGGGCGGAATGGTGTTGAAGCAGGAGAGGCACGATCCGGCTGCGTCTCTCCACGTACCAGTGGCTGCGGCGTGACCCCAGGGACCGCGCCCGGCCTGGGTGGAGGAGGGGGCGAAGGCGCCATGCCTTCTTGTACAGATTGCAAACTCGCTCGGCTGTCATTCCTCCCGTGCGATGGCCTCGATGGCGGGGGCGGTGGCCGCAGTGCACTCGCTGTGGCAGACGTCGCCGCTACGGGCCTAGGTGCAACAGGTGGTCTCAGGGGCTGCCGCGGGCTCTCCCCACCCTCATCGCTCACTTCACGACTATCATTCCTGTTATGTGTGCGTGAGGGCGGGGGTGGGAGTGCCGTGAGGACGGAGGGCTTGCTCGGCGGTGGGGGCGGGCGTTTGATCTCAGCGTTCCAGTTTATGTTTTTACTCGACTGGCTCGTGTAGCGATCTCTGGTGTTCGAAAGGGTCGACGAGGTGAAGTCTTTAGCTTTAGCCGCACGATTTTTGAGGTCTAAAGGCATTGCCGTCGTGAGCAAGAGAATGAAGACAGTGGGCAGGCGTCATTGTAGACGCGTGGTAGGGAATGGAATTGACCTGATAGGGAAGGCATCTATTTTGAGACGATGTCGAGATGTTGAGGACGACGATGACGGTGAGAACGGGGTGAACGACGACGAAGGGAGGAGGCTAAGCATTACTTACGGGTGTCGGCCGTCCCGTGAAGTGAAGCGTGAAGCGCGAAACGTGCCGAGCGGAAGAGCTCGCTCTGCCTTCGGGAGCCCCGAAGCGGCGTATTGCGGCGCTCTTGTACACTCAACTGCAGCTCTCTCGAAAACCCATGCTATGGATGACAACGGTGGATTGACAAAGCTACAGTGCGGTACACATGATAATGATACAAACGTTTTTGACTTCTCCGAAATGAAACCCAAGTACTGATGAATCGCTTCCGGTGCTCAGAGGCCGACGTCGCCCAGCTTTCTGTCACCTCCGTCGGCCTCGTTCTTGTCCGCGAGGCTTTGCGCGGTTGCAGCGAGGGTGCCTGTCTCCGGGCGGTGGCCAAGCGCCTTATGCTCCTCCGACTGAATGGTCGATGAAAGATCCTTGGTGACCTACGTTGTTAGGTGAGCCTACTTGGTGATACCCAGAAGAACTCGGAGCGACTTACAGGCTCATTTGCACGACTGTCGACGACACTCTGAGCTTGAGCAGTAAGCGAATCTGAAGGCGGGCGATATCCCAGCGTCTTCTGCTCCTCTGACTGGAGAGCGCGCGTCTCGGGCGCGCTGATCGTGTCCAAGTTCAGCTCGGGCGCATCTGTCGGCGATGTACCATTCCGCTGAGACCTATGCACAGGGTCAGGTCTCATCCATGCGCGGCCAAGCTTACGATCGCAGCTACTCACTCAATCTTCTTTGCGTCCTCGAGCGCAGCTTTCGACAACGTGGCGGTATCTACACCGACGCTGGCATCAGGGTGTTTGGCAGCAGCGGATTGTGCCTCAGCAGCGAGCGAGCCGGGTGGCGGCCGGTATCCCAGCGCCTTGTGTTCCTCGGACATGAGCTTGCGCGCCTCCGCTGCAAATCCGGCGTCAGGTATTTACTTCCGGATCTGCGAAGACAGAGACCCACCTTGTCCGAGTTTGTCCAGGCGGATAGCTTCTTGTGCGTTAGCCTCCTTGATCTTAGCTGCGTCCTCCAGGGCGGCTCTCTGCAGATCATGCGTGGCGGGGTGCGCAGCGCCGTCCGGATGCTTGGATGCAGCGGACTGCGCCTCAGCTGCGAGCGATCCTGGGGGCGGGCGATACCCCAGTGCCTTATGCTCTTCGGACATCAGCTTGCGCGCTCCCGCTGCATATCGCGGTCAGCATCCGCCGCAGTCCTACTCATGTGGAAATATAACCTTCTCCGAGAGCATCCGGATTGACGTTCGTGTTTTCGCGTTCGTTGCGAATGCGTTCAGCGTCCTCGATTGCGGCTTGTTTGAGGAGTTGCTCCGGTACCCCAGCTTTGGCTTCCGGGTGTTTCGCTGCGGCAGACTGGGCCTCGGCTGCGAGCGAACCTGGAGGAGGGCGATAGCCTAGTGCCTTGTGTTCGGCGGACATGAGTTTGCGCGCCTCGGCTACACAAACAGTGTGTGCGATGATGTCACATCATCAAGCAGTAAATGCGTACCTTCTCCAATGTTCTTCAAGTCAACGCGCGACGTGCTGAACCGGCTGGCGTCGAGGTGGGCGGCGGCCATGATGGATTCAGCGTTGGAAGACATGGTGCGGATAGATAGTTGTCTAAGTCTAGTGAAGGAAGCCACGGTGGGTATGGGTGCGTTGAGTTGAACTCGCAATGAACGACGGGGTTGGGTTTATATACCTTGATGCGTTATGAGAAGCGTTGGAGAATTGGTGAACGATGTGACTTGACGTCATGACAGAACCCCGTATGGTATATGTCCGCAGCATCTTATGTCTTCTGAGGACAACGCTCAATCGCTCCAAGATGACTTTTACGGGAGTAATTAAGAGATGCAGCGAGAACGCTGGAGATGTGTCTAGTTCCTTGTTAAATGCAAGTTCAGTGCGGTGCCACAAGGCGCATTGAGAAATGCGTTACCTAACAGGGTGGATACTTGGGAGCTTCAGAAGGAACACCCGCTGTCTTTGGGAGCTTGATTCGCAACCTGCTATCGGCAACGGACAAAACTGGGGCTTTGGAGTTGTGGATCCACCTGGTACATGGTTAGGGTCACAGAACTGCAAGCGCCTTCCTGGATAGCTGTCCTCAAATCTATGGGCGTTTGATGCAACAGCGATAAAATTCTGCTCTGCCCGGAAATTGTTGGGACAGTGTTAGATGATGAAGTGGAAGTTGAGTGCGTTCATCTGAGGCAAGTAGATATGGCCTTATAGGTAGTGTAGTGGCTCAGAGTACGTCATGCAATCCTGGGACTGCCTGTGCCAGATTTTGGATTTCGTCATCACTGCTGAAATCAACCTTGAATCCGGGACAATGACATGTTTTGATGTGAGAAACAGAAGATATAATCCTTTGCACCACTTGGCCGGCACCAGTGGAGCGATCATTAGAAGCCGACGTCCACAGAAGTCGTAATAAAACATCGTGAGCGTCGCCAATTCGGAGTTTGAGATCCAAGACAAGTGTTCCTTTAGCAGATTGTGACGCCCATGTCCCATGCGAAACAAACTCAAAGTCTCCCGTGTAAACGCAATGCACATGAAGAAACCAGATGAAGCAAAAGATACAATTCGCGTCCGCAAGCTGAACGAGAGTTGATGATGGCATATCGTGTCTGCAGTTGCAACAAACTCTCCACTCTCCAGCTCTCAAAGTGCACATCCATAAGGCCGAGTTCAAGTATTGTGGTCCTGCAGAGCAAGTTCTAAAAGCACGGAGCTACCATGAGGCGAAGACACCTGAGGGCGGAAAGCAGACGAGTAGGCGCCTAGGCGCTCACGTCTAACCCCCCTGATCTGTGCCATGTTCAAGAAACCCCTTGCAGAGCTTAAGACCTCAGGTAGGCTTTGCGAATTCATGTCTTATGCTCGCTCTGATGTTATGAAGCACCTCTGCGCAGCTCGGATCGACGCAAACTCAAGCAGCGTGTACTGCAAACTTTCCCGTTGCTGCAGCCTGGGGACGGCGACCTGCTCGTACCCGATGGACTCCTTTCGCAGAAATTCAGCACACATCTGGATGATCCTGGCGTATGATCTTATCCTATACTTAACTGCTGATGCTCAGTAAGCTTTGCTTGATTATACTTGATTACAGGTAGCATATCTATCCCCCGAGGGCGACCCAGTATGGTTCACATTGGGCAAGGGCTCGGACGACCTGATACCGACTGGTCAGTTACCTTCACTTCGCCTCTCCAATTGTTGCCAAATATGTTCCGACAGTCTATACACTCTGGAAGCGACCCGATCTCCTCCCATTCCTCTCCACGCCTTCCGCAGTCGTACCCAAGCTCGTCGGCGGTGCCGACCTGATGATCCCCGGAGGTCTGTCAGCGTCCTTCCCTACCACGCCATTCCCTCGCACGCCCACACGCTGACGTCCTCGCCGTAAGGTAGTTGTCCAGCACTCTCACGGTTTGAGTGAGGGTCAACTAGTGTCCGTCACTCAGTACCATCGCGGTGCGCTCGGACCCCCGCTCGCCGTTGGGCGCATGGCGGTCCCGGAAGAGACACTGCGTCGCGCTGCGGACGTTGACGTGAAGGGCAAAGCGGTGTATATACTGCATACGTGGCGCGACGTGTTGTGGGACATGGGACCGAGTAAGAAGATGGAAGCGCCGGAGCCGCGGACATTCGAGGCCAAGGTCGAGGCGGAAGGACAGGAAGATGGCGTGAAAGTTGAGGACGGGGATATGGAAGTAGCAGTTTCAGGTGCCACCCTTGAGGGAGCCGTATCCGACGCGGAGAACAATATTGGTCCGACGACGGGCACGGACGCTGCCCCTCCAGAGGCGAAGGGTGGGACGATGACTGCAGAAGGTGCGCATACATTCATCGATATGATTTGAGAAATGCTTGTCGTGCTCCATGCCCCATGGTACTGACCATCGCGTGCAGATGTGTCAAATGCCCTGCGCTCCGCTCTACTGCAAGCTATTTCCATAACACTTTCCTCCCTTGCGCCGACATCCTTCCCGATCTCCGCGTCAACATTCTGGAGCTCCTATGTCCTTCCTGCACGGCCGGTTTATGTACAGCTCGCAGACGGCGGTAGCGCAGGTATGTCAGTCAATGTTCGTGTCCGCTATGGATAATTACCATGTAACATCGGACTCCAAAGATGCTAGCGCAGTTGATGTCAAGCAATCGACTCATAAATCTGTCAAGGCTTTCCTAAAAGCAAGTCAGAAGGAGGGTCTAATCAAGCTCAAAGATGCGAAGGGTGGAGACGTGATGGTGACAGGTGCGCAGATAATCATGCTTCTAATCATTGGAACACGATCGAATGTCCACCAGGTGTGAGCGCGCAGCACCCGGCAGTTGCGGGGCACAAGTCACATCGTACCGTCAAGGACGTCGAAACAAGGCGTGAGAAGGTGGAAGATAGAGAACGTAAAGAGCGAGAAGCGAAGGAGAAGCGCAAGGAAGAGATCCAGATCGCGGAGCTCTACAAGCCCCTAGGCAACACCGTCCCGTGGTTTGTCGCTGCCGAGAAAGAGTGCGTTTCTACGTTCTTTCAGTACACTCACACATCCTGATCGTGCAATCTATTATAGTACGTCGGAGTTTTACACAGTATCTGACGTCAAGACGATCTTCAACGCATACGTGACTACCAAACAACTGGTAAACCCACGCGACCAGCAGTACATCAACGTTGGCGAAGACACCGAGCTCCGAATCGCCGTCACGGGAAAGAATGAGGATCCCCCAGAATTCCTGAAGCGGGAGGAGGTCCTGTCTCGGATCAGACACAATATGCAGAGCTGGTACGAAATCCGAGCTAATGGACAGGACGTAGTGCGAAAGTGGGTGCTAGTTAATGCATAGCACTGAATTGCTACTGACATATTGTGACAGGAAGGGACAACTAAAGCCTGTCTCGGTTGTGGTTAAGATCCGTCAGGGTCGTAAGGCGTGCACACTCGTAACAGGCTTTGAGCCGTACAAGCTCGATGCGCAAGATCTTGCGGAGGAGTTGCGGAAGCTCTGTGCGAGCTCTACGTCTGGTTTGTGTGCGCCCTGAATCATTATGTCAGCGATACTGATGCCTTGTTGCAGTGTCGCCCGTCCAGGGTAAGCCTGCTGACATGGAGATCATGGTGCAAGGCAAGCAGATTGCCGCCGTGACAGAACTGCTCGTCTCGAAAGGCTTGCCGAAAAATTGGATTGAGGGCGCTGATATGACCGCGGACAAGAAGAAGAAGTAGCCATAGAATAACCGTGCAGTATCTTGAATGTCGCATTAGTGAGCAGTATTTCTACCGACATGTATGTCTGACAGTATCTCGTGATGTTCTCCCCCAAATGTTGTTTAATTACCCGAATGCAGCAGACACATTCGCCTCGAGGCAGTCACATCATAGTGCGGCACACGACCGCCCAAGAGCAAGATCGTGTTCAGGTCCGAGGCACCAGAGGTGGGAAAGATCATTGGAGTGCCGGTGGGCGCCCTAGCTAAGTAGCGTGCTTATCGTAGCGACGAAACTTACAGCGCACGTTCATGGTGCTCATCCAATCATCCTCATCCGTGATCATCTTTCGAAAGGTTGGTCTTCGAAATGTATTTGGGCATTCTTCTTGGTATGGCTCGGGTATTTCGCACACATTAGCTCCCATGATGTTTCTCTCAAGCCTGGATGGGTCACCGGCCTGCCGTTCATTGCAGACAGGGCGCCAGGATGGTTCTACGGATCTGGGCTGCTTCTTGCAGACACTGATCTTAATGGAATGCCGATGGGGTGTCACACGACCATGTCGACCTGCCTTCATCAAACAGCAGCACCATCTCTGCAGTCTGATGTGCGGCGCAGGTTCCACTGCTTCCTTAACAAGGTAGCTTCCTATAACGAGCTGATGTTACTCCTGGCCTAGGGTATTGGCTCCTGCGGTACGCGTCTTGTCGGTAGATCTCGTATCTCCCACAGTGGTTTTCGTGTTTTCCAGCAAACTCTAGCGTTGTGCATGAACAAGCTCAGCGGGCTTGTGGTGATTGCGTACGCTTCTGTATTATTCCATCATTTGAGATTACAGTCCTCGCGGTCTTGTGCTTGTCGCGTCATAGATATATTCCACGAAAGTACTCGATGATGCTTGAAGTAAGCTTTTGACATGAGGCAGACAGATGGTCACACCGGGAAAGCGAACGGCCATGATTAAAGCAAGAGCGCGGTACGGGTTCTATTCGGAACGTGGGTCAGGCACATCCTCCCAGTCTGGGCCGCACCATACATATACAACCTTGTGCCGAACGCTCATGGACGATTGCTCGATCCTCTGGGCACCTATCGCGTAGTCTTTCCCGTGACGGGAAGCAGTCTCACCTGTATCCGATGTCTTTCTTCGACCCGAATATCCTCAATAATCCTCTGGAGTATGAACGTGCTAAGTACGTGCACCGGACATTCCTACGCGCGTACCTATGGTTCATTGCTTATTTTTTTATAGATGGATTGCGGGTTGTTGTACAGTATCTGCATGCAGTACGAAAGGGATTGTCGCGACATGGGTCTTGAGTTAATTCACGACACTGTCCAGCGATTGTGCTCTATGACCACCTATGCACATTACCGGATGAAGTGCGTTATATCTGGAGCTCGAAGCTCAACAGCGTTACCTTGCTGTTCCACCTGAATCGCTGGTCAAATACGATATATGCGCTTATATATCTGTCAATGCTGTCGATTCCAGAATCTAACAAAGTGAGTCACTTTTTACCTCAACAGACAATGATGTTTGTGTCTTACCGTCGAATATCCAGAGGTATTGCTTCTTCAATCTCCTTCATCGTGTGTATGTAGATATCTCTGAGTCACTGCCTCATTCTTCAAGCTGTACAATTCTCAACCATCTGCAACAAGCGTGCACTGCCATCGAATTCGTCGTGTGGGCTGGTAAAGCCCAACATGTGTTACTCAATTAATACCGCTAATAAATTTCTTTAGCCCTCTCGGCATTGCGCGTCTATGCAGTCACTCGAGGGAAGTTGTGGCTCGCTGCCACCGTGGTAGTGCTTGCCTTCATTCCGGGTGGCACAAACTTCGTACGCGACCTGTTGACTCAGCGCATTACTCCAGCATAATTGCTGACCATCCAACTAGTATAGCGTCTTCATAGTAGCCCCCTCGTCCCCGAAAGCTGTCTCTGATCCGGCATGTTTCACTGCTACATACATCGCCGAATCAACTGGAATCACGTATGTCTCTTGTCGAGCCGGTGATAGCAGTCCTCTAACTGTTTTGTGTGACAGATGTAAGTGAAGGTCGGCCGACAAGTGGAGTGGCACTCACAGGCTGGCAGGGGCAATTATCACTCGCTTTGGCGTGATTGTGTTTGACTTCGTTGTGTTACTCATCATCTGGGTAAACACGTTGAGGATGCGGAGAAACGCAACACGGGCTAATATGCATAGCTCACTAGCAAGCGTACTGGTCAGAGACGGTAAGATATTTTTGATACAGTTATTTTGTTCTCGCTAACACACAGACCTGATTTACAGGTGGTATATACTTTTTGTGAGTCGCTCATCGGTTATGAGCTCCGTACATTGACCTTACCACCAATCATCAGCGTTTTGATGTCAATCAATATCATTCAAATCATTGGTATCTTCACCAATGTGAGTTGAAAGCAGGTGAACATGAGCATGGAATGTCCTAACTTGATATACCAGGATGAGAGCGTGGCTACCGAGTATTTTCGAAACCCGTACGCAGGCATTATCTGTCACCGCAAGCGTTACTGACAGCTGGCCAGACTTTCTACCATCATTCTGTCCCACTTTCTGCTCAACCTGCGCAGTGCTGCGCATCACTCTCTGGATGACTCGGTGGATAGTCAACGCACCTCCTTCATACATATAAGCCACCGAGAAAGAGCCGTTCCGAGGTCGCAAGCAGCTGGGATCCGCTTTGCCAGTTTTGTGGCCAACATTGGCGAAGACCTCGTGCATGGTACAGACCCTGGAGACACAGAAACAGACCTGATGATTGATACAGGAACTGCGGATGAGGACGTGGAGATGATTTCTATGCACGATCTGCCATCCTCCGACTCCCCGCCGGGATTGCGACCAAGTGGACCGCACGGGATGCAGATACCTGAGGCCACGTTGGTCGATATTCTGTACTGACTTGTGGGGATGAGGGATGAGGGGGACAATACTTGTAATGTGCAGAATCCCCGGTATGCATCCGCTCCAGTTGGTGGATATGTTTCTGTCGCTTACAATTTTGTAGCGTGTATGTGCTGATGACTTGCGCTGGATTTGTCTGGCTGCCCATGTGATGATCAAGCAGTTGTACTTCTGCCATGAACGTCTATACGAGGTCAGTTCGAGATCACGTTGTTCGCAATCCGGTGTCATCGTGTCAACATGTTGTGTCTCATCAGCTCAATCACTGGATCATATGATTCAATAATGCTGCATTGCCCATCACAATGAATCCCATACACTCCGTCTGTCTTACTGAGTTTATTGTGTCCTGTCGGCAATACAGTGTACCCCAAGCCATACAAGGTACCATCATAATCTTCATCTGGTGGGCGCGATTAATTGTCCTTAGATCTTGACGATATTCAGTCTGTTGCTCACAGCTTCACCACAATTGATTGTTAGTGAATGCCTTAGACTGTGAAGCAAGGTCGATAAACCGCACATGATGCCGAGGTTGTGACCATTGGCGAGCTCAGTGAGCTCAGCGATCTGGTTTGTGGCAAGCGTTTCCCTAAGCCGTACACCTGCAGAACATCGGTAATCCTGACCGCCGCGGTGTTCTCCGTTCACCTGATGCGAGTCACTCATTGCCGACAATGTGGTCCAAGACAAGTTATCCCCATGGTCCGGTGTGCCAGAGATCATTGATTAGTGGTTCTCACAGCCTACGTATCACGAGTTTTGAACCATTATGTAGCGTTACTAGAACTGATTCAGCTGTTGACAGCGTGGAAGCGAGCTTAATCCGATTGTGCGAGTCTAATTTTGTCAACGGTCTCAATTACTCTGGGCTTCCGGGGAACGATCTGTCCATCCGTGTGCATAAGATGGCGACTGCACCTAAATCAGGCGCATCGGTCGAAGGCAAGATACCGAAATTTCGTATTGTGGTTGCTGCTCAGGACAGGAAATCATCATTTGGATAGCTTGGAGCAGACGTTGCGGTGTCATAGATGTGACATTGCGATGGAATCGGGAGCCCGTTTGTACAGGGCAGAAATCTTCGCTGGCCCTGTCATAAACGTGTCTTACCCTGGAAGCTCTTGCGCCCGCCAGGCGTCGATCGTTCCCTCGTTATACATGTATGCCAGCCACGCGACGCGCCAGCGTTGACAGCCATGATGCTCAGCAGTCAAGAGGACACTGGATTAAGGATGATCATCTTGTTAGTATCTAGACCCAAAGATTGGGTTTCGGCAAATTCACTGCGCTGTGGACGTCTCTCACAAGATATTTAGGGCTCTCGGTACACGACACAATGGGGAATCACTGCCCTCATACCAGCTGTGCTGGTCTCAGTTTCAGGGTATTACATTATATCCTACTTTGCCTTAACTGAATTCGTAGCGTCTCTCACCACCGTTCCCGTTTCCGAGCTCTGTGATCTGTCGCAGACATGTCGTTCCTTGGCCCGGAGATCACAACGGATCCTCTCGCATACGAACATGCCTAGTGAGCGTTGTGGGCTCTAGTTGCATTATCAAGTGACTCATTCGGTTACTAGCCGGGTTGCCGCATGTTGTGCAGTATCTTCATGTGGTGAGTCGGGAATACGATTCACCACGATTCACCTAAGAAAGAGCACTGCAAACTATGATAGCTATTGTCTTCTACGAACATCTATGTACATTCGCTGAGGAAGTACAACTCATCTGGGGTCGTCCATTGAATTATGTTATCCTGCTGTTCCATCTAAACCGATGGGCCAATCTGCTGTACGCAGTGGTGTATATAGAAATGATATTCCCGTCGCTGCTCTTTCCAGTGAGTCCTGGCTTGTCATTCTGGGCGCGGTGATACCAACTTATATCATGGCATTTATGAACAGAGGTAGGTACAATTTCCACCAAGAAATAGTCAGCAGCTCAACTGTACGTCTAGCTGCACTGTGTTGGAGCGTCTACAACAAGTTTGCGAAGTAGTGGAGTTTGTCGTGTGGACTGGTGAGTGATGCTTTGTCTCAAAGCCCTGTCATAGGCTGACTCAGTTAACATCTTGCTTATAGTGATATCAGCAATCCGGGTATATGCTGTCAGCAGAGGAAACCGGTGGCTCACTCTAGGAATCTTCGCACTGGCTGCAATACCTGCAGGAACAAGCTTCGTACGTTTCTCCACACCATATCCCTCAGGCTGCAGGTGGATCTCATCGAGCGCATAATAGTACAGTCTTTTCATCGTAACATGGCAGCAAACACCGACTACGTCGCTGATTACAGTCGTTGGAACTGCTTGCTTTATGAACACTGCGCTAGGCGAAGCAGCCACAGTAGAGTATGTCAGTGCAACATAATCTTGAATACGTGTTGACGATTTCTTGACAGCCGTTAGTCAGCAGCACAACTCAACCCAAGAGTATTGCGCTCACTGATATTTGCTCATGTATAGTGACCGTGGCGACTCGGGTCGGCGTCATAATGTTCGACCTCGTTGTTTTGCTCGTTATTTGGCACTATACACATAACACTCTCCAGCGCAGTGGCAACCGCAACCGGATGTTAGCACCACTCTCACGCATATTGGTTCGCGATGGTCAGTAACGTCTCCGTTCATACGTCTAGCACATCTGTTAAGCCATTCATCAGGAAGCATGTATTTCATGTGAGTGTTCGGAACATATTATTGAATACGCGAAGTCATACCATTTTACTAGAGCATTGATGACATTGAACCTCGTCCTCGTTGGCACAGCCATTGCAAAGGTCAGACCCCAAATCGAGTGATGCTCAAAATGTCTTAAGCTCTGGAACACAGAGTACCGGACTGTTTGCGACGTATTTTCGAGTACCGTAAGTCAATATGATTTGTCCTGCGGCTGTCACGCACCTACCTTACTTTACCAGATTGTCTGCTACCATCATATCACGCTTCATCCTCAACATACGGAGTGCTGCTCATACATCGCTCAATGACACAGACTCAAGTCGCTTAGTTCCCTACGATGCTTCCACGTTCGATAACCTAGAATTGCGCACGGCCGACCTCGAGTTTGCACCCATCAGTGTCACAGAGGTCGAGGGTATGCTCGTAGATTCCAATGTGGGAGACATAGATGCTCTCTCGGATGATGAAGGAGAGGCTGATATTGAAGGTAGCTCACCCAGAACTCTCCGAAGAGCTGTTTGAGTTGCTAAGTAGCTAGGGACGAGAGATCGTGTACGATGTGATCATACCAAACTGTTTGATGATTTTTGCGAGGGAAGACACATTCTGGTCCAATCAACGTGAAGGAGAGTGCGAGACGGCGCGGTCATGGTGAGGACGTTGGAACGAAAAAACTATGAAGCGAACGGATCTCGATGATTAGACGCGTATAATCACGTGCTGGGATGCACTTGCCTTTCTTAGCCAACAACTTCGTGAGTGGGCATAGCGCTCGAGGGTAGTGGCGGAGACTTGCTTTCAAGTCGTCGACAATGTTGCCGACCTTGGTCGTGCAATCCGGGCGGTCAGCATGGAAGGGTGAGTCCTATCTACCTCTGGGACTAACAGGCACCAACCGTTATCGTCCAGGTCCATTCTTTGTTGCGTTCCCTAACCTGCGGCAAGCACTCGAAAATAACATCCCTATCAAGACCCAAGCAAGGTCATGTACCATTCTGCCCAACTTCGTTGGGTGCGTGACTATCCTTCACATGTGCTCTCTGTGTTGACTGAGGCACGTGTAAACTGCTATCCAGGCTGAAATTCATGGTCCACAACGGCAAAGACTACCTGCCGGTCAACATCACTCAGGACATGGTTGGCCATAAGCTGGGCGAGTTCGCAATGACGAGGAAGAGGTTCACGTATAAGTGAGTATCCTTCAGATATGTGTGCTGGAATGTTATTTATCATACCCAGAGCGACGAAGAACAAGTAGTCGTGTGCGGACTCACCGTCATCTTACTTATGGCTGGATTGTACCATGCTCTGTAGACCCTGCTCGTAATCTGCACCTTGCTTTGCACAGCTATCGATACTCTCACATTCTTACGGTGTTGTGTGATGGGAGAGAAGCTTGCACCACATCGCCCGACATGCCTCTACTTGTCAAATCAAGAACCACAAAGTTTCATATTCATCACCAAAACGGCCTCTACATCGTAGGCTTTCCTCCAACGAACTAATAATACAACAGCATGGACAAAGAAGTGGTGGATAATATGGTCCAAGCGAACGGCAGTCAATCAAGAACGAAATACGGGCTGAGGCAGCGAAGGGATTCGGTGGCTTGGCGGATCAGTGCCACTTCTGCAAGAGGTTGTGTTGGGTGAGTGCTAATCCTGATAGCAGGTGGAATATGCCAAACAACGCACCATCCGCGGAAAGGCTCACGCAATGATACAGTGCTGTGAGGTGTTGCTGCCTCCGGTTTGTTCGGAGTCTACGGGGACCTGGGTGGTCGGGATCTCCTCTGCAGGGACAGGTGAGGCGAGGATGAAAGCGTCCATTGTGAACAGCGACGGGAGGATGCGCGAAGAACGAAGAGCGAATGTCGCGGTGCGGTTGGGATTGACTTATGTCGCAAGAAAGATCCTACTGGGGTGCGTTCCTATTTATGCGTTCCGGGATACTGTTGGCTGCGGATGGAGGCCGCTGTGCAGACAATTGCGAGAGCTTGGGCCGTGCAAAAGTGAGACCTGAGTTATGTTTCGGAGCTAACATCGGGACGGCACAGGGCGCGACTGCGGTACACTAAACTTTGCCCTGCAAAATGTCCTTTGACCTACCCTCCGAGGCCCGAGGGTTATGTTATAGGCCCGGGGTGCAATTATGACTATGACGCGCACATTATTTGCTATAATGTGAGCCACACCGCAGCCATGCCGCTTTCTTACTCGTGATGATATCAATTGTCAGGTCGAGCAACCTAACGTGGGTCGGCACGCTCGCTCAAATGGCTGCTCAGCCATGCCCTCTGAGGATAGTCAGGGCTCACGCCAGTGGACGATTTTTGTTACAAATGCCTGTTTCAGCTGGCCAGCTGAGCGACGCGCAATCCTACCGGACGGACAATAATGGTGTGCGCTACAAGTGATAGCGATATGCCACACAAACCAGGACAAATGCTCAGTTAGGTATACGGGGATCGAATGTCTTGTGTTCTGAGACACATATCATCTCATCCTCATGCTTATCATTTGCAGATAACAGCCTACGCCCTCAAGCACGGAAAGGAGTTGCGCCCTACGTCACAAGTAAGGCCTGAGCCCTCAGCGCTCAGCCACAATGTGTCTTAAGGCGACTCATGACATCCGTGCGGATCGACGGGAAGCTTGCCTGGTCCAGGCTAATTGTCCTGTGAGACATAAATCTCGATGGATGAAGATCCTCAGGGCGGCATCCGATGCTCCACTCTTCGGTGAAACATACGTCGAGAGACAATAATGCCATCCCGACTGCCCTAGATTTGCCCGCGATGCGCCGTAATCGTGTCACAATATGCACACAGAGACATACGCCAAAGGAGTCAGCGTGTTGCGCAATCCGTATTGGTACATCCAAAGCCCCTGCCGTTCCACCGCTTTCCCCACACTCTGGTCAACCCTGCTCAACTTCGCAGCTCGTGTCTCAAGTCCTCGCCACATCCTACCCCGAAGAAGACGAAATGATAATTTAGCCGCACGAAGACGACAAAAGAATTGGTTGGTGAGTTGAACGAATAGAATGGCCAGAGGCCCAAATGAGCCGGGTTTGCATCGTAATGCGGATATGAAGCTGCAAACGCCGTTCAGAATTCGAGTAAATGAGAGATTATGTCACGACTACTCACCGATGCCTCTAATCTGTTCAAGCAATGATACAGTGCTGCGATGTGGTGCTGGAGCCGAACTGCTCCTCGTCGACGGGTACCTGAATCTCGGTCTCATCCGCGGACGGGACGGGGGCAGCGAGAGTGAAGAAGGCGTCCATTGCTGAGTGGGTTCAGAGGATGACTCGGGGATGAGTTGACTCTCGAGGTAGGCGAACCGCTGGACGTGTCGCTGTCGTCCACCGTCGCATCGTCCAGTCTTAAGTATCCGGACAAATACGCAGGGAGGCGCAAGACAATAAGCCGTACACGAGGGCCACCATATCTCTCTGCTGAGTGTGCGCCATGTCTCACCTCGGTGTTACTTGTCAAACTCTCATGACGGCTTATTGTTGCCTGGGACGCTGGACTGCAACTTCGGCACGTCTGGAAGGTGCGGTACCGCACTCGACCCGGGGAAGTACGGGGTGCAATCAGCGCAGCGGAGCAGCCTCCCGCACGCCCCGGGGGAAGGACGCATGATTCTCGCGCGCCTGCGGTGTCCGACCCGAACACAAAAAGCCAGATACGTCCGAAGCGCCAGCAAGGTACAGGAATGTCTCAGATCGTGTCAGCATGCGAATACATTGACGCAGGAGGATGTAGATGCAGTCGCTCGCATTGGATGCGGGAGCCTCATCCTCGATCCGTGATCGTCTTATTGTGTGGCGACACACACGTGACGAGTAGGTTTCAGGCATGCGGAAATGCACAAATTCTAGACGTAAGATGCAGGGACGCAGCTCAAATACTTACGGAGAAAACACGGTAATGAGAGTGTACGACGTTGCAGAGCTGGATCATGACACGATGGTAAATCTCGACTCAGGCAGTCATGATCATATCCAGAGGCCGTTCCGTGTAATGGCTGAAACCAGCCTCAAATTGACCCATGTTGCTCGCCCCCGTGTCAACTTGACGTCTCTCGGAGCTAGATGCATTCAATAGCGTACAGGGAAGTGTTATTGGATTGTTGTCGCAGCGTAGAGCTGTCAAGTGCGACGAGTTGTGGTTTAGGGAAACGAAAGTGGTCGACGGCGACAAATAGAGACCAAACAGGAGGAGGTGGCTGGAAGCGAACAGCCGCGACGACCGCCAGGTCGACGGCTTTGTCCTCCGTCCTCGACAACGACGACGACGACAACCCTTCTTATCTCCCAGCTCGATATCTAGACATCCTGATGCTCACGACCGTCGACGCCTAGTCTCAGCGATGCAGACAGCTACATTCTTCGCGCCCCAGCTGGCGACGAAGCAACCGCCCGCAGATCCCATCCGGGCCTCGGTTGGCCATCTTCTGTCAAGGGCATACTCCTTGCCGTGCTCGACGGCCGCGCAGGCGTTCACCCAGCTTGTGCAGCCGACTTCGCGGTTCCAGTATGCCCTGGATGTGTTAATGCCTCTGCTGGAAACTCACGTCGAAGTCAGTCTTGCTTCCGCGTCTGATATCAGGACGATTCTAACAGATCTGGATAACCGACCCTGATAGATCGCGCAGCGAATTTTGGTCTCGTACCTGCTGTATTCGCTCTATGCACCGCATCCGATAGCAATCAACCCATTCAAGTCTCTGCTGTATGCGACTTTCGTCAAAGAGCGCGATCTGGCCACAAAGATCGCGAACGATGGTGGATTGGGCGAGAACGAGCAGCTGGTCTGGGTCCTTTGGAAGATTCTGAAGGGCGATGGCAACGACGTACGTATTCCACATTCGCTCTCGAATTCTTGAGTAACACTAATTTCATATGGTATAATATGATATAGATTGGTCCGTTCTCACCGAGTACTCTGGCTCGCTCCCCGCTTCCGCCCAAACTTCGAGCAGCGTACTTGACTTTGGATGAAGAGACACCTGCCTCTGAACGAGCTGCGAAATTCGATCCGTATGTCTAGTTGGACTAACTATCTGCCGTTCTCAATCTCATTGTCAATCCAGCTTCGGTGATAATGGTTCAAACGATACTAATGACACGGACACAACCAAAGTCGAGGACATCAATGCGGACATTACTGTCATTGCCGAGACTGAGAAAGCGTTCCCTGAGGTCGAGGTAATCACTGAGCTCGACCGGGAGACTCAGAGGCTGTCCGATGCTATGACGCTCTTGCTCGCTGCACGCCATCGTGTGCTGACTCTCGCTGAGCAACGCGTACGTGCTGTCAGCAGATCGTCGCAGACATAAGCTTACCGGACGCTCTATAGGTCTTGACCCCTACGATTCCCCAGCTGACATCCCCGCCCATGATTACATCTGTCGATCTACCCTCTCTCATTGGCAACAACCCGACAATCGCTCACCCTCTGCTGGTTGCTCTTCTGACCCAGTCAGCCTCACCTGGTTATCAGGGGCCTATACCGTATCTTGAGGTCCTTAAGCGCCTGCCACCGACGCTGCCCTCGTTCGACGTCCTCGGTCGTCTGCTCCACGACCCTACCATCATAACCGATGTTACCACGGGTGGGCACACCACCATCGCCGATCTCGTCCGGACGGAGGTTCTCGGCTGGTTCATCCACGAGAGCATCCGCTGGTTAGAGAGGGCCGAAGAGGAACAACGCACGGGCGTCATCAGCGATGACCGCTTCGCACAGGGCGTCCAAAACGTGCGTCACGCCTCATGGAATATAGCCTGCTTTGTCGAACTCACCTTTGCGCACAGCTCTGCCGTTTCTACAACTCACTCATCAAGCACTCGATCGTGGACCCCTCTTCTGACGCTGACACCGCCGAGATGGCGCATTTCACCCTCCTCAACTCTCGCTTCGAGGAAGCGAATTCATTGTATCGTGTTCTGGCCATGGGCAAATTCTGACTCTAGACGGTATCCTCGACTGTATTTAATCTGTAGCAGATAGTGCCAAGATTCTTGTACAACACCCATCCATTCGTGCCATCCGTCTCGCTATGTCCTCTATGCCTCCGCTGCGCATGTCATGTCTTGTTTTATGTCATCCTAACACGTATATACATGGGAATTCATATGCAGTCAGTTACCCGGATGTGGATCTGTGGACCATCTCAGCTCGCCAGTCAGTTGCAGACGAACCTCGAGTAAGGCGCCAAATCCGTATTGTCTCTGGCAGCAGGGCGTCATCTCACCTCGGTGTCAATGCCTTACGTCCACATGGCAACTCGACGAGTACGAAAAGATCTGATTATGCTGCTGCCTCGTACACTCGGATCGGCTCTCCATATGCATCTAGCAGTTCTTAATGAGTACAGTAAGGGGTTTCCAACGGCGCAGCTGATGAACGGGACAAGCGAAAATGGCATCGATGGCAAAATAGATAGCAGAGAAAGACAGGTCGAGGCATGGCGGAAAAATACACTAGGCAAATCTGGAAGACCTCCAAGTAACGACCGCACAGGGGAACCGAAGAGGGATTGGAAACACATCAATGGTCCGGCTGGGGGAAATGGTATATGACATCACGACGCGTTCTTATTCCTGAACCGCAGAAGGGGGGCGAGGCCCGAAAGAGCGCATGCCTTCTTCAAGAAGTCGTGCTAGAGCGAACCGCCATCAGGACTTCTGCATCTTTAACCGTATGTGGCAATGTGCTTACCTCGAGCAGTTCATCCGCTGTTGCCCGGCTCTTGACGTCGACGCACAGACACACGCTCAGGAAGCTCTTCAGCTCCCGACTGAGTGTCTCCGGCTTCTTGAGCGTCGGGGTACCGTTCGTCGCGATCAGGTACAGGGCCTTGAGCGGCTCCTCATCAAGATATGGTGGCTCGTTCTCGATCATCTCGATCGCCATAATTCCGAGTGACCAGATATCGACCTTGGCTCCGTACTCCTTCTGCTTGACGACCTCGGGGGCCATCCAGTATGGCGTACCCACCATCGTTGCGCGCTTCGACTTCTGATCCGTGAGCTTTGCACAGAAACCAAAGTCGGCTGTGAGAGATGATATCAGCATTCACGCATGGCACCAGCATGCAGACCATGTTGACGCACTGATTTTGACATGGCCCTGGGCATCCAGAAGAACATTGTCGGACTTGATATCACGATGGATGATCGATTGGCTATGCAGATGACCGAGGCCTTTACAAGTCTAGGGAGAGCACATAGTACATCAGCATCACTAGCATGAACGTAGGGGTAAGAGCTCACCTCGAAACAGATGCTGGAGATTTGATCCTCCTCCAACGTGTTGTTCTCGATGACATCTGTCAGCGCACCGCCCTCCATGTATTCCATAACTACCCAGAGCTCGTTGCTCTTGACTAGATACGATTCGAGGAAGTTCACAATGTTCGGGTGCTGCGACTCCTTCATGACCAGGATCTCGTTCACAATGAGCTCCTTCCTTGGCTGGTTTGATAGGTCCATCTCCTTGATCGCAACCTTCTTGCCGGTGGCTAGCGTCTTCGCGACATACACATGTCCCGAAGCACTATCGCGCTCATCAGTACAATACCAGAAGTATACACGGAAGACACCTACCCCTGGCCGACCTTCCGGATCTTGCTGTAGAGCGCCTTCGGGTCATCATTGCTCACGACACTGCGAAGCTTCTCCATGATCTGCGCCTCATTCATCGTACTGATCCGCTTCTCCTTCTCCTTCGGCTTCTCCAGCGCCGCCGCCGCCGCAGCGACGCTCCCATCCTTCTCCTCCGCCGCGATGACCTTCACCTCGGGCGCCTCCTTCGCCGCCGTCGGCTTCTTCGGCTGCAGCGGCTTGATCGGCGCGGGGCCAACGAGTGAGCCCGCCGCACCAGGCGCGGGCTGCGACATCGGCAGGGACGTCGCGGGCGAGGACTTCGCAGGCACGACGGGCGGGCGGGCCCCAGCGGGCTTGTCGAAAGAGTCATCGCGCCTCTGCCCATCCGCGCCCGCAGGCTTCGCGGTCTGCGTCTCCGTCGGCGGGCCCTGCGCCTTTGCGCGTGCGCGGAGGTCCGCAGAGGTTGGCGTGTGGTCGGGCAGAGGCGGTTTCGCAGGGGCGTGTGGTGCAGGAGGCGCGGGCCGGTTCGCAAGAAGGGGACGTTGCGGGGCAGGGCGGGAGGGGGTGAGCGAGGGGGTCGCCATGTTCGGGATGGGGGGACGCATGGTCGAGCCGGATCCCCCTCCTGAGATCGTGCTCGCGTGCTGGACGTGCGAGCCGTTGACGAGCTCTGCAGCGCGCGCAAGCGCAGCGCTGGTGCCGTTGGGCCCTTCTGCGCCATTCAGCCCCGTGGGTGCGGACTCTTGCCGCTTCATAGGCGGGCGGGTGTCGGGCATCTTCATGCCTGAGCCGCCAAGGCCGGTGCCGCCGTAGCGCGGCGTGCTGCCGGTGTCGTATGGCGAGAGCGTCGAGCTGCCCGAGGACTGTCCCCGCGTGGGAACGAAGCCGCCCATCTCCTCCATCTCGCGCTTTTGGTGGTCGGTGTAGAATTCGAGCACATCGAGCACGGCCTGCGGATCTTTCGCGTAATCTTCCCGCGTGATGGCTGACTTTGTGAGCAGCTTGCTCCATGCATCGGGCAGGCCCTATAGGGGTCAAGTGAGACGGTGAGGGATGACTCGCCTGCTAGCAGCAGAGTACTCACTGTGAATGCTCCAGACACTGGGTCGAAGCCGACATGAACTTTGTGCACGAAGTTGGTGGGGTTGCTTACTCCCATAAGCGGACTTCGGGAGTAAATATCATCTTGCCAACCATACAGTTCTTCGTCGTTCTTGAGAGAGAAATACATCCGCTTATCCTTCGTTTCCAAGAGCAGACAGTACGGTTTCAAGTCTGTCCGCTCGATATTTGCGATATCTGATAAGTTAATGAGGGCCTGGTGTTGCGCGGAGTTCTGTTATAGCATGCGTTAGTCCATGCCGCCAGGAACGGTTGCACACGGTCGCGAGTACGGAATTGTCATGGCGAGCCAATGGACACTGCCTCCCGTTCGCCCGAAAGGGGCCTTGGCGGCAAGCACTTGCAACCTGCTCCCGCCCAAGACAGGCGCCGTTCCTCTCGCGAGTCGCCCGAGCGCATGTCTGAGGAGCGATCGCTAGGTAGCACCTTTACCGCGCATAGGCACGGTCCGATGATAGAATATGCGCCAGGGCGTCCAACTCACCTCATTCTTGTATATAGATAGTGTTTGCTCCTTGAGGATCAACCACTTGGGTCGCCATAGGAAGCTGACTATGCCATCCTCCTTCAGCGAAACTGTCCCGCTTCGGACAATGTGCGCCCCCAGAGGCGTATCTGAATTCCGATTGGGTGATCCGCCGATGCCAGAGTAAGTTGATGCATATGATGAACTCGACGGGGAGGAGGTGCCAACAGAGAAGGACGAGCCATAGCCCGACGAGGCAAGAACATTGTGGACATCGCTTCCCTTCCTGGTCGGCGCAGCAGGAGCAGGGCGACTGGGCGTTAGAGACGTCGCTGTAACCTGGTTGAAAGACATTATAGCGACTGCTTATAACCGTCGGAGGCAACCTCGGAAACAGACGCCAATTGTCGGGATGAAGTGAGAGTTCGTAAGAGTCGTGACCAGGTCGAAGAAGACGTTAATCGTGTCGCTGAGCAGACTGCACAAAGTCAATAGTGGTCGCAGCGGGGAGGGCGTCGTCGTCGTTGGCGAGGTCGACGATGATCTGGCTTTGTTTGGGTAGCTCAGTGTGGGACGCCGGATCTAGCCGACGCCTCCCAGAAACGTATCGCCCAGGCAACGCCTTCAAACTCGTCTTTCTCTTCTTCCACTTTTATTATGCACAATCCGACGCTGTATGGTGGCCATGGCATTTGTCGCGGATGCTCAGACATCTCGCGATCATCCCTAGAGAAAAGGAGCAACAGAATCCCCGTTCATCTCCCAAGAATGTCCTATCTCTGAACCGTCCATGCGCCGTGCCCAAATGCCCCCGAACTGCGATGAAGCTTCCGGAAGAGCAAGAACTCATTCTACGCGCAGGTAGAGCGTACGAACGGTTTATGAACATGTTCCTGCATCGGACAGGAACGCTGCCTCCTGGCATGGCATGTGCATGATTCACGCCCATCCGTTTGCCGCGCGTCTATCACTGCGCACCCCTTGCGGCCTTCCGAGGGCCCCCTATGCCAGTACGTTCCAGAGCAGTCCACAGATACCATCCTACACCGGTGTTAATCTTCAGACTAACACCGCTTTGGCCCGCGCCATCGTCAGGAGGAGCAACCTGCATTCGTATCCTCCTCGAGGCTGATTACCTCAGCAACGCAATACAATTAGCTCGGCCAAATGCAGGAGGACGCAGGTGGTGACGGCGTTCATCCTGGGTCATCGTGCGCGCCATCAGCTCCAAAGGGGTTTAGGACGTATTGCACGAATGCGTCCGCCTGGGTCATGAACTTTACTCTCTTTTTTGTTATGTGGGTCTTCTGTGAACGGGAGACTACGAGGCAAATCCTATCTTGACGGCAGAGGGGCCTGCTTCACGCGCACATTACCCCCTGCGGAGGTGTTACGTTCATGGAGGTGTGCACGAATACCTCGTTGTGGGTCGTCGCGTCACAGGAAGATGGGAGGCGAAGGGAAGACGTCCATCAGCTGCCAAAGCCGCCTGCGGTCAGACGTCAGCAAGCAGTGCAATGTCGCACACCGCTGATGCGAACTTCCTTTCTGGAGTTGCTCGCACGGGGCCTGCGCACAATGCGCTGCAGCCGTCCAAAACAATAGGCACGAGCGCGCACCCTCGGCCAGGCGCCACTACCCCCGGAAATAACATCGCAAACTCAAATCTTCTAGCTCGACCTTTTTGTCTTGATCCCGTCGTGCTCTGGTCCATCGGACCCATGCAGCCCGACGAGCAGCATAAAATCACTGCGTGTTCGATGGAGATGGCAGCGCAAGAGCTCCACAGCCTCTCCGCCCCCTGCCTCTCAAGCTTGCAACATATTTCATCCTCACGGTTGCAATGGACGCGTTCTTCACCATCGCATCTCCCGTCCCGTCCGAGGAGCCGTCGCAGATTCCGATGGACTACGAGGACACCGGCAGCGGCTCCAGCACCTCGCAGCACTGCATCATCGCCTGAAGCCCCTGGGTTCGGTGCGTCGCGCTCCTCTCAATCAGTTTGATGTTTCCTTGACATTCCGCAGAGGCTTCACATCATTCCACATCCGACACTATGCTCACTTCGCAAGCCCGGCATCGCCGCACTTTTCGTTCTCGCGCCTTGCCGTCACCAGTTCTTTCAATTCATGATTGGTTTAAGTTATCGTTTTCGCACGACTCGCCGGGAGGAGAGATTAGAGGGGGGAGGTCACGGGATGCAGTCGGGACGGGCGGTCAGCCGAGGGAGGGGAGGGCGAGTCGGGTTCTTTTGAGGATTTGTCCCGGAGCAATCTGGTGACGCAGCGCAGTTTGTACTGATATGTGTATCAAAATCGACATCATAACTGGTGCATGCTATTCGTCGTACTGTGTCGGAGACTCAATTCGCTAGCAAGACTGCCCGTATCGGCGCCCGGAAACTCCGGCCAAAGCGGAGAACGTGAGCGAACGTACTCGCTGACCGAAATGGTTCCGTCCCAGATAGCGATCTGATCAGCGAAGGCGGTACCTTCCCATATATGTCAAGGGCTTCTGCCCTCAAAGCGCTGAGTAAGTTCCGCGCGGATCTCGTTTCGTCCTTCGACCTGTGACAGTTGTGAGCGTTTCAATCTCGGTGAACACGGAACAGAAATCCGTACTAGTGTCGTGGCGCCTGAGACGAAATGCAGGCCGACATATCCGGTCCGAATTGCGGCGCAGAGAAACGTGGCATATACAAAAGACAATAGGAGCATGTGGAAAGATGCTCTTCGAATGCCATACCTGAAAAGCTGAGCAGCTGATCATCATATGCAAAAATGACGAAATTTTGAGGCGTCAAACTCACATCGATGAGGCTGCTAACTTCTGACATGTCCACACACTACACGACTTGGACATCACTCACGGGTCCTGGTCCCCTAGACCGTTGAATTTGTGCCGGGTATTGTAGTACCATTTCAGGGAGGGAATAATCCCAAAATGAGCGAGCCAAAGGAGCTGCGTAAATAGAGTGACATGTATCTGTGCGAGTTGATTTCGATGGACTGTTATCGCATGAAGAACAAAAGGAGGAGCGCCCCTTCACTAGGATGTGTCTGGTGACACCTCATCGAAGAGAGACAAAAGCCCAGTCAAAACGTGCCAGCCATAATGTTCCGAGTTCTGGGTCTTCCAATTACTCTTACTCGTCCTATCTGTTCGCATCTTACAGTACGTCTTCCCAAAATCTTTCTCGTTCGCCTATACACGGGAATGAGCCCCCGTCTCTTCTCGGACAACAGTCATGTCTCATGGTCGTTTTCCTCTGAAGTAGCTCTCGGCTGCGATAGACCAGGAAGTTCTCATGATCAGCATTTCGTATCGAACACAGTGTACATTTCCCGCCGCCGCCGCAAGGGTTCTGCGTGAAGGCCTGCCTTTGTGAAATACACAGAGACTTAAGTAGATCTCCCTTTTAGGACTATGAGGACGGTGCCAGCGGATAACCGAAACAAGAGTACCAAAATGGCCGTTGTAACTTGTCGTAGTATATCGAGTTCCAAGCTCCATTGGAGAAACACAGCGGTTGAGACATAGATGTGCGACCGTCAGCCATATACAAGCTGCATGTGCCGGTTTAGTTCAAGTGCGATATGGTTAGACGCCACTGACAGACTATCTGGACCCGGCATGAGCTTGATGAACCCCGCCAGAAGAATGCTATGAACTTTCTGCAGCTTTCGTTCTGCAATCCTGGAATTGGTCATGACCAGGATGCATCGAGAACCGTGGCATAATTTCAGACTGGTGGCAGCCTCACGAGACAAAATGCCTCGAACGACTCGCTGATCATCTGACCGATTTGTTATGGTCTGCGAGTTCAACACAAAAGCGGAGTAATCTCATCGAGAATGAGCCATATGTCAGTTCAGCATAGATCTAGCTGAAGCGTTGGAAGGTTTATACCTTACCGAAGAGGATAAGAGCGTAGGAACACGCACGCACGTGTGGTCATGCCGCAGGTAATTCGATAATCTTGACACGCGTTGGATCCGTCATTGCAGACACGGGCAGCCGCACCGGCAGAGACGAAAAGACAGGAAGCGCCTCCCGGTCGGAAGTAGGATAAGCTCAGGTACCTGGAATACGAATGAGTATCTAGTTCACCGAGTACGAGCCTTGTATCATGACGTCGAGCGCACACCGCGCCGTCCGTCCCGAACACTCGCGCTCGACATGCTTCGCATAAAAGCAGCCCAACGTATTCCGAGTGAGCATCACCTTTCAGTCCTACCCTTCGAATTCGTTCTCTTGTGTATATTCGTCCTCATATTCTGCACGATGGATACGTTCTTCGCCTTAGCTGCCCCCGTACCCAACGAAGAGACTCCAAACCCCGAGGTACCTGCGGACTCCGAACAATTCGGGTCGAACACTACTAGCCAGCATTGCATCATTGCCTGAGCAATTTGGCTCCATGTGAGACATTCGTTCGAGCATTCCCGGAGGGATGTTGACCGTTGACCAAGAAATCCCAACAGAACCCAATACCTCATTTTTGTGTCGAGTGGGGGCTGTCGTGGCGTAGTTGATTGGTCCTTCGTAAAGTTCGTATTGTGTAAAGTTAGCCGAGATATGGTATGAAAAGGCGCGTGAATGCAGGGGAGGGGATTTTTACTGCGTACGTGTATGAATTGTGCAGGAGATCAAGAGTATTCGGCGTACCAGTGGATGAGTTTGGACTCCTTCGGTCATACCGTAACTACTCAGAGTACGAGTCCATGTGGGCCGAATCATGTTGGTACATGTTCGCTGTGTATAGGAAAATCAGCTTGCAGCATCTAAGTCAAGGTAAAAGAGCAATAATGATGGCATGGAAGGGATACATGCAGCATTGATGTGTAGCAGGACTGACAGACCAAAGTGAACGCGCGTTCAGTTGCCATTCCCTTTGCGCGACGCGCGCAGACTCCAGAGTGAACAGGCCGCCACGTGATTGTGAACACGTCCTCCCCGTCCAGTTGCAACGGCGCGTTCGGCTCAACAGCAGTTGGCGTGAGAGGAAGACAGTCCACTGCGCCCAGTCGCGGCTGAGTTGCATATCCTGGTTTGAGACTGAGTATTGAGGACTGAGAATTCGCGTCATTGTTACATCAGGTTTGTCTCAATCGTCTGTACCAATCCAGGTGTCGCCCCGCTTGGGCGACTCCGACTAGGCGTTAGCATCGTGCTGTCCTTGAGACCTTCAACCATTGAGGAGGACGCACGCAGATCCCCTTCACATATTTTTGGGTCACTTTACACCTGCAGAATACCTACTAGGATTGTCAAGTTCGTTGCATTTCATGCCCTTCACGTACTTATCAGTCAGATCTCCAAAACAGGCATCGAGCTCCTTGAGGGGTCTCAGGCAACATGATCATTCCGAGCAATCGAGGTCAAGGGACAAGTTCATATTATTGATGCATGTTCACTTTCTACCTACAAAATGCGATTGGAGTTCTTCGTTGTATGCTGCCTCCGTTACTTCTTTGTTTTCCTCTCCGCTCTCCAATTCGGCATCTTCCTCGGTGTCCTCAACTCGAGTTGCTGTTCTCCGTCGTCGGTCTCGGACCCCTCGCGTTGCGTTCCCTTGATTTTATTTCCAGCCTCCCCCCCTGTAGCTTTGTGGTGCGGGTCGTATTGCCCTCGCTCTTTCTCGTAGAATACGTCGTCGTTATCGTTGTCGCCGCCGCCGCCGCCGCCATAGTCTTCTGCCTCGCCTTGATGCGTATCATCCCCGAGATCGGAGTCGTAGTTCTCATAGAAGTCTTTCTCCTGAGGGTTTTCGTCCAGGCGATCTGGTGCCAAACCGCTTTTCTGAGATTCGCCACCTCCGTCCTTTCGGGTCAACTTGGTCGTTCGGGTGTCCTTGACGTCTTGGAAAAGGAAATTATACTGAACATCTTGACAGATATCACCGGCCTTGCCAGCAAATACTGCGTCGTCCACGAATCTGATGTTTTCGTCCTCTTGGAGTAGTACGGCTTCCGGACGGGCGGGCATATCGTTCAGAGAAATCCAGTGGTATGAGTCATAGTTCGTAAACCAGACTGGCTTCTGCCTCAGGAGTGCCTTAACTGACGCATGAGATCGTCTGCGGGGATGCTCGCTGAATAGATCACGGTCGGCCAATAACATATGATATGTAGCTTCTTCCGACTTGTCCTCCCGGTTGATCACGTTATAAATCTTGCTAGAACAGCCGTAGGCGTAGATATTATAACGAGGATGGAGCTTCAGCGGCTCTTCTGCAGAACGTAAGTCGCCACGACGTTCTCCAAGCCTTCCGAGAAACATTTTAACAGGTGTCTTCGGCGTTTTGGCGAGAGAGCTATGGGCGGGAGATTGCCCGAATTCGGCGATACGGGCTGCAGGATCGCCTTTGGTAGGACGTGGGACATGCCTCGGACCCGGCATATATCGAGCGCGGCCAGCGACACCGAGTTCCATGACGAGGGCTATATATGGTTGATCCTTCAAGTCGAGGAGAGATGGTAGACAGAAGACACCGAGTGAGTCAGCGCAGATTTCGTACTCTACGCGCGCGCCTGCGATAAGGCGTCGTTTGAAAGAAACGAGTAGAACTGTCATTTTGCCTACAGAGAGGTCGTCTTCGTCAAGAGCTACGGGAATAGCAACGTCGATCTTTTCTTGCGTAGGGTGTCCCATCTGCGCTTGACCGCGCAAGAATGCGGCGAGCAACGCTTGCGGGGTGATACCACCATCGTCTCCGAGCCTCCCGAAATGAGTAAATCGAACGCGAGCGTTGCCGAATGCTTCCCGCATAGTCATATTCGTGATAGCGTTATCAGGGCGGCTATCCAGAATCCTTTTGGCGTGCTCGGGAGTAAACAGTTCCGAGATGAAGCCGATGAGAGAGCAACCCGAGTTGAAGTTTACGGGCCCAGTAGATCCAGAGAGCGAGTGCGCTTTTTCGATCGCCCGATCGTACGCCAGAGTCAGCAAAATTCGTCCAACGACCTCGCCTCTCTCACCCACGCTGCATATATCGTTATCCAGAGCATCTGCGACGATCTGAGGGAGCGATGTAGAGCCTTTGATACCCGATGTCCTGAGAATTTTGAGTTCTTGAGCAGCTGCTTCGGCGAGAATTGGTTCCGAAGAATATCCGGATCTCATGTATTCTCGATGGCGCGGGACGGAATAGACCATTCGCATATGGCTAGCAACCTGAGTAGATAGCTCATCGTACGTCCTTTGTCGCGAAGGCTCGTAATTCAGAGATACCCGGACGTCTGCGAGGACCCTCTTCCTGATCGGGGTGTAGAACCTATTCAGAACCTGCGCCTTGGTCGAATCATTCCAAGAAGGCAGCATGCCGCAGCCAAGAAGTTTGGCGCGAGCCAAGGAAAGAATTTCCGTCAACATGGGATAAGTCGCAGCACGCGCGGCATCCGATATTGAAGTGGGCGGCGTGATGCGATTTGCAGCTCTTGACGCTTCGCTTTTCGGGGAGTCGAATAATTGCAAAGATGCTCCAGGGAGCTCTGAGGCTTTCACTCGTAGCAGTGAGCCCCATCTGCAGTGTCTAATTAGCAATGCGGTAATAGCAGTCAATGGGGTCACACGTACAAAGGTCTACCTAAATCGCACATAAATTCCACCGAGGCTATCTCGCTGAGTTTGAAGGTCTGTGATCGAAGAGGGAACTTGGGGGAGCAGTCGAATGGAGTCTCGGTGAATGGTGGTACCAGAGAGGAGAAGTTGTCCTTGGCACCCATCGAGTTCATCCTACTCTTTGGTGGGGCTAGCAGAGCTATCTGTGAATTCGTGGAAAGGAAGACGAAGAAGATCGGGAGGCTTCGAAAGACGCCAATCGATGTGCAGAGAACATCGTATAGGCTACCCTCTGCAGGATTAGCTGGGACCTCTGTCAAGGCTAGGACGTCGGCTTCGTCGATAGAACAGACTATCTTGACACGTCCAAACTGCATACGCCTAGCGACATTGCTCACACAAAGGTCCATGGTGCAGAGCAGTCTTCTCAGCGATTCTTTGGCATACGTTTCCGGATCTTGCCTTGGGGTTGCGGTGTCAACGGCGTCGAATGCGACCTGAGATGAAAGGTACTACTCTAACGGTCAGCAGAAGAGAATGCAAGTGTTCGGTTAACGTACCAGTTGGTGTTTCTCAACGACAACCGAGTAGAAGTAGGCACGGCGTACCATGAATTGGTCCTTCCAAAATTCTGCCAACTTTTCATACGTCGTCAATTGGCTTGCATACCAAATATCATCTGACACCAGTTGGAACAGGCAAGCGAAGAATGTCAAGAAAAAGTTCTTCTGTTCTTCCGCTGGCAGCGCTTTCGCAGATAGGAAATGATCTCTGACCATATGGTCAGGATCAGGGAAGGACTGGAGGCCTTAAGATAACGTTAGAGAACAATGCACTAGCTCGAACTTGCGATATGACGTACTTCCAGTGTCGGATCGACGGAAATTAAAGGGTATCAACAGCATTAAATTACCGAGCTCCTGGATTGTACGAGACTTGCCGGATCCACTGCCCTGCACGTAGCATCCGAAATTACCATATCTTCTTCGCTTGCCACACCTATACGCGTATTGTATGTTGTTCCGAAGAAGTTTATGCAGTCCTCCGTGATATTCGGCTTCCCAGGCGACAGACAAGGCTGCAGCAATCGGCATGAGATTACCCATACCAATGAAACAGAACAAGCGTACCTTTTCCTGTGGATAGAATAGAAGAATAAGACTCCGGGAGTAGAAGATAGTGGTGGCTGAACGGCTTACTTTGAAGGTCTGTATTCATGACTGTCCCTCTATCAACCTGTCGTATATCATCTGTTAAGGAAGGCAAGTACCAGAAGGCTATCGTATATTATGACCACATCCATCATCGTAATACGGGGCAACTCACCGAGTGCCTGCACCTTGGTAAAGTCCTGTCGATTCCAACAATCCTCTAACGCTTTCTGGAGTTCCTTGTTGATCTTCAAGAAGCTCTCTAGATTCTCCACTGATCGAAATTCTGGTTTGACGACATCATCAGGTAGCAGCGCCTTGAGCACCACAGCAGCCTGCCTCATACTCGCTCTCCTTTCACCATCTCCGTTCGAGCCATCTAGCTTGAGCACCGTGACGCCGTGCACAATACCAGTGTGGCGGGCCACATAACTGAGAAAGCGCGCAGAGCGAATGGCCTCCGAGTGAAGTGGGTAATTGTCCAGCGGCCCAAGAAGCCACGGCTTCCATTGAGTGCCCATAGCGTATAGTTCAATGAGCGAATGAGAAGTACTTATGCCTATCTGATTAGTAAGGGTTGAGTGACAGGTAAAGTTGAAGGAGCTCACGTATATAGTAGTGAGAAATGCAACTTCGGCAGAGTAGCCGTGTAGGATGTGGGTTGTAGCTATGAGGGAGCACTGGGATGGGAATCAGGCCTGCATATTTATACAGCGGCGGTATCGGCTCATACTTCACTGGTTCGAGTTGGGATTTTGTCCACTTAAATCTGGGCCACTGATTGGCCACATCGATCTTCTGTGGACGGAGGTCATGCCACCGGCGAAACTGCGCAACGACTCGGAAGTATCCATTTGCCCCGAGACCTGTGCAGCACTGAACACCCATATGCTACAAATTCCAGAATTTTTGATAGGGCCTGTCAAGAGAGATAAGGCAATGTGTCACTGCAGGGCTTGCGAGCCTGTTGCAGCACAGCAGGGACGCAGTACAATTCGTTGGCAATATTTGCGTGATGGCCTTGATATTTGTAAACAGCACGAATCTTGCCGGGGTCACAAAACGGTAATGAGCCGGAAGAACTGTTAGGGAGGGAATTTGCAGATGCAGCTAAGTCGCAGCTAAGCGGCAGCAACTTCCAGCTGATGGGAGTGCTAGTTCCGGATTGAAGCAGTTGCTGCCTGCCGCATCATGCATTGATGGCCACGAGTCCACGAGTGACGCCTAGTGACGCACCAATGAGTGGCCAAGCCACGAAGTGGATACAGCCGGCGGCCCGGAGGGCCGCGGATCATTATAAGTCGTGGGATGAGCGGTCGACTTTCAACCAGACACGCCTCATTCCTCATCGATCCGCTATCTGGCTGGACTCAGCAACCTCTATTCCGTACTCTCTGCTCAGTATCGGGACCTGCACCTACGAGAATGTTGGAATCATCGGCCTGTCAGCAAGACGAACCCAAATCAACCCAGCATGACCAAAACGAGGATTCGGGGAAATCGAAGGAATTCACGTTGACCATTAAATGCAGTGAAACTCATATCGCCAAGCTGTTGGAAATGTATGTTCTGTACTTGTATGATCTTTGGCTTTGCTGAGTATACGTAGTGCATCTGCGCTCGAAGAACGCTGGACGCCAAGTACATGGGTTCCGCCACAGATGTCCAAGGGTCTCTTGAACTACACGGTGAAGGATATCGGAATACCCATTAAGGAGCACATTATACTGGACGAGCTCATCGTAAACATGTATCAATTATACACTGGTCCTTGGCCGTCCCCAGAGGCTGTGATTGATAGTCCACTCATCACCACCAGTATTCTCTTACTGGTGATCGGCACAACCTGGACCAGGCTCCCGCTCAAGCCGGAATGGGAGCACACGAGGAATGTGTATGCTTTGGCTGAGCAAGAGGTGGTTAGGAGGTATTTGGCGAAAGCGGTTGAATACAAGGCTTTCGAACGTGCGCGATCTCTAGGTGAGTGCTCCTGACCACGGAGAAGTGGAGTGGCGCCCTAACCAGTGGTGAACAGGACTTTGGTACGAGGGTTATTGATTCCTAGACTGATGAATTCTTTGTAGTATTGAGACTGGCCGGATGTATGGTGTATGTTCTGTAACAGTGACACGAACCTTTGCCATGTTAGAGTCATTGTGTGCTTCATAGCACGTTTAGGAGTACTTTCATTCAGCTCACAGATAAACGCCATCAAGCTGTCGTGAGTTTGGAGGGAAGAGATCTCGGGTACATCGTCATGCAAACGACTACATACCCCAGTGCGAGCCCTTCTGTCGCGATCACCCTCGTGTCTCAGATTTTCAGTTCGAGTGGTTGGTCCACGGCGCGAACGCGCTCAGACCACGTGATCGTGTAGGTTGAACGCGTCACGGTACGTCCGATCCGTCCACTGCGAAGCAGACGAATTGAGAGGGTGTCGACTTCGAACTGATGCGCCAGTGGCGGCAACATAGGCATAAGATATCGACGCAGCGACGCGGAACCCTCAAAAAGAAGACCTCGACCTCTGCGCTGTGGCGGGGCTCCCATGGTGTACCATCCAACAAGTTGGTCCGATTCACATCGTTTTATCATAATCGTATACGCCGTTCACGACCCCTAGATCGTCTAAGCCATTGCTACCTGATCTCCCGTATGTCTCATGGCCCGTACCCTTGATGCCATCTCTGGAAATCTTCTATTGGAGCGGTGTCCGCAAACTGCGGAGCACGACCGCATATACAACTTGCTTAGAACTCTGAGCACCTCAATAATCTTCGAATCCAACACTGAATCCGGAGACATGTACATTTCTGAAGACCGTGTACTACAACGTATTGACTGCTCAAATGAAGTCCTCAAATGGGGTTAGACACCCTGTAAGTAGGCGCAAGCGTCACCGCTTGCATCCTGTTTCTGTCCATTGGCGAGAATATACGTAGTCCGACTTTTTTTGTGTCCTTCCAAGTCCTTCCTACATCTGCCGCAATGCATTCTATATGAATCTGCGTAACCCTCTCCGGAAACAGACGAATAGGTACCTGCGTGTACCTGCCGTCCAGTCCAGCATCAGCGCTGGAATAAAAATCGTACTACTGCGCGTCGTATGGCTTGAAGGCGGCACGGCGCGGTTCATCACAAGCCGAGACCTGACACCATATACAGTCTCATATGAACGGAAGTTTCATTTCATACATGGTGGTGATCGTGCATATTCGAATTACATTTCACTTTTAGGTGTACATGCAAGAAAAGCAGACACGTTATGACAATTAGTGATATGTCTGGGTCATGGAGCTCTGCTATCGAAATCCTCCATACAATCCTTGAATCGTTCATCCTCTGTATCATTAACTCCGTCAGTTTCGCTCTTGATCTGCGTTTCCCTTCGCTTCACAGCGTCTGCTTGATCCGAATCTGCCCTTGCGGCTTGTGCGTCCTTCAGCTTCCGCAGATATACCATAATCTCAGCTTCAATAGGAGAGAACTAGCTAGTGGTCAATATAGTCCGCCTACGACACCAAAATTAGATGACGATTACTCGGAATACGATTTATGACTCTTACTGGAGGGTTGCAGACATCTCGCCCGGCCAAGTTACCGGCCAAGTATCTTTGCTAGTCGACCAGTACCCATATTGTGAGGAAGGCTGGCCATTATCCATATCTGGGGGTATAAAGTAGTACAGTTCTACGCAATCAACTCTTGTTGTTCCAATAGTATCTGTGTCCTGGAAGTGCAACTGGCCTTGGGAGTTTGTGCTCATGCCCGGATACTGGAACTTCCAGACCTCCAGCCTGGCATTTACTTTCGATATATATCGGTTCAACGTGTCATTGAATCTGAGAAATGACGGTCTCTCACCTAATCTTAGATTATGTGGCGGTATCCTGCTTAGTTCAGCAACATCCCGGGTGTCGTGAGACAGAGACTCGAATCCTTCACGACTGAGGGTGCCATACGTCTTGGCAGAAAGGGAGGTCGAAATCATGGCAAAGAAGATCCCTTGACAAATTACCGGAAGCTGGTTCTTGTGCACAGTGTACCTACAAATGAGTTGGCCGATAATGACATCTGAGTATAAAGCTGTACGAACCGTCGCCATCCATCACCCACTACATCAGGTGTGAATAAACATGTAGAATCCACATTTAGATTGAGATACATGATCCTGACAGACTGTCCGAAAACTCGAGATCGTTCCCATATCGTGCTGAGCGTGACAAATTTGCAGGACTCGGGATCCTCGAAGTAACCATAATCGCCACATGCAGAAGCAATACGGTTAACGCTGTACCAAGACTCTGCATGAGCGGCTTCTTCCTTGACATGCTCATGAAGAGCGTCAAGAAGGTCGTCTACATCATCGGTTGCGAGCTTCCTGAGAGTTGTTCTACAGAGTACAGACCATGTCTTGACGTCTAACAGTCAAGATATTATCCATTAACGTCTTAGTCTAATTGCACCTCAATACATACCATGTCCGTTGACATTGCGCAAATGTCTACCGGTCTAGATGTTGTCAAATGTTTCGAGCCCATACACAATGCAGGCCAAATCTACGTTACCTTGGAGTATACCTGTACGCCTCGATACATGTTAGCGAGATTACAGAGAAGTCCTCCACCGAGATCACGGGAGAACCATTGGGTCTCATTGTCACAGCAGTGACGCAATGATCGCGGTCCTACGGTTTGTGAACGATCGTCATTTGCATAGTCCGATGCGGAAGTTATCAAAGGAGACATACGCATGCCTTACCGCTACGGTCGCCTCCTTGCGACGCGATAATGCCTGCCTGTGCCATATCGGAGAGCAGGTCCTGAACGTCATATGATAATCGGAGGCGTATGAGATTGATCATAACATGAAAATACCAAATAGGCTATCTTCTATCAAGTCATATATCAGCGGCTTCCTACGAGAATGAGTATTCTGGCCTACGAGTTGTACCAATACTCGCCATCGCGAGACGAGGTCCTTCGCATCGAGATATTGGCGAACATGAATGTATCCTACCCTACAATATCAACTTTTCCTCAGCACACAACATGTTGTATATCGTACCACTCTCCAGTACAATAAATCGTTGTTTCTCTTGCGGATGTGAACGTCCAAAGATGCGCGCCAAATTGGGATGGAATCTAAAAGTTTGTTTCATGACACTCGTCGTCAAAAAGAACATAGATCTTACATATTGGCGGGTGCCGGAAGGAGGCGGGAGAGCGATTGCTAGTAAGAGTATGATGAGGCTGATCGGTTGGACTAGGTGATGAACGGACCTTGTACGAATCCTCATCAGCATACTTTTGTATTATCACATCACTGCCATTGTATTCGCCTTCCCACTCATCGTGAGGAGTTTCGTCAGTGCCCTTCGCGACAACTTGCTTGCGAACTCGACCGTTCAATTTCAGGCCATTCCGTCTGAAGAGTCTGAGATGTCAATTACACTTCAGATTGTTATCACAGTATACAGTCTGATACCCCCACCTGGTTCTCTGAATCATATATAACTTGCGCGTTAAGTTTCCGTTGAGGCGCGCAAACAGCGACGGCCTAATTACGTTGTCATACACTTCCAGGCATCAACGATCCCTGCACACATACCATGAACGACCGCCAAGCACCATCGATTGCATCGAAATGCTCATCCAACATGTCAGATAGTGTGCCCCTACGCAGGAATAGAACCCATGTTTTATAATTGGCCCATTTATCGAGGTCTGTCTGAATGTGGGCCACGATGCTACGCATCCTTCAGGCGCTTTGAATCATTCTCGACATCATACACCTACTTATGCAGCTTCCTGAGTTCAATGCTAAGCTTGTCATCGATCGCATTTGATTCCGCGCGCATAGTGTCATTGACGCGCTCAGCGAGTTCAAACGCACGCTTCGCTAGGCGAATGCATCGTTGCTTGTCCTTCTTGAAAGTCTTCAACGGATCATAACGCAGTCAGCTGATTAGAAGTGCATAAGAGTCTCGTCATCTGCCTCACCTCGACTGTCTTGACTATGCTCAAGATCGAGGCTATTGTAGGGCTGAGTAAAAGAACTTTGATGGCACTGGACGCCTCCTTCATTACTTCGAGCGCGGATACAAGGTGAGCGAACGCATCCGCATTGTTCAGTCTTCGAAGCATCCCTATGGCGTCGTCAAAAGTGGCCAAAAATTGCAAGGGAAAAAGAATGGGGTAGACGAATATTATGGATTCCATGTCGCCGTTGTCATTGCACCGCCTCGAAGACGTTCCCACAGTCAGTCATACCGGGATGACGAGACCTTGAGCGAAAGTGGATACAAGCAGCGCATCCCCATGTAGACCTACATATGGTGCAACATTCCACGCCTCCAAGGACCTGATGGACGCTCTAGCTGTGACTTACCACCTTCACCTTGCCAAGATTAGTGCACAAGAATATGACTCAGCTGTATGACTCTTTTTTTACCGTCTTTTTTGTGGTAAATGACGTTCGAGGTGATAGATATATTTCGATATATGACGAACAAAACATAATTTCTTTTGCGAGTCGCGGAGGCACTCAGCCATGACAGTTCCAATTGCTTGTCTCAGGTAGCCTCTGCGGGACGATTGTCAGTACGACTCGGCGTACAGGCCGTTCAGCAAGACAGCCCGATATATGCGATTGCTCCGCACCTGTGAGACAAGGTGCATGTTATCCCGAATATGCATTGATGTATAAATTCGCAGCATCTCCGTCAGCTTCCATCTGAGCTGTTGCACCGGACGTGGGTTGACCGCCCCGAAATCCGCCGCGTCAATTGAGCACGCCCCGAAGACACAATTGACTTTCGAACCTACCGACTGGCCGAGATATTTTGAGCGGAGAGTAGGGCGACACCACGAGTGGTCAGTGATAGCTCCCCACGACCGGGCCCTGTTCCGAATGCGACGCCTCATTGTCGTAGGGTCAGAAATCACCAGCGTTTGCGCAAACTGACTGCACACGGAAAACGTCACGTAATTTTATCAGATGGGATACGGCGGGTTGCCGCCTCCGCCAGAACGAGGCATTACACGCCCACCAAGACAAAAGGCCATGAGCGCTTGTGATGTGCGTTGGGCAGGACACAGGTACGTTGACCATGAACCTGCCGACCGCGCCCGCATCATTTCATATAGACCAAGTTCTATTGTATGGAACATGAAAACGAGGACTTTGCAATCGTATAAAGGTAGTCTTGAGGACGAGAAGCGAGCAGCACTCACCAGTATCCACATTCAATCGCTTGACAGCTCTACACATCCTCTTTATCTCAAGCCCTACACATGGACGCCTTCCTCACTGTTGCAGAACCCGTCCCTGCAGAACATGAAATCGTGGAGATAGAGGTCCCGACGGACGAGGAGCACTCCAACATCCAGTCCTTTGTCTCACAGCATTGCATCATCGCCTAAACGGCATAAACCAATGTGAGCGGGTACGCGGGTATTCTCATAACACTGATTACTGACCGAGTTCCTGTATTACAGATCTGCCACGAAACGCCAGCCTTGCCTCAACATTTACACTCACATTATTATTATTGCATCCTCGCTTTCGCCACTGGTGGCGAAGAGGTTGAGGGCGACGAACATAATCAGGGAGAGCACAACTTGTATCCCAAGCATCTTGTTTGTATCAATACCAGCAGTGGATCTCTATCTCTTGCATCAAGTGCTTCGTAGCACGACCAATGTTCATAGAAGCTGGGCACCGTCAGAACCCCAGCACGTAGGTCGGCTATTCGCGAGGAACATTACATCAAACAAGCGCACGTTTGAAAAGCGACGCTACTATACTTTGAGGTCGTGTTAAATCAGGCTATGAACACAGTGTCTGCAGAACTCACCGCTTCTGGGAGACGTCTGCACGATGTCGAGTCTCAGTTTACGAATGGCAGCCTGCAGACCCTATAGGCTCTCGCAGGGTTTGGGAGGAAACACTAGATCAAGTAGTCCATACAGCCCATGAAGACGCAGTGCACAAAATCATATATTCTCGATATGTGAGGTGCCGGTGATGACCGTCAGAAAGAAAGGACGCACAGTCAGAAGCGCCGTAATAGCCCTTTCTGCCTTGCTTTACCTACCGACTGCACCGGAACACGTTATCCCCGGCACACGGATCCACTGAACTTCCTTGAATTGCTTGCTTGCTTGGCGAACACTATGGACGAATCTGTGCCTGCTGATGGACCCTCAACACCTGGCCGGGGTAGGGGTAGTAGAGGAAGTCATAAGCCTCGCGGTGGCTTGGGCAAGTACCTGCGGGCAAGAGGACGCGGGAGAGGGCGAGGAGGACGTCCTGCTGAATGGGGCCAGCGTCTGGTCTTAGAAGGAGAAGAGCAGGTGGAACAGGATGAGGAGGAAGCGCAAGAACTGCAGCAGAAGTACGCGAGGCGACAACTCGGGTCGAACGCGGATCGTTATGTCGAGCCCGAGCCCGAGCTCGACTCAGGGGGCGCGTATACGATACTACGCCAGTCAATGCTGTCTGCTCACCTGGATCTTATGTAGGGGAGGAGGTGGTTGAACCAGAAGTGGACCTGTCCTCCTTCCTCGAACGTCAGCGAATATCCGATGCTGCCGGCCCTTCTTCCACACTATTGCACGAGGAAGATGACGATGTAGATCATAGTCTGGATCATCTCATTCCTCGCGCACATGCCAGCTCGCAAAACAAGAAAGGAAAGGTGACGCAGATAGAGTGGGATGCACGCCTGGAGGAGATGAGTCGGGAAAAGGCTGCTGCTGAGGCCAAGTGGGGTATGTCATTCGCCAGTCATATCCATCCATGCAGACTGTCATCGTACTTCTCTTAGATCTCAAGGCACGATTCCGCGCGCAGACAGCCAATCAACGCGGAAAACCCAGCCCTCGAGGTAAAGTGGGCTCGAGGAGCCAGGCCGATGGTGTGCACGTTTGTTCCCGAGTGTTGCATAGTTCTAATGCATCTGCACATTCAGATCGTGCGTATGTGGAAGCACCTCCGCTTCCCTCCGAACCCCAGAAACCACTGAAGACAGACAAGGAGGGAATGGAAGATTTCCTCGACGACCTACTCGGATGAGATTCAACCACACACGTAACCTGTGTGCAATGCTCTTCAGGTATGTTATCCACCTATGTTCCATCATTCGCCGGAAAACCAGCCCGGGTTCACCAGTACTGAGTCAATTCTATCATGCATTATAATTGATACAGAGCGCGTCGCAAGCGCTAGAATTACAGCAATGTGGGACCAACGTGAATGATGGGCGGGAGACAGAGCGTCCGTAACATGTGCGCAGCGGCGGAATATGTCAGTGAGATAAACCATAATGATACGGGTAAAGTGAGGGGCGAGATATCAGTGGAATTAGAGATCGCGCGTCGACTCCGTTTGGATGGTCACTTGGATGGCATCCGTGAATTCGAACGGCTGGGTCTGGGTCAGAGGCTGTACGGAAGGCGGTGTGAATGGCCGATGGTATGCAGGAGTACTGGCGGATTCAGATGACTCTTCGGTGCGAACCTCGTTGGCGACACGGTCAGCAGATTGCTCGACATCGGGCGACGCCAGAGGTGCGTCGCAGTCCTCTGATGCAGCACTCGGCGAAGGCATGCCCTTCTCAAGATCGATATTCGAGACACTGTCAAGGCCGATAGAGAGATCTGAGTCGAAGCTTTTGCGGGGGTTGCGAGCTGGAGGAGAGTAGGGAGGAAGCGACGGAACAGAACCTATCCCTTTGCCAAATCTGTGAGAACAGCCGATGTTAGAGACGAGCGTACCGACGGAGATATGAGACGTACGCAAATCGGCCTTTAGAGGCAGACGCCTGAAGTGGTTGGAAGCCTAAGCGCTTTGCGACCCACCAGAAGGCCAGACGATAATGCTTGCGCGCCTCCTCGGCGAACCCAAATAGGGAGAAGAACAGCAACGCGGCGAACAGGTATACCCAGCGGCCCATTTCCGCAGATATGTAGAATGCACGATTGCTCTTCCAGATCAGGGCAGGAATCTCTTCGACAAACCAGAAGTCGAAGTGAGTATCAGACCAGGAGATCCACGGCTCGAGGTCGACACCGTCGGTATTAATGAAGATGCTGTATGCGCCGATAGGAATGGTGCAGGCCATCTCCGCGCAAGCGAGGAGCATCAATCGGAAGTAGCGACCGGCGGTGATAGAGTTGTTAGAGGAAAGGTATTGCTGGAATTTCGCTCGGCGAATCCAAAATCGTCGCAGCGTCAGAGCTGTTGAGACTTATGAAGATATGGAAGTAATTCTGGAAACAGCATGCTCACCTGCGTAAACGAAGGAAATGCAGCCGATTAGGACGGGCCACATAAATACGAGGGGGTATGCAGGCGGAGTATTGTAGATCTCCGGAACACATCCAACATCCTCGAGGATGTTGAAGCGATGGCCTATATGTCAAATGTGAGTATATGCAGATCCAGAGCATCACTGTGGCGGCTGACCTTGAACTACAACATCTGGAATGAAAGGGAATATTCAATGCGGTGAACGCACTAGTCTGAAAATATGAGCTTACGTAGGATCATGACAAGCACAGGTATCCCAACTCCTATGCACAAATCTATGAATACGTCGCGTCGTTTCTACAGACGGCTCAGCTTCAGTGGAAGACAAGAGACGTGCTGAGGCGCCACATATGTACCTCTTCACGAGTCACGGAAACGCTCGAAATCGAGGTGATTTTGTATAGCCGTCTATTGATGCAGAGAGACGCGGCGGGTATCCCAACACCAGCACCAATGAGGCATTTTGTAGCTACAACCTGTCAGCCAACAGTGAAAGAGGTGGGCAAGTAAGACTTGATGACTTACAGATGTCACACCAGATTGGCGCTATATCGCGGGCAGTGCTGCGCCATACGATAGAATCCACAAATTCTATCAAGCACGCGAGAGACGTCCAGACCATGTAAATGCAGGTACCAGAGTTCCATGCTTGGAGATGCCAGGGCAATGGGATCAAGGCAACGATGAACCCGAAGAAAGCGAAGATCGAGAACACAGGATACGTTGAGTCGGAATCCATCGCTAGAGAGCGTAAAGACAGGTAGGCACGTTGAGAGTGCGGAAAGGGCTCTGTGAGCCTCGCTCGCTCTATTTCGTCTTATGCATATTCACCGCACAATGGGATCCTGCTGCGCTCAAGCGTCGAACCATCGCTTGCTGTCATCAGACTGCCCTTTGTTCGACCCGCGCGGACCTTCCTTTCTGGTCTCGGCAATCTCGGCACGAGCCTCCCCGGGCGCCTCCTTCTCCCGCCTGATCGAGCTGTTTTGCTGCACGTTCTAGGCAGCTTGCTAGCTACCGGCTCAATGGCACTGGTACTTCATTATTCTCTGACTATAAATGCCTGCGAATCGTCCTCAAAATAACCACATGCGCAAAGTCTCTCTGATTTGGTCCTCGCTGAGCATTTTCTAAAATTGCCAGTGCTCTTTCTTATGCCATGGATCTATTCGCCGACCTCGAAAGCTTTCTGGATGTCCCAGATAGTCAGGCATCCACAGATATAACATCATCCTCGCCATCTACACCCCAGGAGCTCGAAAGGATGGACGGGAATACTTCGTTTTCGTGGTGCAGCATTGCGTAGTGTGCTTTCCAAACGTCGGACGTGCTCAAATTTGTGAGTCAGCCATTCAGCCACTTTCTGAGGCATGTCACTGAACGGGCTTCACCTCATAGACCCTCCTTGATAGTTTTGTCCCGTAGGCGGACATATTTATTCGCAATTCGACGCGCTATCTACGGTTCAGCAACATCCCTCGAGCATCACGTACCACTGTATCCTTAGATCCAGACAAAGGATCCATCCTATGTTTTTGTACTGCGTATGCAGCGCATCAGTTCCCAACATTCTCTCAATACACGAAACATTTGGCCGGGCCACTGTAATGTGCTCTCATTCGGTCGCGCAGACCATCTTCACGCAGCAGGTATGCGAAATACTATCACGTGTTCTGCTACTTGAAGGTCCCTCGCTGCGAGCAGCCAGGAGCAGTCTTGCGCCAATCAGGACATGTATGATCCCGCAACGCTTTCGTTCGGAAGTACATAAGCACCAGTATATCCGCTTTCGCTATGCGAATGCGCATAGGGCAGCCTGCAGGACCTGTCGTGATAGATCAATCGAGATCAATTGACCATGAACCTACCGCGGAACATTCTGCCTGTGTATAAACCCCGATGGCGAAGGATGATACCTGTTGGTACGCTGTGGCAATGTGTGTCACAGTACGATAAAGGAGCGCCTCGACCTCAGATCCTCGTCTTGAGATCAAGACCTGAGATCAAGGACAAGAGGACAATGGATCACTTCCCGTAAGGAATCTAGGGCCAGTTTTCTTAGATTTCGTGTCCCAGATGGCCTAAGCGAACGGCAGAGCGTGACATTTTCAAACTCCGACGGGCATCCTAAATGCTCCCAGACGACGAAGTTGGGTCGAGGGGGGTACCCCTTCTCCCAGAGCTTTCCAAAGTTCCCTTACGACCGCTTATGTCGCTTGAGGTGCACAAACATATCTCCGTCTCCTCGACGACCGACCCCTGCCGTCTATGGCCATTCGTCGAGCTTGATGATGTCATCGCTGGGTGCGCTCAACTTCGCCATGCTGCTCCTTGCTGCCCTCTTCCTGTGCAATCTACATTGCAGAATTGCAAGGAGCCCGAGAGTAATTGCGTGTCATCATCTGAGAAGTGTCTTCATCTGAGAAGGACATCTTTCCTCCGTAGGGAGAGCACATCAGAACACGCGTAGACAGGACACAGGTGTCGCAGATTTAGGGAAACTGGCCCTAGACATAGCCGTTTGGGACGCTGCACGTGGTTACGGTTTGGAGCCAGTTTAGGCAAGGGGCGCCGGTCACACTTTTTGCGAGTCCGCAATCTAGGAAAACTGGCCCTAGATTCCTTACGGGAAGTGATCCACTGCATAGTATCAGATAGTTCGAAACTATTATCCGTTATGGCGTGCGAAGAGCTATTGGCCCCCGAGCTTACCGAGCGAGCGAATGTCAGGCTATTTCCTATGGCGACATCATGTCGGACGCAGCTAGTCATTGGCGTGAGGCAAATTTTGTCGTCCAGAAAGCTCATGCGGCTTGAAGAGATACAGTAACCGTTGGGAGTCGCGACGGCACACAGGGCGGCGGCCTCACGCGCCACATGGCCCGCCGTAGAGCGACGCCTGGACCTTGAGATCCCAGTAAATGAGATCATACACAATAGGACGGCATCAAACGGCACGTATGCTGAGAAGTGTGCACATTGTGCATGTTCTGCCGCTGGGTCGGAAGTGATAAATTCCGAGCGGACCTGAGGAACGAAGGTTCGGAAGGTTATCATACCGGTTGGTTTTTGTGTGACCGTGATTTTGTGACTCACCAGCGCTTGACTCTTGGTCATCACTTTCACGTCATGTACTCTGCTTCAGTTGCCCTTTCATGCACTCATTTTCAACGCCTACGCTCCAATTTTAGGTCCTGCTGGTCTTTCAATCTACATTTGTGAATTGCCGATCAATCCTTGAGCACAGCTTGCTTGGATGTGGTCATACAGTACCCGCATCGCCACGTGCCTGTCTGAGCTTGTGATTTCGATGTGACACTCACGTGCGTCTCGCATGGCATTCACGTGCGCTATGTTGTTTCGACTCTCTCGTCTCGTCGCCTCCGCCACCGGTCTAGCAGTAGTACAGCATACATGCGCGGGCGAGAGAGAGGAGAGTCGGAACATCCTACAGAGGAAGGCTGACAACCAGATTAACCTACGTTGATGGAAGCACGCCTTCATGCTGGGTTCAAGGTTGGGTATACTAATCGAATACCCACACCACAGGAATATCAAATGCTAGCGGTGCTGATATCGAGTAATATACCGAAGACGTCCGCGAGGAACGAGGCGTGTGTACGCACACGCTCGCTACCCAGGTACAAAGTTAACAGCAATACTGGTACTACCGGCACGTGCGCTGACGGTAAGCGCCAACGTACATAGCCGTATTGCTCACCAAATGCGGCAAGTCTCCTTATAGATGTACTGTTCCGGCTAACAACTGAATTCAGAGGCTTGACGTATGAAACGCATATCTTTAGACCAAATGTATGGGATGCAGCATGTCTCTAGAGACAACAAACGAACTGTGATTGCTCACCTAACGAGGAAGGAGTCGGGTCGTGCCCCCATGTTAGCGGAGTTCGGTACCTTTTTCACGAGTCGTTCCTGGGCTACGATTGAATACAATGGCAAAGTACAGGGTACATACATAAGCGTCTCAAAATCCTCTTGCTGGGCACCCCACCTTTCCGGAGTACACACCTTTGTAATTTCTCTACTCCATCATCCGTAATGGACGAATTTCTTGATATCGAACATCTTCTACCACCGTCGCCGTCATCATCCTCAGATGCTACAGCATTACCTATGGACGAGGATTCAGCCTGGTATCGACCAGGAGGATTTTGCACTATTACTTGACACGGTGAGCGTGTGTGCTCTCGGAAGCAAATGTACGAGTCGGGCTCACATTTTCGAGCAGTCATCAAACCTACATTTGCTTGCAGTTCATTACTGAGGCCGGCCTCAACGATCACGTTATGGTAAGTCCGGTTTGGTTTCACACAAGGAGAATTCACCGTTAATCTACCTCTTCTACCCACCCGTCGATTGGACGTAGCATGCTCCTGGTTGCCCCAACGTTCTTTGTAGCGCTAGTCGTAAATTGTATCATAATAGACTCTTGTTTCAGGACGAGTTGATGCGCTTCGTGCTCACTGTGCGAATGTACTCGTGAATAGAAACGATTTGAGGGCTTGTCTTTGTTAACACCGCTGTGTTTCGCCACATAATGCATACTCGTGAAGCTGTCTCTGGCGCGACCTTGTTTCAGAAGAGTCTTCAAGACGCACGCATGATCTGCAGTGGGATGACGTGTTGCACCAGAAAGATGGTGTGATCTTGTATTTCGAGTTATTGGGCACCCGTAGTGAAACGTGGTTTACAACTTCGAAGACAATGTGCCGGCTTGGATCACTAAATTCGTCGGAGGCTTCGAGTGCCTCACCATCTGCCGGCGTGAAGGGCAGAGGGTTCAATGGTACTACTCGAACGTTGAGACCAGAATTACATCCGTGCCTCACCATTGCCGGGACATCACAGTTTTATGACCAAATGCGTGAGTTAATACATTGACGGCAATAATGGATGTAGTACTACATATGACAACTGAAGTAAGGCTAGACTATAGCCGATGCGAACGGGTATAGATATGTCGGATCCCGGATGATCATGACAGGAAGTGTCGGAAAGTTATGAGCGATCCAGAGCGTATGGGTTACACCATCTCAGCGACATTAGATTCCATAGCCATCTGAGTATTGCGACTCTGCAACTCCGGAAGAGCAGCAGAGGAGCCCAAAGGACTAGAGAGTACAGGTGTCGAGTCCGGTGTTGGGAGGTCTTCTATCGTTATTCCATGATCTAATTCAGGCCGGCGACACGTGGTGAGATGACTGCCGTGTGTCGTTATTGGTGGCGGGAAGGCGACATCTCGCGGAGAGGGTTCGATATCGAGGAAAGTAGACGCGTGTTCTGATTGAGCTCCCGATTTCGATGGCGACATAGAGAGTGCGGCACCACCTTTGGGAGGGCTGTATGAAGGCAATGCATCCTCCTTATCGTCAAGCATGTTCAAGCTGGGGATCGATTGCAGCGCATGGCAATGTCTGTAGCTAGGATATTTCAGGAATTGTCTAGTGCGAGGTGTAGAGCACGTACGGTCGAACAACCGGCAGAGATCCCATCAGCTTTTTCGAGTCCTTTGGCGCAAGGCGTAATATCTTACAACGCACGAAGTTGACTCCTCGCCTGTAGTCTTGCATTGGCTCGCTACCGAAGCCGAAGAAGAGAAAGAACAAGTATGCCGACACAGGTATAGCCCACCATACTAGCATGAGCTGAGAATGGTACGTTGAGGTAAGTAGCACTGTGGGAAACATGCCCACACGGCTGAAGTCGGAGTGGACGTCTGCCCAGTTATCCCAAACGCGAAGGCCATTGGCCAAATTTCCCACTAGTGTTACCGTAGTGAGTGAAGTTCCCCATATCATTTCAGTGACGGCCATTGCCATCAATCGCAGGTAGCGATTGGTAGATAGGGAAGAGTCCGAGTTGGCGAGATGCTTTGCGAACGACAGGCGTTTTTGGAAAAAATGGTAGAACGCAACGGCTGGGATAGACTTTGAGCTCAAAATTTGACTCAAGTTAAAGATGGGTACTTACCAGCATACCCCATGGTGATCACTGCAAACAGGAGAGGGACGAACCATACCACGAATATTGCGGGAACGGAATAGTATGTTGCTGGTTCGCAGCCAACCTCCTCCACAATGTCAAACCGGTGTCCTTGAACAACATAATCTGCGTAAAGATGTCAGAAGAATACAGGTCATAAGACATGCAAGCATACGGAGAGCCATGAGTACTGCTGGGACGCCGAAACACATGACTGTCTCGAAGATCATACGCCGCCTCTTATCGACAAACGTCAAGCGTACAACGCGCGTTGAAGCCACCAGCTCTAGATGTTTACACACGCACAGTGTGCATGCTGGAAGGGCACTCGAAGAGCCGATGATAATTTTGGTAGCTGGCCGTTTGTTAGAGCCGCATCAGTCAGGCCAGAACCGAAGGCTCACTGATGTCGCACCACACCGGAGCATAGTTGAGGACCCTGTTCCTCCACACAATAGAGTTCACACCATATATCACATTGAGAGTGAACAACCAAGCGATGATTGCTAGCGTAGCAACATTCCGTGCTCGCCAGTGGGAAGGTAGGGGGACGAGCACGAGGGCTGCAGCGATGAAAGCACCAACGGGCATAGATAACGCCATCGTCATAGAGGAGATGACAGAACGAGCTGCGAGTCACATAGCACGTACATATACTGCCGCATAATGGCTCGCAAGCACACCATCGGCGGTTTGAACGGACAAAAGCAACCAGGTCTATTGATCGCTAGATAGGCTGTCCCGGGCGCTCAATAGATCCGGGGACAAAGGGCGAGATCGGCGGCTACATGATCTTTGCGGCTAACTGCGCTCAAGCGCTCAGACAGCGCTCGGCACAGTGCTATAGGCCTGCGCGATTCTGTCTAGCTGAGGGCAGTTAGAGACGTCGGTCCGCCATGCTGACCCATCTCAATCGGTAGAAGGAGCGACCAGCACCTGAAGCCTACCAAATGGTGTAGTAGGCTGAAGGAATTTATGTGCAGTCTTTTCAGCTTGCGCCGGCAGCCCTGGCCCCTGGTGATCCTCGCATGAATATGGGACACGATAGCCCGAGAACAGCCAGTCTATCACGCACGGTATGGCGCGGCCAATCATTCGCGCATAACTCAAAGATGTCCAACGCCCATGATCTCGAAAAAGTCAATAATGATAGACCTCACGGACATTCAACAACATGCATGTACACTGGCAGTAAGATCAACTAGTACACCTAATAATAATGGAACAGGTATGATCGACAAGTCTCCGTTATGTTTTGCTATATGCAGTTCAAGCTGCGCTGTTCGGATAGCAACGATTAGCTTCATAGCGACGATGAATATGGCGAGCACACACTTTCATGAGAATTTCTTACAAACTCCCGTCCAGCGTGAGCATAGCCAAAATTTTGAATGCTTACACAGCAATGAGACTTTTTAACAAGGTGGAATGTCTGTGACAACCTACCAAGAAATGACTTACACCGAACGCAGGCTTCACGTCACGGTGCAAAACATAGACATGCCTCCGGTACCAGGCGCTTCCGCATCACGCGGGACATCAGGCATGTCCTCCGGAATAGACATAGATAGTGGTTCGAAGGCATCCATTGTGGCTGTAGGCAGAGATAACTTCTAGGAAAGGCTGCGGACGTAGAATACAGAGGTAGGTGGCCACACTGGGTTTAGGATGAATGACCCGAGTATGTCGTCGCACAATCTCTATATACCACGGCGATCGGTGCGCTGAATCCTGATTTACGGAAGACAATGAGAACTCCTTTCCCTTTCGCGGGGCTGCCACAACAGTTAATACACAATGGGTCCTCAATCAAACAATCTGTCTATGATGTAAGCTACGATGGTTCGTTCAAAAAGGAAATGGGCGCCTAGTAATTCGGTTGCCACTTGAGCGCAACGCACCGTGGGCATAGATCTGTGTCTGAGATGTGGTAACGCCGAAGAAATGGCGAGAAATGATTCGATATTTCTTGCCAATTTCCGAAAAATTAAGCTCAATTGAAGCAATTATCATCTTTTGTGTCCTAGCGCTGCCTTCAGGCTAGCGCAAGGCAAGACATGCTGGGTTGTTGGTATCTCTGCAGCCTGCCCTCGTATAATCGGCATGTAAGTAGAATATCCACATTTTGGAACATACGCACCGCGAACATCGGTCCCACGGTGACGATACATTGCGGGTATGATGTTCTGCCGATAATGCCGATCCGCCAGTGTTTCCCTAGCAACAGCAGTGACGACACGAATGCGCTATTTAAGGCTATGCACTCTGCTTTAATGTCCCAGAGATGAATACTCAGTGGATGACTATCCGTAAGCTGTTTAGAACCAGTTTTTCCAGATTCTACGATCCAAACGGCCTAAGCGAGCGGCCGAGCGTGACATTTTCAAAGTCCGACGATCTGGGGATCTCGCATAGCCTGTTCCAAAGGAGCTCCAAACGCTTCCAAACGCAGAATCCGTCAAGAGTCGAACTGCTACTCCGCTCCCACACTGGCAGACCTAGTTTTCGTTCGCGCAGAAGTAGTTTTTTCCATCGCAGAGTACATTAGCACGTGTTGCCTCGGGTAGGGCTCTGCACATAACGGGCAATTAACGAGGAGTTGGTGGAATAAAATAAGAAGCCCGCAAAGCAGGGCTTGTACTGAGCGTTGTGTTGTTTGTAGCGATACGTGGAAGCTCCGTGTGGCTCCGGTGTACTCTGTATGGATTCATCGATGCAGTACCTACACGTGATCTCAACACGAACCCGACACATATGCTTAGGTCTTATCTTGGTCGAGGAAGGCAGGAGACCTCGGGGCCCTGGGCAACTCAGGAACAGGAAGTTGTCTATATTTTGGGAGATCTATAGGAAACGGGGGCGAATTTGTGGGACCCCAGATTTGATAGCTCCAAGTACGTGGTACTGGCAGCCAGATGACGACAATGAACGTCTTCTGTTACAGGCTTCCTTGGTCGACCTCGCGGGTCTTTCCCACTCGCGTTTGGATCACTGTGATAACACTACCCAGTCAACTTGCCACCATTTGTACAGCGTTTCGCAGCCACTGTTCTAAACATTTTCGGTAAGAGTCACAGTCGGCCCTCAAATCCTCTGCTACCTCTGATGCTTTGATGTCCAAGTAGCAGACTTCCAAGATGTATGAATTTGCGACACCAGATTTTCCCGACTATCTGATGCTAGCGCATCGCGATGAACCTTCTTCCCCAGACGAGGCCGAAGTCATTTATGCCGACCTAGACAGCGGGACAGGTTACGGAGGGGTTTGCATCATCTCTTAAGTTAACGCCGACGATGAGGTCTCAAAGTTATCCTCCGGTTGAGCTGGTCTCATGTATGATATGATTGAGAGTCTGATGGTCAGTTATGTTGTCTAGGATATGCTTCGCGTCGAATCGCAATACGTTGTCCTTTAGTTCTGTCATATCATTGGTGAGCACCAGAGCAGACGATCACCCGAATAGTATACCAATACAGTCCTTGCCGCAGAGACTCCTCGTTATCAGTGCAATATAATACTTAGTTGAACTTATTCTATCCCACTCAGTCCATGCAATTTTCTTTCGAATACTCATCCCCTGCGACGTACTTCCTGACATTTGATTAGTTCAATTAGCGTCTGGCTGACCGATTGCTGCCACAAGCTTCACCCAATAACATCTACATCATGATCACACAAACTCAAGCACGACGGAACGGTAGCAGGCACGAGACCGCATTGTCTTCTCTGCCGAAACACAAACTAAGATATCGACGGTGTCCTCACTGATCGTTGCAATGCGGTGACCTTTAAGACAGTATGCCTAGTACGCTACACAGAATGAAGACGGGTTGCTATGCAGATTACATAGTGTCACAACTACGGACGAATACCGGGTTTTACATCTGCAGCAAATCCAGAAGAGTCGGTAGATCAAGCGCGCACGCTAAGTGCCAACGGCGAGCACATGACACGCCTCCTCCCCTTTGTTATTGGACGCCTTGAGAAGTAGTCCGCATAGAAAGATGAGATGGTATTCAACAGACCCCTGTACTGGTGTTGATGTCGTCCATATCTGATCTGGACGGTGATGTATGGAGTTGTGTAGTGTGATGTGCTGCATCTTCGACAGATGGAGTCGGGAGGTCCACATCAGCGCACTTTTCATCCAGAAAGCTAAATGTGATGGAGGAAGGTGTGTTCTGGTATGGGTAGCTGGATACCCTAGGAACGTACGTCGGAAGAGATTCGTCTCTGCTGTACATGATCCATCAGGCACTTCGCGGGCATGGAACATGGTGAACGCACCTTTTCCGCACCGCACCACGTTTCTGAAAGGGGATCTGCTTAGAGCATTGCTTGACCACAATGGACCATGCTTTGATGTAGTTGTTTCTTGCTTCCAGAGCGAACCCGAAGAAAGCGAAGAAAACGACGGCACAGAATATAGGCAACCAAAGAGTGAGCTCGAAAGCGATGATGTTCTGCTTATCTGAGCGCCAGATCACCGCCGGATACTGGTCAACACGGGAGAAACCATAGTGCGTGTCAGCCCAACTAATCCAAGGTCGGACGTTCGAGCCAGATAGATTGAGGTACATCCCGTATGCGGAGATGGGCGTGCTGCACATCAATTCGGTAGTCGCCAGCGCCATTAATCGGAAGTAGCGGTTGGCTGTAAGGGACGTATTAGATGACAGAAACTTGTTGAACTCCGCACGACGGATGAGGAATTGTCGGATGGAGAGAGCTGTGAAACAGCTCAGCTTGATCGTCATCGTACGTAGCGTAAACCACACACCGCAGTAGACGGCCGATACTAGCCCAATCACCAGTGGCCATACGACAGACAGAGGATACGCCACCGGCGTATTGTAAATGAAGGGATAGCAGCCGATGTCTTCATATATATCGAAGCGGTGTCCGGAGACAATATATTCTAGACATACCAATAAGTCAGCATTGCGCAACAAGCATCGAGAGTCGCACGCACCCATCACGAGTTGCAGAATAGGTATGCCAATGCAAATGGATAGATCGATAAATATTGCCCGGCGTTTCTGTTCGTGAAAGTAATGTCAAACAACTGCGTATCTGGGGTCACAACATTGCTAACCTCGGCGCGAGTCACGCCAACGGCTTGGATAGACGCAATTCTATACAGCCGACGATTGATACAGAGTGATGCACAAGGTATCGCTACAGATACTGCGACAATGATGCGGGATGCTAGAGCGAGATTAGAGATGGCCAGCGTCAAGGGGGTCCAGGATGAACCTACAGATATCACACCACACTGGTGTGGGATTTAAAGCATTATTGTGCCAGACAATGGTGTTTATACCAAAATTGAGGCATGCGAGTGAGGTCCAAATCATGTATAAGCATGTTCCAGAGTTCCACGCCTCGAGATGCCACGGAAGAGGGATAAGAACGATCACAGCAGAAAGTAATGCAAGGACGGAGTATGCTGGATACTGAAGATCTGACATGGTTGGGCATCAAGTTGTCGCAACGCGTGAGATGGATGAGGAGAGTGATCCATTCCTGTTCAGACAACTTATGAGCTTATGAGCTTGCGTTTTCGACGATCAACAGCGAGCAAGCGGAAGACTTCGAGAGGCGCAGGCGCATCAAGCGCCAAAGCGAACAACACAATGGTTCACGTGGTTCCAGGCCAACCGTGGGAAAGGTGTGCCGGGCGCCATTGTCCGCCCTGCGCGTTCTAGTGACAGGCTCTTATTACGAGTCCTTGCGTTGTGCCTGTCAGGAATATCAGGATCGGACACTCATCCCTCACACGCTACAATGTTATTGCTCGCCAACTGCGCATTGAGTCCAGACTCACTCCAGACTCCCATCGTCAACATCATGCGGACAGGGCTTCGCTTCATTGCGTGGCCTTCGTCCTTCAATTCTGATCAGCAAGCACATTGTGACCCGAATTCGGTCAACCAAAGGCAAGATAGAGCTTGCGACAATTTCGAACAATGGTTTCTAGGACGTTTCTTTACTGAGCCCATCATTCCCTTGACATATCTAGGAATAACCGGCTAAAACATAATCCATAGCCACGGAGTTCGTCGCACAATTACCGTCGAGACCGTCCTTATTCGACGTATCAGGTTACAGGCTCAGTGGAAAGAGACAAATACTGTATAAATTCATCCACATGTTGTAACGCGCCCCATTTGCTCCCTTGCTGCCAGCAAACGCAGAGACGTGCTCGCTCCTTACCTTGACCAACACTACCTCCTTCCTACGGCCTTCATCCGCCAAGTCACACATGGACTTCTTCGACTCCTTCGAGCCATTGCCCGTAAGCGAGCCAACAGAGCTCTCGCCTTGCGAGCATTCAACATCATCGGCAACAGACGAACTCTCTATACCCGCCGATTTCGAGCACGACACCTCGAGCGGTCACTTCTTCTGTGTCATTGCATGACACGAAGGATATATTCACACATCTACTCTAGCCCACCTCGTAAGTCGCATCCATGTCTATGCGTCTGGAATTGGGCACTGAAATGTCATCCACAGTATTCGCTTTATGATCCTCGGCGTCGGGCCCGCTGAGATAGACCTCGGTTGTCATATTTATCCGTATTATCGCTAGGGTGCCATGAAACTGCCGAACATGTGCATATGTATTGTTTAAAGCGTCATCACGCCAGATTCCCCACATTTGCGAGATCATGATCTCAGCACTCTCTTGTATCAATCAGAATACGATATTGGCTCTTTAGAATACTCGTCTGACTACCGTCGTTTGACGTGCAACGATCCGAATATTTATGTCGCACATTACTGAGCCAAATCCAGATACGGCACGGGGTTAGCAATCGGGAGAAGACAAGCAAGGAGACTTGTTCAGAATACACAATGTCTCCGGTACATCAGAAGTACGGAGTGAGCTAGAGCTATTTGCAACAGTCTGTCAGAGTCTCTCGCACATGGCCGCCCTCGGCACGCAGGGTTCAACTCATGTGGTCTCCAGCCTGCATACATGGCACATCGTGTGTATGCACAGGCAGTGCCATAGATGTCGGATAGGTTGATCATTTTCGTCCAACGAGACTGGATATATCCGAATTGGCGGATCCCATGAGACGGAATACGAGGTATATTTCACGAGCTGAGAAATACAGATAGCGCAGAGATGCGAAGACAATGATACAGTTCGAACGAGTAGATATGGATACACGAGGAGAGCGAATGCATGCTTCGAAAATTTTTATCTATTCAGTGTGTTGCGACGCGTCAAGCGCGCTGCCTGGCCTGTCAAAGGCGGTCGTCCGGGCCGCCAGGTCAGCAGGCTCCAGGGGGCTGGGTGGGGCGGACTGCGGGTATGCTGGAGGAACATCGTCAGTGGGCGTGTTCACGCCCTTCTCGCCCTCTTCCTTGTCGTAAGATAGATCGAGTATTGAATGGTCGCTTTCTGCGCTGGACGCCAGAAGGTACGACTCGTTCTTCTCCAGCTGATTCATGGCAGGCGCCGTAGCTGCAGAAGCTCCAGCGCCGGGAGAAGTGGAACTACAAGCAGAGGCAGTGGGGCGGTGGGATTGAGAACTAGAGGATTTCGGAAATTGTCAGCATTTTCTATACGATTGAGGAGCAGAGGCCACACATACCGAAGGTTGAACGAGAACTTGGCAAAGGATGGCTTGGCGGGGGCGCCAGGTTGGATCTTGAACACGTGCAGGAGGACCCACGAGAAACACGCCTGGTACTCCTTCATGGCCTCCTGGCCGAACGCGAAGAAGAAAAAGAAGATGAACGACGACGCGGGCGGGATCCACCACAGGACGTAATAGTAGGTGAGAATGAACGGTGGCGTGCCAAAGGTGGCGTAAAGATCGATACGGGAGAAGTCCCAGTGAACATTCGCCCAGTTCGTCCAGGGACGCATGTCCCAGATGACAGAGAAGGCGAGTGTGGCGGAGGTGGCAGCGATGCCGAGCAGCATCTCAACAATGGACATAGCCATGAGCCGGAGGTACCGGGAAGTATTGAGACCAGAGTTAGTGCTCTGAAGGTGCCGAGCGAATGAGATACGCTGGCGGAGGAAGTGGTAGAATGCAAGGCCTGCATCAGGAAAGCCAGTTGAGCATGCAGTCGAGGCTGACTGGTGATCATGAGACATACCTGAGCAGACCATAGCGACGACCGCCATCATAAGAGGTGGGACCCAAATCAGGAAGATTGCAGGAATAGAGACGTAGGTCGTAGGCCGGCAACCGTAATCTTCAAGGATATCGAAACGGTGACCCTGTACGCAGTAGTCTACGGTCCGAAGTCTCAGTCCTGATACGCAGTCAAATTGAAATGGAACATACGGAGGGCCATCCAAATAGCAGGAACCAGCCAACACAAGACCAGCTCGATGATCTGTCTCCGTCGTTTGCTCGCCTTGGTGAAACTGACTTGACGAATGGACGATACTTGCTCCAGGTGAATGGAAACGCACATCGACGCTGCCGGAAGCGCAATATTACTTCCGATAATAATCTTCGTAGCTGTGGCGTTCTTGTCAGCGAATGCTAGACATAAGTTTGAGAGGACGTACTAATATCACACCAGACCGGAATGACGATGTCTACGCTATGCTTCCACACAATAGCGTCGACAGCGTAGATGACATCAATCACAAACAGCCATGCTATAATCGATAGAGTTGCGATGTTACGTGCTCGCCAATGCCAAGGCAGTGGGACGAGAAGGCATGCGGCGGCAAAGAGCGCGACGTAGGGGAACTCGGGATGCATCGTCACCAAGGGAGAAAGGGGAAGAGCTGTATGGTCTGCACATCGTAGCCAACTTTATGTGAGCCATACGTGGAACTTTCGGCTTCACGAAAGGTTGGCACGAGTGTAAGGCGAAAGAGGCCCTCAATAGTTTGGCGAGAGGACAATGGGAGGAGGACCGCTTCGTTTCCCGATCAGGAAGCAAAAACAGAGATCGGGAAACATGGCTTATGTAATGCACCACTCAAGAATGCCGCCAGATGCCGTAGCGCTGGAGATGCTCTGCCGAAGTGCCGACAATACGGAGCTTGAAAGATGACCTGATTTAAATAAGTTAGATGAGCTAATACGAGTCTGCATGTAGCCTCTGCATATGGCAATATCAGCAACCAACACTCCGCTGCCTATCGCTGTGGCCCTTTCTGCCCTTGCTCTACTAGCATCTTTCAACATCTGGTTCCGCTAGCCGCCTAACGGACGGTGCCTTGAGCTTTGTCTTGATCTTAATGAATCTGGGGTCTCTATGTCGACTGGCATACAGAATTTGCCGGTGTACTCGATTTCTACATCTAGGCCCTTGATCGCGCTCGGATGTGCGCGTCCGAGGTTCCGGATTTCCGAGCATTCATGCGAGCGTCTTTACTAGGTTCCTCCCCAAGCGACGGCCGGCCGCTCGCTCGAACTCACTGAAGCTTGAATGTCAACTGTGATCGACTGCTGAAGGTGACTCCAGGATCTGATGTATCAAATGCGGTATACAAACTGTGGTGTATACTTTCTGACCTTCGTAGAATTTGGTTAACGTACCTTTGAGGTGACGGAGACGCCATAATTGTTCGAGGGCGTTGCTACGAGTGCCTCGAGGCAAGGCTCTTCGAGGCTGGGGTTCAATGACCTCATCATCGCACGTACTGGGAGGCATGAAGCACACGATTCGGACATGGAGGCTTGGTGGAGAGACTGCCTGGCTCAAGGAAGCTTTATCTGATCCGTTATATCTGACTTAATGTCGCAGAAATCGCCTGTCTCCCCCAGCCTTCTCGCGCCTAATTATTCCAATTGTCTTCTGGGGCCGAATGTGTCTCTATCTCTACCGCTGTCAATGCTGCTCAGCTACTTACAACTACTTCGTTGATATGCTCACCCAAGCCACAGCTTGGCTGCCAGTGAAGGTTGCGACTGTCAAGGCGAATTCCAACACAAAGGTAATGCTTCGCCGCTTAATTGTCTCAATTGTGTTCTGTGATCTGACGACCCTTGGCAAGCATATATATTGCGGCCCGACACTCTCGAGTTCTGTGGTGAACAATATCATAACCTCTCCACTCGTTGCACACTCACCCGAATCCTCTCGTTCCAGCTCATAGAAGCCCTGATCATCCGATCACCATGGTCAGGGCATCTCGTCTTGTCGCTCTGCTGTGTCTGTGCTTCGGTGAGCAATATCTCTCTCGCATCCCCAAAGGCCACTGAACTATCCAACGTGCCTGCCGAAGTTCTGTGGCGGCGTGTGGCGGCCTCCCCGCAACCACTCGGTACGGTCGAACTCGTGACTTGCGGGGTGCAAGCTAGCGCTGCTTTGATTAACGGCAAGGTCAGTTGATTGCAGAGCTTGGGACGGTCTAGAACCTCATGTTTTGTCGATCTAGTGCGACGCCGTGTGTACGCCGGTGCATGATGCACAGGTCAGATATCAGTCGTCTAAAGTAATCGTCCTGCTGACCATCTCTCGGTAGAGTTGCAATCGAAGGGCAGCATGCACATGTACGCTCGCGTCGCCCGCGGTGGTGCAGACTTGCCTCCAGTGCCACATGGGCACCGACAAAGGCTCGGGTAGCGCAAAGATCGACGCTCTGATTGCATCTCGACTTGAGGGTGCGTTCTTGGGTAACACCTTCCATATTCTTTCTGATTCTGATGGACTCTATTCAGCATATGCTGCACTATGCGGTGACGATCTGGTTGCCGTAGACGCAATGCTTCCCGATACGACCGCTCTAGACCACTCTGAGCCAAACACACGCGCCACTGTCAGCCGCAGGGGCACAGCTCACCTCCTCTGCATCTATGCGCTCCCAGAGGTCGTGTCTGCAGCGCCGCCCGTTCTGGCGTACGTTGCATCCAACAGGCTGTGGCTCTTCCTCGCGTTCCCCGTTGTCGCCTTGCTTTGCATAATCCTCAGGCGGAGCTCTAGAAGCTCCAATTCATCGACCAACTAATGCATCGTTAAACATCGCCCCACTGATTTGTTCACTCTTGTCTAGCAACTCGATTTGTAGCCTTACGTTCTTGATTTGTCGATCGCTGCCTTGCTTTGCCCGTACCTTGTATGCTCTCATATGCCACTACTAGGAATTTATGCCTCCATCCTGCTTCTTTGACCGGTACTTCCTCAGAAATCCGTCGACATGAACGCGTGCACATCCAGGTAGATTTCCTGAGAATCTACGCTGAGGTATCACAAGCAGTGCTTTGACTTCGGATTGCTGTCTAGGTCCCGTCCTTTCAAGTGACTGTTTCACCATTGTTGGTTGTCAGCGTTCTCAGGTTCTCCCGTCGAGCACGACACTCGAGAGCTACACAGCGTCACCAGGGAAACTGCTGTCGCTCCGTGGCGTCTGATCAGTATCGGTTCATATTATTTACTCAAGTGAACGTGGTCCCGGCATCGTGGTGACAATATTATACAATGGTCAAGTCAATAAAGCATTGTCCGCGAGATCTCGAAAGTGGTATCACAGAAGTAATAAGGATAGAATCGGGTAAGTAACGAGCGGACGAACGGCAGGGCATGCTATTAAACACGCCAAACTACCGACAACATATAACACTTTGATTATTCGAAAGTATCAATTATAAAATAATGTCTTGTCTGTGCGAATTTAGACGTGTTAGAGAAGCACATGCACTGGTCGCTCACGTGTGCTGCCGAGATGGCTATCCGGCGCATCGTCCTGCGTGGGCCAAAGGGACGCCTTTCTGTTGAAAAATGTGAGACTTCGAGGCAGAATGAATTCAAGTTAATGATACAGTACCTCTAAAGATATCGTCTGCGCGTCAGCCTTATGCTACTACGCAGAATGTGCTAGATCCTCCCGTGCTAGGGGCTTCTGCATCGAGCGGCACGTCATCAGTTGGCTGAAGCGAATCATCTAGCGACGCCAATAGCGAGAGTATCTCGAATCGATCCATTGACGAGTTGAGGTTGCGGCAGCAGAGGCCAGAGAGATTTACAAAGACACAACGACTGGTCGTAGACGAGGATAGACGAGGATTGAGGTACCCTGAGCCAGCGTGCCAATCAGTGAATGCCTGCGCATGAGATCTGTAGATGATGCATTGTTAAGGAGAACAATAGCGGAAAAGTACCAGTGCTTCGGTTCCTGGACATAGTTGAGCATCTTCTAAATACATTACACCGGGGACCTCAAATCTCGCACAGACGACCGGAAACATGACAGCAATGGTTATAAATCCAAAACAGGCAGGAGAACGAGCGCCGGGATTATTGAGGCGGAGATTCGATTGGACACTAGATCGGGCCTTTAGATCGGTGTCGAAGCCCGATCTTGCTGATTCAGCAATTGGTCCATCACGATTCGCCGCAGAACCTCCGACACTGTCCTCGCTGAGCAGTCTTCTCATCCCATTGTCCACCGAGGGTGACGCATTACGGCTCTCAGTTAAAGGTTCATAGAAATACTCTGCTTACCGTTGAACACCAGAGTCAAACCCCTTTCCCCGGACTTGCCTTACCACACTGGTTACTGACGTATCGAGTATCGTCCCGAGTCCGAGAGCGCGTCATGTGTTGTCGTTCAGATTTCCATCAATTCGCTCAATCCTGTCCAGCAAACTCGATTTTTAGCCCTGCTTTTGAGATCATTTGATTTGTCGACGGACCTGTCGCCTTGTCCGCTCTATGTATGCTCCCGTCTGCTACGATGCATGTATCAGGGATTCTTCGTCTTCAATCTACCTCATCGGCCAGCACTTCTCCGGAAATCTATATATCCCCGCGAGCACTTATGGAATATAGGCGAGATGGGAGCGATAGTAACGGCCTAACGATTCAAGTCCACATCTCCACACGATCCTCAGGTAGAATCCGGCTTTGTATTGTCCGCATCCCGGCAGGCGTCTTTTCGGCGCTTGTTCGATCGTGGGCTGGCTGAAGTAAGCACCAGCCGTGTCGCTATCATCGTCTTGCTCTCTCATCACCGTCTTGTCTGTGGTCATTGACTCCCTCAACGTAGTCAAGCACAGCATGCATGCAGCGCAGTGCAACATGTCAGAACTGTCACTAATGCTCAGTGGCGAAGAATGCGCCGACTAACGCACTTTCACCCTCCTGCATCGGGCCGTCTGACAAAAACTGAACCTTCTAGTCCGCCTTCCAGATGCGGCAGCAAGAAAGCACCTGCCTTTCCGAGCGGCAGCCTCCTCCGCTCGTTTAGGATGTCCACTTATCCTTCGGCCCTGCCCCGTGCACCGCATATGACGCATCGTGATCTGCACCTTGTTGTGTTCTGGGCCGCCCTTGTTTTCTGCGTCGCCTCGTGCAGGCGATATCCAGGCGGTCGCCTGGCGCGGGGAGAATTCGACTAATAATGCATGGCGTGGAGAGTGAGAGATCTGCATTGCAGCCAGGCGAGGACAGGAGCCTCAGTCCCGCTCGGACATATACCTCAAGAATTTCGCGTGTCTTGCGTACCTGCCCCGAGCTCGGCTTTCGTGCTGTTCGAGGATTTGCGATCTCTCTTCGAAACGGCGACATCCTCTTTCACGGCCCACATTAGAGGGTGGAGCATCAGGCAAGATGCGTGCCGAGCTACCAACGGTTTCCTTCATCTGCGTGGCACTGCTCGCAGGACTCGTTCCGGCACATTGGACAGCGCAGGATGTCCGCTTCGCGATGCTGGCACTCATTGCGTGGTTGTCTGTGTGCAACTTGATCCAAGGGGTCAATGCTGCAGTTTGGGCTGGTAACGACGCCACACGGATAACCGCATGGTGCGATATAGGTATGTGGCGATTTAGCGAAGAATCTCTGTAGCTGACATCTTGTGATCCTCAGTCACCAAGTTAACGCTTGGCTCACACATTGCGATACCTGGCGCATGCCTATCGATGTGCCTTCATATTCAAAATTCTCCTTTCGGTTCAGCAAGACGTTCACGACGACTCGGTTATATCCCCGACATTATGTTCTGTATAGCACTCCCTCTTTTCTATATTGCGCTCCGTAAGTTCTCATCAGGATCTCCGCGACCTGCATACTCAACTGACATGTACTGTCACAGATACGATTGTCCAAGACCACCGCTTCGACATCGCAGCTGACTTTGGCTGCAGCGCATCAACATACACGTCCATTCCCGCCATATCACTGGTCTGGCTACCGCCGACCGTTCTCTGTATCTCTACGCTCTTTTTCGTCGCGATCCTCGGCCCCAGATGTATACGTATCAGACACCTCCAACAGGCATCGGGAATCAGCCCGTACTTCACCTATTGCCCCCTCCTCATCTCTCTCCTTGCCCCTGCGATCCTCCTTTCCACCCTCGCTTTTACGCTCCATTCCCGCATAGAAGCCACGGGAGTGTTGCCATGGTCATCCTGGGCTAGCGTCCTCTCTCAATTCTCGACGCCTAACGTTATTCCTCCCACTGCGCAAACTGACCTTATCGGGATTCAGGTTGTGTGGTGGCTGGTTCCTGCTTGTTCTGTCATCGTCATTGTGGCATCGTTGGTCCTTTTCTCACCCTCCATCGTGGACGAGACGCTCAGCAACTACCATGTGTTTGTGGGACGGCGTAACCGACAACAAGACTGCCTCGCCCTCAAGACCATCCCAAGTCCGCCTATGTGCGCTCCGGATGAGCTCATGAAGTGGAGTTGGGACGACGCGACACGGTCCGCCGGGAAGCCGCAGCCCCTCCACATTGTGATACCCAGGTCTCCCTCAAGCGCCTCCCTTCCGCGCAACTCCGGCAGCTCGAGCGACACTGCCACTGCGTCATCGGGCCCGCATGTCACGACGTCGCCCTCACAAAGTTTAGACGAGACATTCGTGCAATCGACGTTGTCATACTTGTCCTCTCCCACTGCGCGCCAAGCGCTCGGCGTCCCGCGTCCTCACACACCCGAGCCACATACCATCTACATGGACATCTCCGCCTCGCCTGCACCAGTACCCATTCCGCCGCCCCGCACACTGCGGAGGGCGCACCGCCCGCCGCCGTTATCGATTCACTCCGGTGAGACCGTCATCTACTCGACGTCGTCCGCATTCCCGGCGCCCTCCGTGCCATGCGCGACCCCGGTCGCAGCATACCCAACGCCTGCTGTGGCACCCGACGAGCCCTCACCCAACGGCCCGCGCAGACCCTCGACGCCTGGCTCGCTCCTCTCTGGTCCTTGGCCCCGTCCGCCCTCTGCGATCCCGACGCCTTCCGAATCTCGTGGGTCGCCTGTCGGGTCCGTTGTACGGTCGCCAACAGGCTCGGTCATGCGCTTCTTCACCCACGCCTCTCCCTCGCGAGCGCTCAGACGGGTTGGCACTCTCTCTCCCCAGAAGACTGTCCATAACCTGTCGCCGAGCGACCGCACGCCGCGGCCCAGTTGGGTGTCGCTCACGTCTATCGCGTCGCTCACCTCGTCTTTCCTGTCCCGACGCCCCAGCGAGGTGGCAGGCGTGCCTATGGCGCATCACGACGTGCAAGTTAATGAATCGGGACGGGGTCTACGGGACTCGGACGTCCTAGGCTCTGCGGTCTGAAGCATGGTATGAGATTTGACTTATGCTTTCCGTAAACTTTACGACATGTATTACAAACACATTTTCTTCTTGCCAAGCTGTATGTCTTGACGCCGATACCGATTTTCGACCTTCATGCCCACCTCCTTTTGTTCCGATTGTTTTGTAGCCGTCTAGAAGCTGTATCTTAAACGTGCCAAGATTCGTTCGCTGTAGCTATTTCGCTGATAATGTATCATTGTTCCCAAACACCCTTGTGTCATCGCACCACGAACCCTAAGTGTACAAGTCCCAAGCCAACCAAGAATACGACCAGCGCAAGGTAACAGGTCGTTCATGAACTGTATGTGGGCTCCGGAGCCCTGCTCACTCTTTGTCGAACAGCCGCAGCAACATATACAACGCCGACCCAATGAAACGGACCGCTAAGAAATCGATTGTATCAGACTGAAACAGCCTACCAATATGTAGGACTTACCTGCAAGTCCTGCGATGGAGAAGAGTAGGAACGCAAGGTAGCCATTGACAGCCCTACCGGCGTTAGTGGACGACGCTTTCGTAGAAGCGGTGCTATTCCGAGATATCAATACTCTTACAGACTTGAATGCATATCAGACGACTTACATCACAACAGCGGCAAGGAGTATCTGGAAAGATTTATGTCATTAGTCACTAGGATGGACATCGGTAAAAGAGCTCGTCACGAACATTTGTTAGTGCCCACGTCAGCAGCACCTGGGTAGGACCATTAGTATCGAAAGTTGCAATCTGAACTCGCAGGAGATGAGACTTACACTGCGCAATGTGGAGAATGACGCGGGGAAGACAGATGGATGGTAGTACATGTGAGCAACATCCACACTAGCGAAGACCGGGACGTACTTTGTCCTGAAGTTCCTGTCTGATGCCTCCCTTTCCGCTTGCGGGTCGACTTCCTCTTCCTCATCAACGGGCTTGGAATGCATGACATCTACAGCTGCTTCGTATTCTAGCCTGAGACTCTGCTCCGTAGGTACCAACACCTCGACGGCCTCCTGTTCCTTGCCTTTCACGCGGCCGAGATCCTTCGAGGTCTTGGTATCGCCCTTGGTGCCCCATGACACGTCACTACGATCATGAGTCGAACAACCATTACTTAGGGACAAGCAACTTACTGTACGTTAGCGAACTGCAGGGGATAAGTCAGAACAGTATGAAACAAAGGATAAGAATCCATACCGCATAGACGTTCAACACGTTGATATATGACGGAGCCATGAGCATGTATTGGAGGGATGATGTCACCAGATGCCATGCATCCAGCTAGATCATCTAGTGAGCGAGGCGACATCGTCATCACCACAGTGACATACTTGTATCACCGATGCTAAAACCCACAGGCCCAGAGTTGCGAACATCGAGACCACAATATTCCGGAAGAGAGGGTTCACGAAGAGATCCGAGGGGGTGACTGGCTTCGCCGCATGAATGGCATTCTCGATACCTCTCACGACAAGGAAAATTGAGGCGAACTGAGGAAAAAAACAAGGTGAATATGTATTTCGAGTGGCGAATGATTGGGCAGCTCACGCTCATGTATATGGTGACGAGGGCGAAACCGACCATCGCTATCGTGTAGAACAACTTCGAACCTTGTGGTCTATTTCCCAGTGCGAGGAGGAACGACGCGATGAGGAGGCCGACGTATATGTACTCGATAACGAGGTTGATGATGTTGATGACATTTCCGAGATGGAATGACTTGTCTTCGAGGGCCTCCGTCAAAATCTTGTATGCGATGAAGTAATTACCCTGATTGTCGATCGACGGCGTGAGACTATAAATCTTCTGCGATTTTTCAGCGAAAGGGGTACTTACGAGAGCAAACCAAGCGAAGATTAGGTTGTATAACTGATAGATCATCTCGACGTGAATCCATAACTTTCGGAACACTGAATGTGAAGAGCGCCAGATGCGATAAAAGGTTCCAATGCTGTGGAGTGCAGCAAAAAGCGAGCCATTCAGCCATCGACGTCGTTGAGATATCAACTCAGGCACCTGAACACGTAGTCAGCCCAGCGCGACGTACGTAGGGAGCAGTACATACAGTATCAGGCACGTCCGTGATAGCGTATGCCGACTTGATATAGTGCAAGGTCCAGTCGCTCTTACGCTTCGATACAAGCTCCCAGCAGAGAATCTAAGCTTTGATCAACTATCGTCTTCGAAAACAATCACTATAACTTACGCGATCCTCCGCAAGATACATATTGGCCATGAAGATATTTTGCTGCGAGTGTGCATCCTGCAAGTAGGCAGATTGTTGTAAGAGTATGACAATGTCGAACAATCAGAGGGACCCACAGCATGTTCAGACAAGAAGTATTTCTGCAGTGGACCTTGGCCCTGCTCGTCGTTCTGTAGCGCATCATAACGGTAAGCGCTGAATGCACCTGGAAGCACGCTGATGTATCCGAAGACCGATTCCCTGCAGCACCATCAGCATTAGCGTGAGCAAATCGTCTCTCCATCGAGAGATACACGTACAGGGACTTGTCCAGGATGTTCGACAACTTGTACTCGAAGTTCTGTGCACCGACTGCGTCAAAATGAATGAGTGATAGACATATGATCTGAGGAAAGGGTGGCCTACCCAGCGGATTGAACAGGTTGAGCCAATATTGGCCTTTCAGCGCGACGATCTCTCCGCAAGCGCCGCCAAGCTTAGGGTTCTTCTCAAACGCCCTCCAGATGTGAAAGAGCGCCGTCGGACCGGGCATTGTTCCCACATCGATGAGAATGCAGACTTCCGGGTTCAAAATAGGACAGAAACCCTCGAAGAACCAGCGGTGAGAATTGAGTTTCTTTTGGTTCTTCTCCTTCAAGCAGAAGATCAATTGCACTGGCACAGACTCCTCTGCGAAGCCCCAGGCCTCTATGTCGTCTGGTTTCCTGATAGGTACTACATTGGCGTCAGCGCAAGTAAGATTATCGCAATACAGAAGCTCACCTTGCGTTGTGTATTCATAGATGTGCGCAGTCACGGGTTTCCTATTGACTTCATTCTAGCATCGGAAATCAGCGGAGGAGGAGATAAGACTGGACTATGATTCACCGTCCCAAGGCCGGTCTGGTAGGCGCCAAGTGCCGTGATATACTTGAGCGTCCTGTGATTGATCTTCAACCTTCCGTCGGAGACGATGCAAACGACGACTTCTGTCCAATGCAACGAAGCCTTCTCGCCGCAAAGATGTGCGATATTCTTCGTGACACCGAACATGGTACGGGCGAACAAGTCATCCCTCTCGTTGTACATGGTCACGACGATGAAGAGCTTCGTGCGACGACCCTGAATAATTGGACGGAGCGTGAAACCACTCTCCTTGAACTTGTCTGGTTCGCAAGTGGCTGCCGAGTAGCGGATATGGCTGAATTCTCTGTCAACGCTTTCCGTGCTGGCTTCTGACTTCTGTCGCAATGCTTCAGCGACCTGACTGTAGTATATGTAGTTTCCATTCTCGTCGAGTCTACCATGCGAGTTAGATCGTCTGCTATTCGCGCGTATTCCTTCATAAAGTACTCACGTAACCTGAGCCTTCTCCCTGATCGGTGTACCGTCCTCCATCATAGGAATTTGTGGTTGGGGCATCCCATTGTAATACTCTCCATCATCGGAGAAGAATGACGGCGCGCGAGTATATGAGCTACCCGACGAGAACATCGGCTCCGGGAACGATGGGCGTGAAGGAGGTGGAGTGACCGCAAAGGCGGGATGGAGTCCTCCGGGAGACGGTAAGTCCTGCTGATCATACTGCCCTCTGAAGGACTGATCCGTCTAGAAGTCGTCAACATAATGAAATGAACAGAGAACAAAAGGTGCTTACTGGCTGATAGTATGTCATTGCTAAGTCTCACCCGGACCAGCTATAGTCACGACAGAATATATGCTATCGGATGAGCGTATGGTCTCGAATATCTCTGGGAAATGCGAGGGATAAGATGATAGAGGTCCTCCGCGCCCTGGAAGCACGGTATCTCCGGCCTTAAAGCTCCAGCAATCTCTGGGGGCAATGAAAGTCGTGTATGCAGCGCCGGCATTGCGATCGAGAGCGTGGACAGCACATGTGAGCGATGTGCAGCATCGCGATAGTCCTTGCGTCTGCTCAGGAGGGTACATCAAAAACGAGGTTTCCACGTTCCACGCATGGCGAGGCGAGGCGAGGCGCCTACCAAGGAATAGAAGTCGAAGGCGCGGCAATGCTAGGTCGTACCAGAAACGCCCGCCAGGAGTACAAAGCCTCTATCATAGCAGTGAGACCAGTCCTGTCTCTCAGGAGCGTATGCCAGCGTATGGGCACTGCATCCGATTATCTGCCACGATGCTCTCAAGATACGAAGTCGCAGTGACAATGCCAGGAGGCCGGAAAGTAGTATTCATCAGAGAAATCGCTCCTCCGAGGGACCGCAGGGACGAGTAGATGTATTGCAGCAGGTAATAACGCTCCGTGAACGTCATGACAGTAACAAGACTTCTAGACTAGTAGTCGTCGGAGTTTGAATGAGGTCCGGGACCAAAGTCTGTAGTGCACGGCATGTCTTGTGTCCGCAGGAGTCTTTGGTTCTTCTCACATCCGCCTCCGCTACTTCCCAGACACTGATATTCAGATCTCAGACTTCATGTGCATTGCTGTTTCGTTGTCTCCGATGACAAGATGGATGGAAGATCGAGTTGGAGATGAACGTGTTGAGCACGACTCTCAGGCTTCTCGGCCCTCTTAACTTTCGCGGCGAGGCCAGCCCGTCAGCTGGTGCCACTTTGGCCATGCAGAAGCCCAAGGAGCTGGATAATCTTCGAAAATCTTCGACGCATCCGGCAAGCGACAATATGAATATCGTGATGGTGTCGCACCTGTGGGCCGACGAGGACCTAGCATAATGTTAAGGTCGACGACGCAACACCACAGGAACACTTTTCTTATTCGGAGACCGGCCTGAAAACTGCATTTAGAATTGCTCATTGCAAAAATATCGAGCAAAATGTCGCAAACACTGTGCGGTACTCTGATGCGTTTTTGTGATACATTTTACCTTTCGCTCTGTAAGCTGTGAACACATTTGAGATGGACTTGGATAACCTACAGGACAGTTTTCCGCGAAAACCTACCCGCACAGGATGCACATTAATATACCGATCTTGAAGCCGTACTTTTTCTGCGGGCACCTTCAATTGCGCCCGGTTGCGTGGCATGACCCACTAGTCTGAAGAAACGAATGCACGGCACTGCATAATGAAGCTTCTCTCGTTCCTCCTCATTGACGCAATGCAGCTTGCCAGTCTTGCCCAGTATCGATGTAGTTCGCAATGTCCCCATCTCAGAGATTTTCGTAATTTGCAATCAGAACGTAGTCGACATGCCGCAGGAAAGTCACCACCCACAAGCTGCACTGCACCCACCTGAGCTGCTTGCTGTCTTACGGGCCGTTGGGGAAGATTCTTGCTGCTTCGGTACATTCTGCGTCTAACTCTAGATCTGTCCCGTAATGATCTCAGAGACTGGGGTGTTCAAGTACACAATCCCAAGATCGGATTCGCGGACAGCGACTTTTTATAACACGTCTCGTGCATGTCTCCCTACTCTGTCTTGGGTCATATTCGTGTAGCTCGTAGTGCATTGTAGTTGCGTCAGAGTTCCCATGCTGTTCCATGTTATTCTTCCGAAGGGTTAACTCACGCAGCGTATAGCATGTGAACCATGGCTACTTCCGTTACCTGTACATGTTAGAGGTTTACCTTTCCACATGTGTCCCTGCGTCGATCTCAAATAGCCATCCCCAAATTTTGAACGTCCCCAGACTTCAGCTTGCATTCCGTCACTCGCCAACTTCTCATATATCCCTCAGCCAAGAAGACAAGCACACGCTGAATCGAGGGGAAAGAGGTACCGACAAGGCGAGAAAAGCGAGAAAAGTTAACTGATCGCTTCGTTGGTGCAGCTTGACGTCACGCGATTGTCGCGTGCAACGCCGCGGACGCGCACGACCAAGTCGACAATCTCCACAACGACGACGACAACTTCACACAAGACGAACTTAACGACGAAGGCATCAGCAGAGCCACGCAGAACAACGACGCGCAGCGGCGACAGCATCCATCGAGCTTGTCACCCTCGGATGTGAGGCGCTGGACAAGAGTATTTCAACATCGAGTCTCGACATCGCCTCGCCTATCACACGTTGCATGCTCTTTTCCAATGACCATGAATGCTCAAGCAGGACCATCGAGACGACCCAGCTATGATCGCACAGACTTTTCCGGCACATATGCGAACGTGGTCCCTGAGGACAGTGACGAGGAGTCTAGCACCGATGAGGAACTCGACTACTCTTCCGCCCAGTACCACACACCGCCATCCCATGTAAAGGGCAAGAGCATTCATCTTGAAGGTCACAAGCCTCAGCACGCACGCGCGAATACGAGCCAGGCGCAGTCAGAGAAGTCCAAGTCGTCTTGGGTGGACCTCGACCTGTCTGTGGTCGTTGCGCTCGTCTCGCCGATAGGAAACTGGTTAACGGGCGGGGATCACATTCGGAACCTGTTTATCATCGTCCTCCTCATCTTTTATCTCCACCAAGTCATCGAAGGTGCGTACAGCGCCCTCATGTCCTTCCCAACTGACCATCTGCGAAGTTCCATGGTCCCTATACCAAGCATCCTTGGCACACACTCCTTTGCCCCGCAACGCCGACGCCGACGATCAAGACGAAACCGAAGAATCTCAAGTAGCACGACTCGCTCACAGCGAATTGCACCAGCAGGAGCTGTTCTTCCTCAGTCTCACCATCCTGTCCCCCTTAGCCGGCGCGGTACTCCTCCGCTACGTTCTGCACGCACTGAGCGGTACGGATTCACTCTCATGGTTCAGCACTGCACTCTTCGTGCTCGCAACGGGCCTCCGACCATGGTCGCACCTTGTCTCGCGCCTGCGCGAACGCACCACTGCGCTCCACGCCGCGGCCCAAGCGGCGCCTCACCCAAGCCACGCTGCAGAGCTGCACGCGGAACTCGATGCGCTCCGAGAGCACGTGGAAAGACTCGAAGGCGAGCTCGCGGAGGTGCGGAAACAGGCCGAGATGGGCACGCAGCTGCAGGAAGTCTGCGACGACCTGAGCGAGGCGCTCGGCGAGGTGGACCGCGCAGGAGGCCGGAGGGAGCGCAAGACCGAGGCGACGCAGAAGATGCTCCTCCAGCGCATCGGAAACTTGGAGAATGGGCTGGTGCAGATTCGTGAACAACACAGGCGCGACATTCAGGCGGCTGCTGGGGCAATACACCTGCACCAGGTCTGGCACAGCGTCGAGCGGCTCATCATGGGTACTGCCCAGAAGGCGCTCAATGTCCCTCAGCGGCTCTGGTTGTGGTGCGCCAGCGTCACAGGCCCGAGCACGTACCCTGGATCGTCCCCTCGCCTGCGCATGAACGGCCTTGCGCACGCACCGAACGGCATGTATGCCCCGCGCATCCGCAGCCCCGAGCACTCCCCGCGTGTGCCGCGGCTGCCGACTATCCCCGAGGCAGACGCGTCCGAGGGCGAGGCTGAGGGCTCCGGTGCAGACTCGGACGACACGTACGTATCCGCGCCGGACCCAAGCATGAAGCGCTCCCGCAGTCGGAGCAGCAGTGGCGGCAAGCTCGGGACTATACGCAGGTCAAAGACATTGGGCGAGTATGCGTTTGAGTACGCTCAGGGCGTCATGCTCTGGCCGTACCGCACGAGTGTCAAAGTCTTGGTTACTGTGGCTCCTCCGGCGGCGCGGATCCTGCCCCGGATGTGAAAGGACGATTGTCTGGTTGGAAAAGTCTTCACGCATGATATCTGTAAACGGCTTTGCATGATCCGTTTCTGCGCATGTAGGGTTTCTGGAGTTCCGGCTGGCCGAGTACTTTATATTTGTCTGTACAATACTTTATGTCTGTACTCTTGCTGGTGAAGATGTACCCCATTCTGTCAGTCACGATCTACGAAACGCACGAATTGCACGAAATGCACGCGATGTATTTTCTTCCATAACAATATAGTAAAAGTGAAGTGTCTTGTCAATGTACCGCTAGGGCGATGAAAAAAAAGGGTGTACGTGTACTACTCCGTTTCGGCCTCTTTCCTCAAACTACGTCTCTAGGTCTACGAATCGTACACGGTCCCGCTATGTACAGAGAAAACTAAGAAGTGGTCGGCATGGTCCCAGTAGAAATGAACAAACGAATGGAGTGTCGAGCGAAACAGGGGAGTACAGGAATTATACAGAGACATAATGAGAGTGTGGGCGGCCTGCGGCTCGGGCGGCGGCGTGCTTGGGGTAATGGGCGACGATAGACGGCCCACGGGATTGCGTGTATGGATACAGTCTTGTGGATGGGATGTAATAAATACAGAGGGGGCTGCCTAAGATCGGTCAGTATCGAACTTGCTGTAAAATAAAGCAGTGATAACGTACGGAAGCAGGAAGACCCTCATGCAATGATACAGTGCTGCGAGACGAAGCTGTTCGTCTGCGTCTCCTCGTTGACGAGAGGAGAGTCGGCGCCAGTGGTGGTGGGCTCGACATCGGCGATGGTGAAGAAGGCGTCCATTGTGAACAGGTGAGAATGAGGTTTCGCGAAGTGCTAGAAGGCGGGGTGTCGCAGAGATCGAAGATGCGCGTACTAACTCTTAGCTCGAGGAACTTGAGCTGAGTGCGAGTGTTCGTTGTGTGCGATGCTGAAGTACATTTCTTGGCCATTTCGCTTAGACTTATATACAGAGACTCTTGGGCTGTCGTCAGGGCTCGTGGCCCGCAGACAATTGTGCGGGATGCGGAGTGAGGTATGACAGGACGGAGGGCGGACGGGAGGCGAGTGCAATTGTCTCGTCCTCGCGACGGCCTGCGCCCTGCGACATCAACTTTCCAAGTTCACTTGTATGTTCCTGAGAGTTGCCCGAGTAGGGTTGACATCGACATCCGAGATGCGAGCTTTGCCCAAGAGCGGCAGCCATGTCCCGGTCAGATGTCCCTGAGACTTGATGTACGCCCGTATCGGATCCCCCAAGATGGCGAAAAGAGCGCGATGACGCAGGATAGTCCATGAAATCGTCCGATTAGCCCGAGAAAGTATGGCTAGACGCACGAGTTCAGTCCTGATAGCATGTCCAAGATGACTGCACAATAGTAAGTTCGCTGATAATCTCACGAGAGGCCGAACACGAAGAACAGCATGCCGAGCAAGGATCACCGAGGGATACAAATTGCTTCCGTCGCACACACCTGTGTCGAAAGCGGCATGGGTGTTCCTATTGTTGGTGCTGGAGCGCGGACTTGAATGTTCAGACGAATGTCATTCGCCACATGTAAGACACACACAGCGACATTGATCCGACTGTACGGGGTAAGGATACGCGCTTTTGTAACCGCCAGGACCCGACTACGAGAGAGCTCGTGACAAAGCACTGCTGCTGCTGCGATGTGGCTTCGTATATCTTTTCTTCCGAGTATATTGATGTTCACGAATTCCGCAGCTCAGCCCGAGATAGACAGTACGTCCTACGAATCTTAGTATACCGCGGTAAGATAAGCACAGAACCATTCGGTCGAGAAAAAAACCGCAGCCCGGTGCCGAGTTGGTGAGAGTCACAGTGCGCAAGACAATAAAATAGGCGCCAGACGTCCCGACACAATAAACGCAGTTGACGCGTGTCCAGGCCACAAGTCGGATCGGTACAAGTAATCAAAGTCCTTCTTGATGTTCAGATAGTTCTCGATACTTGGGTCGCGTTGTTCGCTGGAAGTCCGTGGTCATCCCTGTACGGTCATGTAGAGACGAGTCAACATGCTAAGTAGTATTGATGACTTGCAAGAGCATGAAATCAAGAGTTTGAGCAGTATTTTCACCCTGTACGTTGTATGTAACAGAAGAAGCAGAAGAGACAGCAACACGAAAAGCGACAGATCATGACCATCCTTGACTCGGTGGCAGTCCAACATGTTGACGGTCTCAAGCAAAGTTCAAGGCGCCACAAAGCGGCTGCGTCCGGACCGCGGGCGGATTACGGGCCGCTACTCACGTTCACGTGATGTAGCGGAAAGGCGCCTGAGCGCTTGAGACTTTGTGGGAGTACTTGTCGAGTCCCTCACTCTCAGCCTGCGATCTATGTAGAACGGAGACATGCGTTCAAGCCCGGCCGAGATCAGACTCGAAGGTGCTTTCACTGTCGCTTCACTCATAGAGAAGTATTAGATGGGCAAAACATCTATTGCAAAACCAATACAGCAAAGCCAGACATCGTCGTCTAGTATTACGAGAAGTATACATACGAGGACGTCCCCTACGCGGGCAAGACGCCGACGATAGCACCGAGTGGGGTATGGTGGTATCAAAGAGGCAGCTAGTAATACAGTGGTCACAAGTCCCAGTGATCAGAACAAACACGATAAGCAATGACGATACGAATAACTTGAGGGAGAGGTTTTTAGGCTGTGTAAGGAACGGAGGGAGCCCTCAAACCATGTCGATGGAGTTGGGTCGCACCGACGCAGGGACGTCGGGAGCGGTACGAACGACTGCCCGTGGCGGCGGTGTGAGGGGGCGCGGCGCAACAGCGGGGACGGCAGACACGACGGATACGCTGACCTCTGCCTTCTCATCAACTGGTGACGGGAGATATGTACTCGAACCAGAAGAGCTCGACGGCGAGTACGGCGCCTTCTCGTCGAGGGGAGAGTGAGGCGTCTTGAAGTCATCAGCGCCCATATCGCCGATGGAGAGCGAGAGCTGAGTCGAGAGGCGGTCGGAGAACGACGCGATGGACCCGCGGCGGCCGCGCTGCACGAAAGACGGAAGTGTGACCTTGGCCAGATTGCTGACATTGAACACCGGCTTTGAACCCGACGTGTTCCCCCAGCCCGTGCCTGCCGAGCGCGACTGGCCCCAGGACGCGGTGGAGATGCCGACGCGCTTCGCGACTGACGACGCAGCCATGCGGTAGTGCTTGCGCGCCTCCTCGGCGACACCGAAAAGGGCGAAGAACAGGAGCGCGCAGGCGACGATTATCCAGTTGTTGAAGTTAAAGGAGGACACGGTGATCGGAGAGGCCTGCCAGATGATTGCAGGGTATTGCCCTACGCGTGAGAAGTCAAAGTGGATGTCGGCGAGCCCGCGCCACTTATAAAGCGGCTGCGACGCGTTGACCCAGATGGTGTACGCCCCGAGAGGAATTGTGCAGATGATCTCGACACTCGCGAGAATCATCAATCGCAAGTACCGGTTGAACGTCAGGTTGCTGTTTGTCCTGATGAACTCAGCGCACTGCTTGCGACGCTTGTAGAATGCGCGGAGCGTAAGACCTGTAACGCGTGAGTCACTGACTAGACATGTTAGAGTAAGAACACGTACTGCAGTACACAAGGGAAATCATCCCAATCACCACCGGCCAACAGTCGGAAAGGAAGAAAGCGGGGATGGTGTTGGGCATAGCGAAGAAGCAGCCGATGCCTTCGTAAATGTCGAAGCGGTGACCCTGGACAAACCAGTCTGCAAGTCGATCAGAATATGTCTCCGGCGCCCCATAGCCGGTTACGTACAAAGCGCGACCTGGAGGATGGGAATCCCGAGACCAATGCACAGATCGGTGATGATCATGCGGCGTTTCTCCTGACGAGTGGAGGAGACGGCGCTGACACTGGCAATCTTGTACAGACGGCGATTGATGATGAGGGAGCAAGCGCAGACTCCAACGCCGGACGCCAGCATCCATCTCGAGGCTGAAGAAGCGGTCAGAATCGCGCGAGACTCAGACTACAAACGTTGTAACTGACTGATATCACACCACACGGGAGCCCAGTTAATCGCGTTGTTCTTCCAGATGAGCATATTGATCCCCTGGATGAGGCACTGGGTGCCGCACCAGAAGATGTACAGGACGCAACCCACGTTCCATGCTAATTTCCATTGGCTTAGCTAGCTACGAAATTACTATCGACGACGCGTCGTACCTTCTAGATGCCAATACAAGGGGATGGATACCAGCACGGCCCCAAGGAAGGCAAAGAAAATGTAGATATCTTGCTGTACGGACCACGGCACGGACATCTTGCGTTATGCAGGACAAGGCAGTAGTACGGAGGTTTCGCAAGTGCACAGCTGGAGCGAGGCGACTGGCGCTCGGAATCGGTCCTGTCGAGTGGAGAGAACCGCGGGTGAAGAGAGGCGGGGGAGAGGAGCGAACGCTGGAGGATCTGCAGTGCTCCCCACTTTTTGAGTGACGGAAGGATTCTTCTCCCTTGTCGATAAATCCGGCCAATGGCTTGTGCTTGACTTGCCGACGCCCGTCGCTCTTGCGAAATGCGCAGAGGGATTAGGCCCATTCGGACGTTGATTTCACCCTTCCGCATTGGGCATTGCCTTTGTCCTTCGTCCAGGAATGGCAAATCATGACATTGCCGGACACATGGCAAGGATCACCGGAACGAACTTCGCAGGACATAGACTCCCGTAAAATCCCACCGCGCCCGAACGCCATTGGCCCTGCCTGTTCGCCATTGAAAGGGAGTCCTATCTTGGGAGCGAAAAGCTTCCGCACGAGCGCCCGCTGCGGCCAGATCAGTCACGTGAAGTCTACCACGAACGTCGAGCAGACCTCAGGGCATGCGGAGCCGCAAAGATAACAGTAAGTACCTGAGAATAGTGTCGCAAAAAGCCTCCGGAGGATCTGAAAATAGTATAGCCCCAGGAGAGCTTGAAGCCAGAACTACAACGGACAGAGACGAGGCGCTCTTCAGACAATGTCTCTAGGCTGTCGAGCTGCGAGATGGCGAGGCAGAACAACAGCACGAAATCTAACCTCAAACGGACTTGGCCTTCCGAATAGTAAACCAGCAGCACCAGGAGCAGCGTCACTTGCGTTCACTAGACAAGGTCGTCATGCCCAACCCCAGGTGAAAGCACAGCAGTCTTCAGCGTTTGCACCTTCCTGTATCGCCTTGTCGCCGGTCTTGCACATCGAGCACAGGCAGTATCCAGGTCGCAGCAGCAAAGCAGATAGTGGTCAAGTCCAGAGGGAAGGCTGGCAGATCTCCAGAGGCATGCCCGTATATGAGGACGGAAGACGCCGGTACAGCTCCTATTGTCTTGCATCGCTCGGCGCCTCCCTTATTGTCCTGCCATCTCACCTCCTCTCACGGACGTCCCAAGAAGGACTGTTCGTGATCATCATGCAGCTATTCACGACCGTGTATGGGGAGATATTATGCCAGGATGGACGTCGTGACTTGTCCAGCCAGCAATTGTGGCAGGATTCGGGACATTGCATTGACGGCGCTGGAAATGCGACATTGATTCGGTCAAATCATCGACGCGCGACACCGCGCAAATAGATGGCACTCACCAGAAACCACGGCAAGTATATCAACCTGGACTGCGTGTCATGCGTCTCGGAAATACCATTCCAAGCATCAGATAACATCTGGGAACGAGTAGAACGAAGCAAAGTATGCCGCCTTGCAAGAATGCGATAGCTACAGTACGCATTCATTGCGTTCTCCGTGAATCAGGCCTCAAGAATTTAGTCAAACAGCTCTAGCAAGACTTAGAGACGCAAGCACCATGGAGGTAGCGTTCAATGGTCTTCACGAGCTCGGGACGGATGTGATGGCATTCACCTTCGGCCCCAACATGGTTAAGTGACGATCAAACGCGTAATAAGCTTTCTCAAGCAGCACATACATACGATACAAGCACAAGGCTCAGCCCGTACGCCGGCGACGCGACCGAGGTGAAGAATGGTGGATGTGTCGGATGTATGAGGTCAGCCAGCAGCCCGGATGCCTTCACGAGCTGTAAATTTACTGATGGTAGCCGGCCGCTCCAACAGATAACGAGCTCGTCACTGGAGTGTACGCAAGCAGAGACGAGGCTGAGAAAGAGTGAAAACGAACGAAGGAGAACAACACCTGGCGCACGGACGCGTCGCCGACGCCGCACGCGCGCGGCGCGTCCGATCGAGTAACCGACTTGCTCTTCATCAACAAGCACGGCCACAACACGTCCTATGCTCACCTGCAGCCGACTCTATGCACTCCGTCTTCGAAAGTACGCCGGTGTTAGAGGTGGTGGGAGGTCGGGAGGAGGATGCGCTTAGACTTCAACATGAAATTTGCTCGATCTCGGACCCTTTCTTGACTTCGCGCTCCGCGATGCCGCCTCCCTCACGATGGAGGTCGATGCGCTGGCACAAGGTCTACGAGTTGTTGAGATGTTCGTGAGTATCGTAGAAATCAAACAAATTGTGAATACACGAGAGTTACTTACAGTTCATAAGCCAGGACATCTCAGTCCCGTCTTCAACATCTTCTCTCCTTAGAAAGCACGTTCAGTGAGGTCTCTCGGCTACTCTGCGGGCCACTTTCGCTTTCAACACGCCCAAAACGCTCGTACTCTGTATGTGCTCGGCAGCCCATTCACTCGCCCGACGTCCACTTTGGAGCACCCGACTCAGACTCTGAAACGATTAACGCCCCCGTACATGCTCAGTGCATAACTTAACGAGGGCTGCCACGCTACAGGTTCCCGGATCGCCCTCCAGCATATCATGCGGTGACACGCCTCTTTCAGGGTACTTCGGACCTGATAGTCATCTGATGTCCTCAATAAGCTTGGCCGTTCTTCATCCCCGGGTGATGGGTGGTAGAACTCCTTGCGGATCGCCCACGCAGCTGGAGAATGCAGCCAGGACGGAAGCCTATGACGTGATGGTATGCTACTCCAGTGATGCATGTAAGGACACAATGCGCCTCTGCGTTTCAGAGGCAATGCCCATCTCGCTTCCTCGTCTTCGCTTCCTTACGGCAGGTTTCGCCCGCCATCATGTGGTCTTACTCGTGAGGCGAGCGTTACGCTGTCTGGGGACGGGTACAAATATCACTGAGATGTGGAGTATGTCGGAAGCTGCGAGGTGCCCGCCATGGATTCTCTTCGTGTCCTACTCCTCTCCTCACTCGTGCTCATCGCAGCTAAAGCTGTGGTGGTCTCAGAGAGCATCAGCAGCACCACCGCACCCTCACTTTCAGGCTCTTTTGCGACAGGCCTCCCGAGTTCGGTGCTTTCGACCATTTCTCCGTCCACCATCACCGCAGCTCCTTCAAGCTTGCCCATATCGACATCGGGCGTGGCACCATCCGCAACTGCGTCCGCGATCCCCACAAGCGCCCCATTCCCGCCCATTGGATCGATTCCTCGCCAATACTCTCCGGAAGACTTGGAGCGGCTCTGGGATTTGGTGCGCTTCTCGGTCTGCTCAATTCAATACAGAACGCGTCGTGCTGACCCTCGTGACCGCGTCACCAGGTCGGCCCGGTCGAACCGCCACCTTTCACCACCACGCCCGTCCCGGAGGCATCGGTGACGCTTCCCGCCACACCGCCGCCGATCTTCCCGACGTGGTACGCCCAGCAGCCGCAGGACATCTTCTCAAACCTCAAGTTCCCCGAGGGCTTCATCTTTGGGATCGACTCCGCCGCGTATCAGGTCGAGGGCGCGGCCAAGAGCGAGGGCAAGGGCCCGACGAATTGGGACTGGGCGGGCAGGCAGCCGGGTATGTCTCCGGGTGAGTGCACAATGTGACCTATCCTGAGCCAGCACGTATCAGGTGCAATTGCGGACGGGACGAACGGCGACATCGTCGACTTGCACTACTTCTTGTACAAGAACGACACGGCCCGCGCGGCGGCGCTTGGTTTGACCGCGCACTCGTTCAGGTGAGCACGTCGAGCTTCTGTGATTCTGATTTATCTCCGCAATTTATGCGCAGCGCTTTACATTTGGATGATGTCATTGATCACTCGTATGTTGCAGTATCTCCTGGGCGCGCATCTTCCCGTTTGGGACCAAGGACTCGCCAATCAACCAAGCTGGGTTGGATCACTACTCTGATGGTATGTTTAGATGAGGATCGCTGTAGACTTTGACTGATTGTCATTCTTCTAGTCATCGACTATACACTGTCGCAGGGATTACAACCCGTCGTGACGTTATGTGCGCGTCTCGCTACCACCCGGGCTTGTATCCAAGGCGGTTACTGAATCTCATATGTCTGAAGTCCACTGGGACCTGCCACTGGCGCTTGCTGCATACTACGGCGGGTTCACCTCTCCCGAGATTGTGGATGACTACGTCAAGTAAGCACACGACATGCTTGAGGACTTGTCTTCACTGATCCTTGTACACAGCTATGCGACGACCGTCTTCAAAGCGTTCAACGGCCGTGTCAAGACGTGGTACACATTCAACGAGCCACATGCTTACTGCCCCCAGACTATCACGTATCCCTTCAGTATGCTGGTCATCCCGTCTATCCTCTTGCCCAGACTGATGGACAACCCCATTAAGACACGACGTATCAAGCTGGGCTGAGTGCTCTAGAAGCCCAGTACTTATGTAGCTATTATGTCTGTAAGTTGTCCCATACGGATGCTTTTGCATGGCCACTAATCTCGGACGGCAGTGAAAGCACACGCCGGCGCGGTCAAGGCTTTCAGGGCCATGAACATCTCAGGAGAGATTGCGTTCAAGAATGATGGTTTCGTGTAAGTCTGCATACTTACCGTGTGACATTCTGCGGGTACTCAGATCCATCTAGAGGTCAGCCCTGGCGTACAAACTCGACAGAAGACGCAGAGGCTGTAGAGCGGAACGCAGCGTTCTACATCGGACTCTTCTCGGAACCCGTCTACGGTTCGGGCGACTGGCCGGAGATTGTGAAGGAGGCCCTCCCGCCGAGCATCTTCCCGAGGTTCACGGAGGAAGAAAAGGCCGACCTCAAAGGTCCGACCATCTCGCGTCCTCTCAGTCTCCTGCCAACCGTAGCCTGATTGCCCCACCGGGTTCTTCCGACAGGTAGTGCTGACTTCTTCGCCATTGATTTGTATCGCAGCCTGCGCATTGCCGCCCCGCCTAACGGGATCGCGGCATGTGCTGCGAACCCGGATGATGTCAACTTCCCGGCGTGTAATGTCAACGTGTTCTACGACTCGGAGACCAATTGGCCACTGGGGTACTCACCGGAGCACTCCGCGGACACTTGGCTGATGTTCACGCCGCAGAATCTGCGGTACGAGCTCAAAGAGCTGAAGAAGAGATGGCCATACGATAAGATCGTATGTCATCGAATTTGCTTTGTCGCATGAGAATTGATCATTGACACGAATTCTACATGTGCAGTATGTTTCTGAATTTGGCTTCGCGAACCCGGAGGATGGGATTCGCACCGATCTGTCGACCGTCCTGATCGATGCTGACAGGACCAGTACGTTGTTGTCGGACTGTGTTGTACGGTGCTCAACGTCCCATTAGACTACTACATGAGTTATCTGGGAGAGTTCCTCTTGGCAATTCATGAGGATGGGATCCCGCTGGGTGGGACCTTCGCTTGGGGTGAGTCTGATATTTCAAGCCTTTGGTGCTTTCATACTTATCTGCCATTCCAGCAATTGTCGACAACGCCGAATGGGCTTCGGGTACCAGTACTCGGTAGGTCTCACACTTAGCATGTAGTTTCAAAGCAGATACTCTCCACTCTCTCGCGGATGATCTTAACGACGGTCATTTTCAGGTTCGGCATACAGTACGTGAACTATACGACGCTCGAGAGGACATTCAAGCGTTCCTCCATCGCTCTCTGTGCGTTTCGATCTGGCTATGAGACACGAAACATGCTAAGATTCCGTTTCTTCACAGCTGATTTCTGGAAGTCGCACAAGGCGTAGGGACTGGCTCATCATCTATGTCACTTGAAGGAAAAAATATGAAGATGGAAGCATAGGCCTTGAGATGTCCGAGTAGGACCTCGGGACAGGAAGCGTCTGGTAGTGACATGTACATTGAGTTTCGATGGCAGATGTGATGCTCGCGACTGTGATCAGTGCCTATTCTCAGGAGACTCTGCTGATGGACACATAAGAAGCTGCCCCTCGCCGCAAGCAAAGCGGGCACGGATCCGCTCGAGGATTGCACCGTCCAATAGTGCGAATCTACTCCGCAGCACAGACGCCCTAACCCCGCGCCTGGGTGGCGCCATTCCCATCTCTTTCAGCTTGTAAGACATCTACAGCGACGCGTTCGGAATCACTTCATCTTGAGTCTCAGACATCATAAAATGTCTGCTTCATCGATTACTCGCGAACTTGAGCTGGAAAACGCAATGCTCATCACGCGACACCTCGAGAATCTGAGTCAGGAGGTGTCGTGTTGGTATACGACGCTGACACGCCACCGCATAATTAAATGAAGCGAAGTAAGCAGCATGCATCTTGTCAAGCAGCGCGCTGCCGAACGAGATTTTCTCTCCTCCGGGGAGTAGGTTCAGACAGCGAAGGCGGCCACTCTCGTATAAAGGCGCAGAACCGCCGAGCCCGGTGGGAGACTTGCTATCGCCCCTCCGACGGCCTTCCTCGACGTTCTAGAGCCGGACCTCGACCCTACTTATACCCATCTTCTCCGGGTTCAACGGCAAACACGACCTGCGATACTCAAGATGGACAAGACCGCCTCATTGACTTCACAGGATGCTGAGAAGCATGATCCTGACGCTTTGCGGAAGGAACGAGCGACGGACCCTCCCGACTTGTTCGAACATGGCGCGCTGGATCCAGTCTATCAGGCGAAGGCCCATCTGATCGCGAGCGCCATCCAAGAAATCGGCATGGGCAAGTATCAGTGGGGTTTGTTTGTGGTTGCAGGCTTTGGATGGTTCTCGTATGTCTCTATGCTTTACACCCCGGTGACGAATAAGCTGACATCTTCCATAGAGATAGCGTTTGGCCTGTGAGAGCCCGCTCTTGAATTTGAAGATCAACTTGCCACTTACGCATAATTCAGCTCATGGGCAGTCTCATCCTCAGTCCTGTAGTGAATGAGTTCCAGTTCAACAGCCCATTTCTGTCGCTCGCCCTGAACGCAGGCCTGCTGGCTGGTGCGATCTTCTGGGCATTTGGCTGCGATATCTGGGGTAGACGGTACGTTCGAGATAGACGTCCATCGACACATTTCTGACTATCGCATAGGTGGTCGTTCAATCTGTCGCTCCTGATTGCGGGCGCTTTTGGTCTTGCTGCAGGAGGGACACAGAATTTTGTTGCCCTTGCATGTCTCTTCGCCGTTGTCGGCTTCGGAGTCGGCGGAAACATGCCCGTCGACTCCGCAGTCTTCCTAGGTACGTGTCCAATCCGGATTCGTGTGCCTTCACGGATCTTGCTTACTTATGTCCGGGTAGACTTCGTTCCAGGCAGCTATCAGTACCTGCTTACGATCCTCTCCATTTGGTGGTCGATCGGTCAATTGGTCGCGAGTCTCGTGCGTACCATTATGATCAGGCCCGGGTCCAGATCTCACGAAGATTGCAGATCGCCTGGCCGCTCATCGCCAACTTCTCGTGTCCGATAGGATCGACGACATGCACACGCGCTGACAACATGGGCTGGCGCTACCTGCTCTTCACACTGGGCGGTATGACGCTGCTGCTCTGGGCGATTCGGTTCTTCGTCTTCCCCCTCATGGAAAGTCCGCGGTTCCTCGTAGGCCGTGGACGTGATGCGGAGGCCATAGCGGTGATTCAGCGCATCGCTCAGTTCAACGGGCGTCCGTCTAGCCTCACCTTAGAGGAACTTGCAATGGTAGCTGAGAAGGCGGCGCCAAAAGACGCTGTGGCTACCCAAAGGCGTCAAGTCCTAAGCCAAAGCTCAGACTTCAGCACCGATCATGTCAAGGGACTGTTTGCGACCCCCAAACTTGCGTGGTCAACAAGCCTGCTCATTGCTCTATGGGGTGTGTTTCCATCTGCTGCGACTCTAACATGATGGTGACCCGGTCCTGCAGGCATCATCGGCCTCGCGTCGACCTTGTACAACAGCTTTTTGCCTTTCTTGTCAGTATCTATTAAATTTGTCGTCTACATCAAACTGACTAATTGTGTTGCAGACTAGCAAACCGCGGTGCCGAGTTCGGCGATAGCTCTTACTTCATCACCTACCGCAACCAGGTTATTATTGCCGTCCTAGGCGTACCAGGCGCATTCCTCGCCGGTTGGGCAGTAGAGCAACCATACCTGGGACGCAAGGGCACGTTGGCCATTTCCGCGGGCGAGTACCCTATACTTTATATGCGGTGACATTATTCAACGACCCCTCGCGAAAGACAGGGCTCACTGGTGTCTTTCTCTTCGCGACTACCACCGCCAGGAGCTCTAACGCGCTCCTGGGTTGGAACTGTGGGTGCGTACCTTGATCCTTGCTTATCAAGCTCGTGTCAGGGTGATTGACACATCCGGTTATTATAGATACGCCTTCCACAGTAATGTGCGTCCGATCCGACTTCATGTGATTGCAACGATGCTGACGGAGAGTAGATCATGTATGGTGTGCTGTATGCGATCTCTCCGGAGGTCTTTCCTGCCAAAGATCGTGGTACGGGCAATGGCCTTACCGCCACGGCTACCCGCGTCTTCGGCCTAATCGTGAGCCGGCCCGCTGCCTCGGTCTTCCCTCTTACTCACTGGTTCAACACAGGCGCCGGTGATAGCGCTCTACGCAAATTTGTCCACAGCTGTGCCGGTGTATGTTTCGGGCGCGCTCATCATAGCCAGCGGAGCGATGGCTCTGCTTCTGCCATACGAGCCGCGTGGTAGAGCCTCGCTCTAGCGAGCAGGTAGGTTTTTTTCTTGCGAGTCACGACAATGTCATGTCATAGAATGCGGTGATGGACGCAATGTATACTGTTCTTGATCTGATCGTAGCTGGGGTGATCGGAGCGCCCATGCGGCGTTCCTGCGTGAATTTGACGAGGGTATTATGAAGCTTATACGGCTCCGCATCCCTCCATGCACGGGCAGCACGCCTGTCACGTAACCATTAATGCTTGCCAGGTGCATTGTAGGTGCATTCCAGATGAGGGCGAGACCTGGTGAAGGCACTCGAGACTGAGCTGTGTGGAGCCTGCACAGCAAATGTCGGTCAAGGTCAAGGTCTAGACACGTGTTCCGGTGGTAAAGTCCGTCCCTCTTTCGATCTGGTCCGAAGCACGGCACTCAGATAGTAAGATTTTACCTCTGCCCTGGCATCTTCTAGGGCCCCGAAGATCAGCACTTACAAGTCAATCGAAACGCAAGATTGATCTGTATTCTGTGAAAAGGAAGATCCGACTTGCCAGGACAATCTGGCTCCACCCACCGCTTTCGGAGAAGGCGCGCGGCGCTGACGCTGATCCGTCGAAATTATCTGGCAGCCTAGATTTCGACGTGCCTCGGTATCTTGTCATGTGCGTTAACACACATGTCCGACCCGTTCTCGGTCGGGAACCACATTCCCCAGCCGCCTGACTGGGACAACGCCTTCCGGCTTAATTCTTCTGTAGAGCACGCTCTCGAGCGAATTCGGGCGGTGCCTACGTCGGACGGACTACACGGTGCACTTTAAGCACCGTGAACCACGGGCATGTGCGATGGTGCATTATAAGCTTCATGCATGCACTGTCTCACCGCCATCTTACCCGGCTTCCGTTGGTCTGAGCTACTTCGTGCCTGTGGATCGGTCGATCCTGCGTTTCCTCCTCTTATTCTGACATGTCTTTCACGATTTTGAATGATCGTATGGCTGCTTCGCCCATCCCTACTACCAGCATATCATATGGCACATTCGTAAATGACTCCTCACGATCACTCTCCCCCTCCTCACTAAGTGGCCATGAAAAAGACGTCGACGAATTCCCAGACGGTGGCCCTACGGCTTGGATGACGGTCTTCGGTGCTTTTCTAGCGCTATTCTGCTCATTCGGGCAGTTAAACGCATTCGGGACATTCCAGTCCTGGTATGCGTCACATCAACTCCGTGATTTTGACGCCTCTACCATATCCTGGATTGGATCTATCCAGCTATGGATATTTTTCTTCTCGGTGAGGCGATCAGTATCTGTCCGACTGAAACGTACTCACGGAAAACTTCCATTAGGGTGGCTTCATCGGCCGCATTTTCGATCGATGTGGCCCTCGACCGATCATGGCACTCGGAACAGTCGTATATGTGACGAGTATCATGCTGACAAGCGTGGCACGCAACTACTATGAGTACATACTCTTCCAAGGCATTCTGTTCGGGCTGGGCGTCGGGATGTTGTAAGTACCACCTGACCGATCATGTTGCAAAAGCTCATTTCCAGAATCATGGGAACCGTTCCAGATTTCACCCTCCGCTCGCAGCTATCTCCACCCACTTCAACCGGCGTCGTGCAACTGCCATAGGAATTGCCATGTCAGGGTCTGGCTTGGGTGTGTATCCCCGCTCTCTCGGATGGAACATTTTTGACACCTTCCTCCGATGAAGGCGGCACAGCGTATCCCATTGCATTGCAGTATCTTCTCAAGCGGCTGGGATTTGCCTGGGCCGTCCGAGTCTCGGGGCTCGCTTGTCTCGTCATTTGCGCCGTCGCACTCGCCATGGTGAATAGCCGTCCAGTACCCAGGGGCGATCACCGTCCAAGCCCATGGTTCTACAGTAGCATGTTGAAAGACACCCGCTTCGTCTTCATGATAGTTGGCAGCTGCTTCATCGCACTCGGTCAGCACTACCCCATGATCTTTCTGCAGCATGCTGACCTTGTTACAGGCTTGTTTATACCGTTCTTCTATATCGTATCTTACGGCACGGACAACGGCATGTCTGCGGAGACTGGGTTCTACATGTTGGCAATGCTCAATGCCGGGAGTGTAGCCGGTCGTCTTGCCCCTCCCCGACTGGCAGATTCCATTGGCCGTTTCGCCCTCCTCATCCCATGCGCGTTTCTCGCCGGCCTTTCATCGCTTGTCTTCTGGGCGTATGCGCGCTCCCTGCCCTCCCTCATGATGTTTGCGGCGCTATATGGGTTCTTCTCAGGCGCCTTCAACGCGCTTATCGTCCCATGCATAGCTCAAATATCCGATGTTAGGGAGGTCGGTTCGAGGATTGGGCTGTTATACAGTATCATATCGTTCCCGTGAGTCATGATACTCTCGGAATCCATCATCAAGCCTGATATGTCTTCAGGTCTCTATTGAGCGGCCCCATAGCTGGCTGCCTCCTTAAGCACAATAACGGGTCATATGCAGGCCTGATCACATTGAATGGGACCACCATCATCATCGGCTCTCTAATTATGCTGTGTGCAAAATTGCGCATAGATTCTCGGATGCTCGCCCGTGTATAGGTCACAATGGACTATCACATGCTATCGCCTCGACGCATATCTTTATTGCTGCATTATTATCCAATTGCTGTAACATTTCAATATCACTGATGCTCTTGTACTGTGTACCAGTAGATCTATAACTGTAAAAGAGAAGTACGAATTCTGCAGCAGAAGTATTATTACTTTGACTCATACCTCGAGTGATCATACTGCGCGACAGATCCGTCCGTCGGCGGAAGGTAAGGCATCTCGCGGACGGAGTTCGGTCGATTCGACTTCCAGGTGTTTCCTCTCGGTCTCAAAAAAGACGGTATTTCTACAATAGTAGCATTCCGACGCAAATTTCGGACTCAAGGGACGACCAGTTATTCTGGCAACGTGACAGTCATGCTATACGTCTGATGTGCGGAAATCCTATCGCACTCACGTCTGCTGAATGTTTCTTCGTCCGCATCGCCTTTGCCTCTGTTACTTTCTAACTTTCGGACGGCAGACGCAGATAGCCGGATTGAGATGGTCCATTATAAAAATGCCATTGGTGAGAAATTACATCGAAAGGTCTCATTATGTAAAGCGACGGCTTGTCTGGTAGTACGCCTGAACGACCGGCACTGCATTGTCTTTACTGCAATAAGGGTGCGTAGCCCAGCCTCTTGATCTTCATGCTCATCCTGCTCGTTGTCAGCGTCCTTGAATGTGTTGACAGTGGATGCTGCTACATATTCCCGGGGTATTTCGACTGCCGATGCACTCAATATCATGCCGACTCAAGTAACGCCCGACCCAACTGATATGATTTTCCGCAAAATGTACAACATAACGATGACACTGCCCCCCACTTCGACGTTTTTACAGATTTTCTGCTCCCAAGCTGCCGTTCCTCAAACAGTCCCTGAAAGAGACTGAGCACATGTCCGATATTGCCGAGATTACTACTCACATCGCGATCGAAAAATACACTTGAGGCTCAGCGATACGGCTTGGGTGGCGGCTGCTGGGGAGGCCAGCGCGGGCCCCACTGTATGAGTCGCGTCAGCTAAGCGACAGATAGCAAAAGGTCTCCATGCAGCTTGAGCTCACCGTCCAAGGGAGACCGCCCTATAATCATGCCATAAAATCAGTCAATTGCAACAGATCACGATACTGGAGCTTGGTCCACTCACATTGAATCCCTGCTGTCCAGTACCCTGTCCGCTCATGAGTGTCTTGAGTAAAAGTGGGTAGTGAAGATGAAGATACCGCAGTGGGCTGGGGAATCAGCGCCTTGGCTACTGGGTTATATATACCTAGCAGCTGAGGCTGTCCAGTCTAACCTCACAATATGATTTTGCTTCAACTTCGAACGTTCTACGTTCACCAAGGATGCTACGTCCTCAAACGATCGATGATGCGCTGCATCCATACAGGCTCAGGCTGTGCTGTTTGTATAGGAGTCTTACGGACAGACTGGAAGCACAACAGCTGATCGACGGGATTTCGGCTAAGCCGAGGCAGTTCAAATGTCAGCTTGTACAAGGGGTGGGAGAAATCGATGTCATTTCAATATTCCTAAATAATTCTGAAAATGCCCTGCGTCTGCGAGAGGGTATGATACGCTGTATTCCTATTGCACTTGAGGGATTGTAGCTACACCAAGCCGCTTTGAATAAAATTCCGCAAGAACTTGGCTCGTCTACGCTCATGCCTTCTCTGGACACTTCTTACAATAATTTTTGCGTCCTTTCCAAGAACATAAAACACGAGCGCCTTTAGGGAGGGTCACAGGGCATGTCCAAATGTATAGCAAAGTCTTCTGTGTTCCATTGATCATGTCACCCAGCGTATCGTTATTTGAAACACATAGCCCTTCATTATATCTAGACCATCATCGATGACCGATAAGCAACTCGTGGTGATCGAACTGACCAAGTAGCACTTCATTTTATACACGGATCTCCATTCGGGTGGCGATAGGGACTCTCGATATCTTAGAAGGGCAGCATGGCAGTGACATATTCGGCATCCATGTTCTGGCACAAGCCTGGAGCGGCGACAAGATGTCCAATAGAAGGTACGTTTTACGAGAAGTGCAGGGAGCGAGAGCCCAAGAGTGACATGTGTGAGACGAGTTGATTGAATAGCTCGCAAGAACTTCTTTCATCTGTGTTATCGGCCACAGGAAGGCCAATGTGAACTATGCGGGGCGCGGGAATTGCACTGCACCGAGCGCGCTATAATCAGCCCTGTCAGGCCTTCATGCCTCCAGGACTCAGGACGTTCAGATCTGCGCATCGAGTCGCCATACGCACGACTTCCGAATACTAGGCTCTGTCCAATCTCCCTGTTACATTAATACATTGATTCCGCTTCGATAGAGTATATTGTGTGTGATGCAAAAAGAGTATGCATATCTTGTTTATCGATTTTCCACTCCTTGGAGCCCAGACCACAGCTAGAAATTACTCAACTATTGCCAAACAGGAAGACGCTCCCTGGGAGCTGCGGTGCACGTTCCGGGCGAAGACGGAGCGGAAGCAGTCGTACCTGCGCGTGCACCTAGGGAGCTGATACCGTCTCTGCTGCAAGTGGAGTCCGCAGAGCCAGTTCGCGGAATATGCGTATTTGATACCTCGATTGTGTGACGCCGTGCTCGAGAGAATCGTGGACAAACGGACTTTGGCGGGCTCTAGGAGAGCATGTCATGACAGCGGCCATCAGCGTTACTCTCCCTTAGCCGAGAATTGACCAATGGGAAAGTGTACCTGCAACCCCGCTCAAAGCCCCGCTTGAATACGACTTTTCTCAAACTCGCCCATCGATATGAGAGAGAGAGGCCGTAATTTTGAAGATCGCGTGTGATTAGTGTAACAGCAGACGCCCTGGTACACGGCTGCGGCTTACTCAAGGTGACCTGCAAGTACCCTTTCAACAGCCTGCGCCCTGTACCAGCCGAAACGCTTGACACAGTAGACATGCCGACAGAAGGGCATTCAAAGTATGTAGTAAGTTTGACCTGCGATCCATTATTCCTCAATTCTCTATTTGGGCAGGGTCAAAGTTCGCTTGAAAGGTACTGCCTCCTCAGAATCTGAACGCGGCGCAAATGATTGACAATTCACAGTCGAGGAGGTCAAAATCAAATCCAGCTTACGATCCATCACAAAACTGCTCGGCAAATCTCGGGCGGAAGTTGTGATCGAAGTGAACGGTGTTAAGGAAGCGGCGACGAAGGTTTCTACCCCGGGCGAAAAAGCAACCTGGAATGAAGAACTATACATGTATGTCACTATCTAGGCATTTCTAACATCATGAAGCTGAATCATGATAAGCCATATTGAGGAAACCGATAAAGTTGTAGTCAGAGTATTTGACCATGCAAAGGAGAAGAGTGGCGGTGCTATCCTAGTAGGAGATGCGGAAGTAGATCTTTCCTTCGTACACTCTTCTTCTGTAACGTCCAAATGTGAGTTCAATCACGCACAGTCATGCCACGGTGACGAAAGTTGAGATATGTTATACGTAGATCTCATATTCGACGTGAAGAAGTCAAACAAATCCAGTGGTCGCGTCAACATAGAAGTCACCAGAATCGTCGAATCTCAGGGTCAAGCTTTAACACAGTCCGAAAACGACTCGACGGAGCCTGAAGATACGATCGAGAACCTTGTGCAAAGAGCCGAAGCGAAGGTTGCAGCCGAACCTTCATATGAGCGATTCAAGGACGTTCTCTCTTATATGAATGTAGTAATCAAGGTTGCGGAGCCTCTATCAGACCTTGGTGTAAGTTCACTATGAAGGTTTAAGAAATCTGCTCTAACATTTCCGAACTACTTTAGGTGCCCGGCCTGAAGACTACCCACGATATCTTGAGTAAGGTTTATGAAGTGAGGCGCCATTTCTTTCAGGTGATGTCTAGTGCACAAAATTTACAAATGTACAGGTTCTTCATGCGCAGAAAGAGCGCGACGAAAACGTCGGAAAGCTTGCCAAGGAGATGGCACAGCTTTGGACTATACTCTCGGAAATCAAGAATCTCGAGATGATCAAGACAATGAAGGATGTCATGGAGGCCTCGACAGAACAGACTAAGAAATGCGCCGAGTTCCTCGAGAAGTACGCAGATACGAACATTGCTAGTACGTCCTGTTGTATCGTCATCAAATTCCCCTGATCGATATCAACGCGTGCCAGAGCGATTCTTTACTGGATACTTCGTGACCGATGAACGGATTTCTGCATTCCAAGACTCCTTCCATGATCTGAGGGAGCGAATGACTCGAGGCGCCAGTATTCAAACATGGGTGGTCGTAGAGCGAGGGTTTTCTGACTTGACGGGTGCGTATGGCTACATAGACGCACAGGATATTTGGTCTCATTGACGGAACTTTTAGCGAGGATGGATTTGCAGGGCCTAAGCGAAGCTCGGAGTGCCTCGTTCAATTCGGGTCGTATATGTCTCACGGGTACGAGGCAGGGAGATCTCCAACGCATCCTCAAATGGGTGGAGGATGGATCAGGCAGCGGAGTGTATTGGCTCACAGGTGTCGCAGGGTGTGGGAAGTCTACCATCGCTCATACCGTGGCAAAGATATTGGAGGATAGCCATAGACTGGGCGCATCATTCTTCTTCGACCGCAATGATGCTTCCCTCAACAGCCCTCGTCTCTTCTGTACTACTATTACTAGTCAACTCGCCCGCTATGACTCTGCACTTAGGAAGGCAGTGCTCGACGTCATCAAAATGGACCCAGGCATCGACGCGAAACCATTACCCAACCAGATGACGCCCCTCATTACAGACACTACTGGCAAAGTCAGGTTCACCGTCCCACTCGTGTTGATTTTCGATGCACTCGACGAGAGCGGTACCCCGGAGACCCGCAAGGAGTTCATGCTAGCCCTGAAAGCGGAACTTCCAAAACTATCCTCCCATGTCAAAATACTTATGACTAGTCGCGACGAATTCGATATTCGTGGTGCCCTACCGCTTGAGGCGTCTCGTACACCACACAGAGCAGATGTGAAAGATGAGACACTAGCCGACGTTCGGCGGTTCATCCAGGCTCAGTTGTCGGAAGTCTCTCTTCGCTTCCCTGACCTTGTGAATTGGCCAACTCCTGAAGACATTGACCGGTTGGCAACCCGCGCAGATGGCCTGTTCATCTGGGCGAACATCGCATGCAACTTCGTTTTGAACGGACCGGACCAAGATCCACTCGTGCACCTCGAAACCATTTTATCGATTGACCCTGCGGAGCGCGCAAGGGCTGAAAGCTCACTCGACACACTCTACTTGACGATCCTGAGGCGCAATCCGACTAATATGGACAATTTCCGTTATATCGTGGGCTCGATCATCTCCCTTCGGGACCCATTGACTCCGAAGGACATCGACAAGTTGCTCGGTTTGGTGGCGAAGAACGCTCAGACACCTCTAATTCTCGGAGACGGGACCAAGATCCGCCTGACAACCTGTTATGGTCAAGCAATGTCTCTTGCATCTGTCCTGAGCGTAGACGGCACAGAGAAACCTATTAGGGTCATACATGCTTCCATTTTCGATTTCTTTGCGAATAGTGAAAGGAGTCAAGAGTTCCACGTCGACTTGCAGCGGGTGCACTCTCTCCTTACCGACCGCTGCTTTCTTCGTATGCGTACCCTGCTGCGCTTTGATATCTGCGGCCTCCGCGATCCTTCTAAACACAATGCCGAATTTTCCGACATCAGTAGTCGACTCGACCAGCGCATCCCTGGGGACCTGAAGTATGCATGTCGGTTCTGGGCTCATCACCTCACACAGGTTCAATCTTGCTCGACGAAGACAATTTCCGCAGTAACAGATTTCCTGTCCAAGCAATTCCTCAATTGGCTTGAAGCGATGAGCCTTCTCGGGCTTACAACAGACATATGTCCGATTCTACAAGACGTGTACAAATGGGCGAAGGTCCGTATCATTGAGTACTGACGATACATGTTGGTTTTAATCGTTTCTCTAGGGTCTCAATCTTGGGGATCTGACTTTGCTATGTCAAGATTGCTTCCGCTTTGCACAACAGTTCCGCCCAATTTTAGACGTTAGTGCCTTGCAGATCTACATCTCGGGCATGACGTTTTGCCCTCGAGGTTCACGAGTCTTCAAGATTTTCGGGAACCGCAAGGCTACTCCCATGCCAACCTTGACTATTGGAGAAGAAGCGCTTATAGCACCTGTATGCTCTACCCACTTCCGACATACGAAAGAGGTGTACAGCGTCAAGTTCTTCCCACAACAAGAGAAGATTGTTTCGGGTGGTGTCGATCGTACCATCCAAATCTGGGATCCGACATCAGGGTCTCTCTTACAAGAGCCACTGACTGGCCATGGCGCAGCCGTTTTAGTATTGGCAATATCCTCGGACGGTGGTCTCATCGCATCGGGATCCACGAACAAGACGATGCGCATATGGAATTCTTCGACCGGTCAACCTCTGGGTGAATCACTCACGCTTCCGGAGTACCCTATCGGCCTTGCGTTCATGTCCTACGACACTCGTGTGGTATCCTGCTCTCAGGACGGGTCAATATGCATCTATGACATCGAGGCCGAGTCGTTGACGCAGGAGAGAGTCATAGGGAGTGGTGGACAGGTCAATTGCATCGCAATTTCCTCGGATGGGGAACAGCTGGCATGTGCATCGACGATTTCGACTGAGATCTGGGATTTGGTAAACTGGAACACCGTAGGAGATCCTCTGAGGGCGGCCAGTGCCGTCGCATTTTCGCCCGACAACAAGCGTCTCGCAATGGGAATACCAGCAGGATGTGATATGGTCGTCACTGACCTCTCGACAAGGGAGACGATTGAGCTACAAGGGCACGAATATCCTATAACCGCCGTGGCGTTCTCATCCGATGGAAGTCTGTTGGCCTCAGCCTCGGGAGAGAATATTATCATTTTATGGAATGGGACATCCGGAGCAATCCTTGGCGTACTTCGTGGGCATTCGAATATGATCCTCTCCCTTGCATTCTCCTCGGACAACTCTCTCCTTGCGTCAGGATCGAGTGACAGGAGCGTGCGTATTTGGGATGTCAATACCGCAATAACTTCTGTGCCTGCTCAAATGCGGACCACTACCCCTCACATCGCTTTCCTTGTCTACTCACCGGAATCCGACCACATTGCCTTCGCAATTGATAACATCGTCTACATCACCTTTCCAGACTCCCCGATTATGGTGCTGCGGAAGCATGAACAAGAAATATCCAGCTTGGCATTCTCTCCGAATGGTGCACGTCTTGCGGCTGTCTACCCAGAGTTTATCCAGTGGTGGGATGTACAATCTAGTTCCGCTTTGGACATCGTGCAGCTGAAACCAGCATCTATGAGCGGATACATCATGATGTCCGCTAGCGGCAACCGCATAGCTGCGATGGACAGTACCCTCCAGTTCTGGGATGCCACGAACGGCGAGGCTGTCGGGGACCCTCAGACAGCACACGGGGACATAATATCATGCATGTCCTTCTCACGGGATGGGTTGTTACTTGCAACAGGGTCGAACGATATGACAGTTCGCCTATGGGATACCGCGGATGCCTCCGTGTCTGGGGAGCCGTTTCACAACAATTACCCACCATCGGAGGTCTCTTTCTCCCCTGACAGCACGATGCTAGTATCTGGAGCGGTAGACGGAACCATCCGACTGTGGAGCATCAGTCGTCGCGAGCTGATATGGCAGAATCCTGGAGACATCACTACCTTTATCCCATCAATCGTATTCACGCCAGACACCAAACGAATCATCTGCACAGTAGTGGATGGGAACATCATTGTTCTGGATGCCTCATCTGGGGCCTCGGTCGGTACGCCGATTCGGCGCTTCAACAACAACGCGGGGCAGGTGTCATTATCACACGACGGGGACAATCTCGTTCTAGCAACTGACGGAGTGCAAGTATGGAGAAAGGGGAAAGATGATACCTGGGTATTCAAGCAGGAAATTTGGTACCCTCCAGAGCCGTTGAGCAGCGAAGAGCTCCGCTTCTCGCCACCGTTCCTTGCGAGTATGCGTGAAAGCGGCAAGTACAGCGGATGGCTGACAAGTGAGGAGGGGCACAAATTACTGTGGATACCGGAGCATCTGCGGCGCGTCTGGCCTCCATTCGAATCAGCACGACTCCAGCTCGGACGCGACTCACCCTCAGTCACGCTTAATATGCATGAGTATCTGGTGTGGTTATCGGGTATCACAGGCGCACAGTATGAAGTGAACCAGTGAGCCCAGATCTGCATCCTACAGGGGCGTCTTACTGATGATGCGCTACCAGGGATTGGTCGTACACACCTATTTCCCATGAAAGTTTCGCAAACAGCGACAATCACGTAGAAGAGACAGTGCAGTAGACATCGCGTATGGGTGGCGAATTATTTGCAATTTATGACATGGAATCATGCATTCAGACTACTATCGAACCGGGACGACGGGCGAATATGCCCGACCTGAATAGTCCCCAGACACACCACTAGTCGTAGTACGAACTGCTCGTCGGCAGGGCGTACGAAAGAACGGTCTTTGTGCTCTAACCTGTAATTACCTTTCTGTTACGATCTCTCGATTTCCACTTTAATTTTCGAGAATTTCACCTTCATTCACCCTCATCTCTGCTCCATCAAAAACCGTCTTTCTTGAATAAGGGCGGTGTAAGAATCACTGTCTTACTGGCTACCACTGACAGGAGAATGTTGCGTTTACTTGGACTCGCGTCTTGCCTTCAATTCGAATCTCGAGGCTTGACGGCGCGATAAGACGAGTCGACATTCTCCTGATGTCAATTTAGCACTGCGCTACATCTCGAGCTTTGAAACATTTTCCTCGCACTGCTGGTATCTCCCTGATCTTTGACTATTTCTCTGGCGAGTCGCTCCAGCACCGCCTCTTTTGTGTTTCGCAGTGTAGCGCAACTCGACACATCGCATGTCTACCTCTGCTACAGGAGGTCCTAAATAGCCTGACACTTACTGTAGCGCCGAAACGCTAAACACAAATACACGGGGACTCTGATGACGGGACTACTGACAACTTAGGCACTCACAAGGAGCTCTAAGCCCGTGCATATTGTGCTGGCAGCTTCCGCTTGTCAACGCTCCAAAATACATTCACTAGCCCAATGGGACACAGATCTCGTAGGCGCAGATGCTTCGGGGAGTTAGCTCAGCTGTTTGCCCTACGGCGATTGAGTCAGGCAATACAGTATCTTTGGCCGGCACAACGACTCCTTTGATTGCTCCCGAATCCTAGTCAAGCGGGAACTCATGCTTGTCAGTGGCTTAACATATTAGGACATGCCATGTCAGTAATTGCCCAAATTGGCAGGTATGTAACCGCCTCGGGATATGTATAAGTACAGTGCAGACGGTCACAGGAACCATATGAATGAGGCACCTGACCTCGGGCTCGATCATTCATCGGCTCCACAGCGTCTTCAGTCCGAGCGCGCCGCCTATTTACGTGCGGAACGAACCCCCAGACGTCCCGGGCGGTCGCGCAGGGAATCGGGATTGGACTGTTGTTGCGTCCGGTGGCTCCGAGTGGGCAAAGGAGCACACCACACCAGCGGAGAATTTGATCTTCTATCCCTAATACATGTTCATTCCTTCCAGCATTCGCGCTGCTTCGAATGAATCGCAGAAACATATCAAATTCTCGAAAACCAGGAATAATGCCGTATAGTCTCCATCGAGCGGCACAACAATCACAGGACTATGGAACTGCCATTGTATAAATGTTCCATGTCTCACCCAGGTCGTTTGCAAGTTGCAAGCCTCCGTTTACTGTGCTAACATGCCAGCACCCAAAGTCTGGTTCAGTGAGCGATCCACCCCATTGCCAAGTCAATTGTTGACCACATCATCTTTCAATCAGTTACTGGCGCATCCACGGGTCTTGGTCGTGCAATGACGGAGCTCGTCCTGAAGAACGGCGATATCGCAGTGGCGACTCTCCGCAAGCCTGAGGCGCTTGCGGGCCTCTCTGCCCAGTATGCCAGCGATCGGCTGCTTGTGCTCAAGCTCGATGTAACCAGTCGGGACGAGATCGCTGCCGCCTTCGCCCGAACGAAGGAGACGTTTGGCAGAGCTGACATCGTCTTCAACAACGCTGGATATGGCGTTGCCACGGAGGTCGAATACGCGTATGAGCATGATCAGCTCGTCCGTGACGTATTCGAAGTCAACTTCTGGGGAGCTGCACATATGACTCAGGCGGCGATCAAGTTCTTTCGTGAAGTAAACGGACCTAGTATTGGAGGGCACCTGCTGCAGAACAGTTCAATGTTTGCAATCGAGAGCATGCCTTGTGTGGGATATTACTGTTCGACTAAGTTCGGTGGGTTTACCAAACGAATGGTCGAACGCACATCTCTCAGACAGCAAATAGCACTCGAAGGACTCAGCGAGGCCCTGTCCAAAGAGCTCGATCCGTCTTGGAACATCAAGGTCCTGCCGTCCCACTGCTTTTCTAGGCTTGTTGTATATTGATACGTGAGGCGCAGGTTACCATCATCAAGGCGGGTTTTTTGGCCACAGATATTCATGCAAGAGCAGACTTTATCGACGCGCTCCCCGCGTACGCTCAATCGCCAGCGGCCTCTGCGAGGGAAAATCTATACAGTTATGCCAAGAATCCCATTGGCGGAGACCCAGAAAAGGCGGTTGAGGCATTTTATCGCCTCACACGTCTACCAGACCCGCCGCTTCACTTCATTTTGGGAAAGGACGCAATCGAATTGATTAAGAGGAAAATCGCGACACTCACGTTGGCCATGGATTCATACGCATCATGGTCTGAAGGGCTGGAGCGCACGGGAAACCCGGAAGAAGAGTCTCGGGTATCAGAGTGACCAGCGATTCCGGGTCAACGAGATAGAGAGTGAGCACGGTATGAGCTGAAGATGCGGTCGATGGCGAACGTTACAAACGATTTATAGTCTGGGCAATCTGAAGTCATTATGTTGGGTTAGATGTAGAGGGTGCGTCGCGTAGTATGAACGACTGTATCACAGTTATTTTGAAAGTAGTACCGGACCGGCGGGAGACACAACGGATTTAGACTTTTAGGCGCTCGAAGCTTTCGCGGGCCGAGCGGTCTTTCGAGCCTTCTGTGGAGGTTATTCGTCAAGACGACCGACAGCACTTGTTTTGGCCCCACCCTATTATATTCTGTCAGTTGTGCCCGGTTGAATCCAAGAGCACTTCTTAGGTATGTTACTTGTTCAAGGAAGCGTGGATGGGAATTCATTTACTTCCATCAAACTGCGTGAGGTTAACGCACCCGATTTTCCTCCTCGTCTATGATATCGCTCTTGTGCTCTTGTAATTGACTCATTCAAACTCCAGTGCACCGATATCTCAAGTGCTCACGATACTCCAAGTTCTCACGATATATCATCAGAAGAAAAAGGAGAGCAAGAGGGAATAGGAGGTCCCCAATCACTGTTCAGCCACCATGGTATGTCCCCATCAGCAGCTTGGAACAACCCTCTCACCTTGCCTGCATCCGCTTACCTGATATATTCAATTGACTGGCGGAATGGATGTTGGACAATAGACAGTCTGCACAGACTGCGGAGGGACTGTCATCGAGTATGATGCCGCAGCTGGGAACGGCTTCTGCGTGCAATGCGGTACGGTCGTGGAAGAGAACACAATTGTCAACGAGGTGAGTAGATGGCTCGTTACTTTCGGCTTTGTCTTGACGTCAGACATTCATTTGCGAAGGTTGTGTTCGGTGAGACAAGTTCCGGTGCTGCCATGGTCCAGGGAAGTTTTGTTGGGCAAGGAGCTAGTGCGTGAATTACTTTTCTATTCAACGACCATGCCGTAACGCTCTCCTATAGCCCGCGCGAAGATGGGAGGCCCCTTTGGGAACCGTGGAAACAGCGAGAGCCGAGAGCAGACCATAGCAAATGGTATGTGTATGCGCAACAACATATACGTAACTTTGGCTGACATGCCACAGCCAGCAGGAAGATCCAGCAAGTCGCAACTGCTATGCGTCTCTCCGAAGTTGTGCAGCTAGCGGCGACAAGACTATACACACTCGCAGTCGAGCACAAGTTCACCAAGGGTCGCAAGAGCATGAATGTGGTTGCAGTGTGCCTCTACGTCGCATGTCGTCAGAAGGAGACACGTAACTACATGCTAATAGACTTCTCTGACCTCCTGCAGGCACGCGATCATACCTTCATCGTTCTTGTGCACAGACTAACGTACTCCATCTAGGTCAATGTCTTCGAACTGGGTCACACATATCTGCAACTAGTACAAACGCTCAATCTACGCCTGCCGCTTGTCGACCCTTCACACTACATCTCGCGCTTTGCCGCGCTGCTCGAGTTCGGCGAGGAGACCCATCAGGTGGCGCTCGACGCAACACGGCTTGTTGCGCGATTTGACCGGGACTGGCTGGCGCGGGGGCGGCGTCCGGCGGGAATTTGCGGAGCATGTCTCTTGCTCGCCGCGCGGATGAACAATTTCCGGCGGAGCGTCGAGGAGGTGGTGCAGGTAGTCAAGATCGCAGACACCACGCTGCGCAAGCGGCTCGAGGAGTTCCGCAAGACGCCGAGCGGGCAGCTCAGCCTCGCGGACTTCCGCAACGTGTGGCTCGAGGACGAGATGGATCCGCCCGCATATACGAAGGGGAAGGAGCGCGAGGAGAGGGAGAGGGAGGAGCGCGAAAATGGAGGTGTTGCACCGGAGAAGGGCAAAGGCAAAGGCAAGGGGAAGAGGCGCAAGCGGAAGCGCGGGGAGGAGAGTGAGCATGAGGCGGAGGACGCAACGCTGCCGGCTGAGCCACCACGACCAGTCATCGACCCCGCACTCCTGAACCAGGGCATTCTGGCAGGGACCGACCAGACCCCGCTCTTTCTGCCAGACGATGACGACAACATTGACCCCAGCCTGATGACACCTCCCATAACACATCCGCCGCAGCCGCCCCCGGAAATGCTCCCAGACAAGGAACGGCCGATGTCGCTCCCACCCACATCAGAATTGGACGAGACAGTCGACAAGGTCGTCGCAGAAGAGGTCTCGGAATTCCTTGTGAACGCACAAGGCGTTCAGCTTGCATCTGCACTCGATGAGGCGGAGCAACGGCGCCTTGAAATGATGACCGGCGACGACGAGCTGCTCGGGCTCGACGAAGAGGAACTAGACCAGTTCCTGCTCACTGAGGAGGAGGTAAGGATCAAAGAACGAGTGTGGGTCGAGATGAACCTGGATTACCTGGAGGCTATCGCTGGTAAGTATCAGATAATAGCTGCATTGAATGCGGTGAAACTATATTCGTGCGGTCGCTGAGCGGTATTGTATAGCGAAGAGCGAGCAGCAAGCCGAGGCGGAGGCCAAGGAGAAAAAGAGCCGCAAGGTTCGTACCCGCCTGCGGGCAACATTTTTCAGCCACCTGGGATTTATTCCTTGATTTCCTGTGTTGATATTTACGCTTTCTATAGAGACGAAAGACGAGCAACAAGCCTCGCGATGCGTCCACACCACATGGAAGCACTGCAGCGGAGTCTGTGCGCAACCTCATCAAGAAGAACCCGAAGTACAGCAAGCGCATCAACTACGACGCGCTCAAGGACCTGTTCGATGGCAGCTCCGGAGGACGGGTCAAGACTCCATCCACGCCAAGTGCGGATTTCAAAGACGACGGGCTATACCTCATGGACGACAAGGACGACGACATGGTCGTTGTAGAGGAGGGTGGAGGTGGCGTTGGTATGGCGCCGTCTCGGTCGCGCTCGAGCAGCCACGTCTCGGGGGCCCCGGCTGAGGTTGGGAATAATATCCTAGAGGAAATTGAGCTCGGGGACGAGGATGCCGCAGGCGAAGAGGATGTGTACGAGGGCAGTGACAAGGGAGAAGACTACAATGAGTGGGACGTGTACGAGCAAGAGGTGTAAGGAGCCCTTTCTTTCTTTCCTTCGTCTTTCATTCCCCATGCACAGCATATTGTACGTATACATTATTGTTATGTTGAGCATGAGATACAGCTGTAGCCCGTACATTGTTCCAATGACCATCATTGTTCCCAGTGAAGGAAGCCGGGGGTGTGATATTTGATGGCGAAGCGTTCGGAGCGTATGAAATGAAGTAATAAGTTACCCCACAACCATGCACCGGCAAGGATTCACGGGGGAGTTAGGTGTGCACGCAAGCTCCCTTGATTCACAACGCTATGCACGTCCCGTTATCAGGACCCAGCCCCAACCTCGCTCGCGCCTCCAACACATCGCACCTTGTCCGCAAGTCCACCACCTCGCCCTCCAGCGCTCTCGTCCGCTCGCGCTCACGAATGCGCAAACCCGTCAGGAGGGGCATCATGCGACCGACATCTACCCAGCGCCCGTAGAACTGGGACATCTGCTCGTCGAATGACATGACCTCGTCTGCTTGTGGCGGGGCCAGGTAACTCGGGACGCGCATGGTGTCGTGGTAGCTGACACCCGGGACGAGGTCCGTCCCGACTGGGCAGAGCTGGCTCAGGAAGAGCGCAACAGGGCCCGCCTCGTGGATCGTCGAGAGCCCGACATAAAGCTTCTTGAGCGACTTGAACGGCGCGGGCGGGGGTGCCACCGACACGCCCCAGACATCCAGGTCCGCGGTCGACGCGTCCATGTGGAAACCAATCTCAGTGAGCTTCGGGCAGTTCTCTGCAAGTGGGAGGAGCGCGCGGAGTGTGAGCGTGGGCGGGTCCGCGTGTGGAGAGGGCACGGGCTCTGAGTTGAGCACGAGGACCTCGATGTCGGGCCAGCTGATGGCGAGTTCCTCTATATTTTCCTGGACGATATGCACGAGCCTCGGCCAGCGCAGGTCGAACGTTTTCAGCTTCGTGCAGGCGAGCAGCGGGCGCAGCACGTCGAAAGTCAGCCGCTCCCCGGTGTGTGGCATCAGCAGTAGGTCCATATGCCCGACCAATACCATCGCATCAAGATACAGACGCGTGAGCATCTTGCAGTTGTTGGCGACTATCGTGAAGAAGTCGATGACCGTCCCCTGTTCGCTTGGTTCCAGTGTGTGAACGTACAATGACGTCAAATTAGTGGGTGCGAACTCGCGCCTGAGGAACCTGGTTATGTCCACCAGATGCGCGCTGAGTGATAGATCCCACAATGCCGGGAATGAGTCCTCCTCGAGGCGAGGCGAGAAGTACTGCAGGTCATCGGGATCTCCCTTGCCTTGGTTGAGATATTCAAACTGGATCACACCCAGGTTCTGCAGTTTGGAGAGTGCTTCGATGACGGGAGAGGTCAGGCAGAACACGGGCAGGATGATCCTCTGCAGCTCTGGCAGGCCGCGAATCAGGTCAAGGAGCTCGTCCTGAATCTTGCTGGCAGCGCTTTCGAAGCGCAGATCCAGCGAGGTGAGGTGCGGCATCCGCGCCACGATGTCCTTGAAGTACGTAGAGAGGGGGTATGTGTCCGACCACCTGAGCCATACGCAGAAGTGTTTGATGTTCTCGTGCATGAACATGACCGAGAGACGCATGCGTTCGGTGGACTCGACGAACCATTCCAGCCTTTGGAGGTACGGTAGGATGTGGGTGGATGTGCGCGTCCGAGCAACTTCGTCGAAGAGCGCGGCGGCGAAGCGTGGATGGTTGGGGCCGTTGTCGTGGAATCGTTCGCAGTATACCAGTTTCCGTACCCTTCGGGAGTACGTATTCAACCGCTTCCAGTCGTCTGCGTCGATTGACCTTTGGAACACCTGCAGGAAGGTGAATACCTTGGATGTGAGGCCTCAGATTGATAGATGACCTACCTCGATTGTGACGCCGCGTACCCCTACTACTGTGCGGAACGGCCCAAGGAGGCGAAACAATCGATGCAGTCCATACAGCTCTTTCCAAAGATGATTGAGTGCAAGATCAGACCACCTCTTGCATACACGCGCGTTCCGTGTGTTGTCAGCATCGTCCATGAAGCTGAAGATGATTTCCACTATCTCCGGGATCGCAAGTACGCGATGCGTCACAGTCGACTCGAAGCTTGGTTGCGACATCTTGGTGGACAACGCGGGCGCTTATGCGTCGAGTACGAGTCGATGAAATTCCAGCGAGCCCGAGAGGAGAGAGACAAAGAGAAGGATGAGAGGAAGGCAGGTTGCCTAAGCTCAACCCGCCGTTGATTCTCGCCGGAACGCTTCGATCATTTCGCGCGACTTGTTCATAGACGCCCGATACAACAAAGGCGCTCGCCACGGAATAATGCATCTTAAATCAAAGAATACAAGCCCTCACGCGTCGTTATATAGTGGAACATGAACGGCAGGCGATGCATTCGATGCTAGTTGAGCAGGGAGAAACGTATACTACGGCAAACGATCAAGTATGTAACACGGAAGGATGTGGAATGCGATGATGATGTAGAGAGCACAAAGATGATAGCGTGAGGCATGATGACATGATGAGTGAGAGGCACATAACGAAATAGAAACGAAAATCCAAATGGGAACACAGGCCGGGCAGAACCATCCAGACTCAGAACCAGACAAACGCAGCAGCACGCGACGTGCGGCGCGCAGAGTGCAATGCTCAGCGCGCGCCGCCGTCCCAGCTGGAACGTTTCCTCTTATTTTCGTTCCCTTTGCGCAGGAGCAGGTCCTGCGGGGAGACGGCACTCTGCCCGCGGTGGTGCAGCGGCATCCCGCGCACGCCCATCGAGGGCGTGCCCCCGAGGCTGTGCGAAATCGGCGGCCCGGGGATGTGCTGCGTGAGCGACGGCGGGAGCCCGAACGGCTTCATCGACGTCGCGATAGACTGTGCGAGGTCTAGCGCTTGACCCTGCCTCGCCATGTCCATGTTCGCCTTCGCGAAATCGACGCTCGCGTCGCCAGAGACGGTGCCGCTCCCGGACGCCGCAAAGTTACCGCCGTAGGCCGTGTAGTAGTGTAGATCTAGGAAGGGAAGGTCGTAGTTGTCGCCAGGGGTCTTCGCGTTGTCCGACGCGTACGACGCAAAAAGCGGCAGCTGCTGGCTTTGGGCCTGGGGCTGAAGTTGCGAGGGACCAGCAATCGGGACAGCATCCGGACCCGTCGCGTTGAAGTGCAGTATATCGTCGAGGGTGAACGGCCGCTCGGGGTCCGCGAGCGGCTTCGACTTGAGTAATTGCGACTGCGTCGCACGGGGGAGCATCGGCCTGTGTTCCGACGGGGGCACCGACACCGAACGATTATGCACCGCGCCCGGCCCATACGCGATGCCCGCATGCGAGTGCACTACGTCACGGAACGAGCGCGTCTCCGCCGAGATGACGGGAGTGCCCGGCGGGCTCACGCCCATATCGTGCGTGAGGCCGACGAGCTCGTCGAGCGTCTGCGACGGAAGCGTGAATGCATCGAAGCCGCCGAGGCCGAGCGGCGCGCCATCGTCCTTCGGCATCGCCGTGTCGAGCGACTCCTCCATCCGATCTAGGTCCGGCGTCTGCCCCTCGGTCTGGTCATCCAGCGTTATCGACGTCAGTGCGATCTCGTCGATGCCCGGGAGCGCTGGCGTCCGCAGATGCAGTCCGGCCCCGGCCCCCGGCTGCTGTGATTGCTGGTGCACGCCGGAGAGACCCAGTCCGGCACCCGCGCCGCCGAACCCGAATCCGAATCCTGCGCTGCCATCGAGAGACATTGGGTGTTGTGGTTGGTGCGTGCGCGCACCGAAGATAAGGTCGCCTGCGTAGTTCGAGTGATGTGTGAAGCCACGGAAGCCGCTCGGTGCGGTGAGATGTGGATCAGAGAATGCAGAATGGGTGTCGCGGTCGTACTCGCTAAGGCCTGCATCGGACGAGAAGTCGTGTGCAAGCGAGAAGGACGAAGGGAAGAGGTCGTATCGATCTAGAACACCGTGCGACAGGTCTGCGAACGAGAACGGGGAGGAAGGCGCGGGAGATAGACCGCCGCCGCCGATGAAGGACGGACTGCTGCTGGAAGCACCAGAATTTGACGGCTCTAGGCGTGGGTTCGCGGATAGCCAGTCTTGTGGGCCCCACGCCGACTTGCCTATCATAACACCTGCATTGCCGTCGCGACGGTTGAACGGTGACTGGGAAATGAAGTAGTCATTGCTTGAGATGTGGGAAGAGGTTGGTGAAGCGACGTTTGCAGCGTTGGTCCATGAGGCTGGGTGGAGAGGGGTGTCTAGCGCCGTGGACCAGGCTTGCGACTGGGAAGAATCGGTCATCTCCGAGAGGGAGGAGCTTGGTATGAAGTCAGGGATAGAGAGGGGCTCGGAAAGGGCATCCATGGTCTGCATATCATATTCGCTTGCGAATGTGTCAGACACAGTTGTACTCGTGTCTTCGGAAGGCATGGCAATGATACTAGGTTCCGGATGCGTGGAGGTCGTGGAAGCCGGCGGTTCGTCCTCGCCATCCGAGCTGTCTTCATCTTCGGAACACGTCGCGCTGCCTGGAACGCTCTTTGTTCCGCCTCGCAGAAGGCCTTGATCAGTATGCCTCCGTTTGCGCTGTGCTGTGCCGGATGTACTACTCGACGACGCCAGCTGGTCGTCTGTCGCAGCACGTATCGGCTGTGGCGTCTGCGCCTTCTTCTTCTTCGTGTTCGTCCGCGGCTTGTAGCCTGCTGCTTGGTACAAGTCGGGGAACGCATTCCGGAATCTGTCCCGCAGATCGGTCGATCGACGATTCTGTTCCTGGAAGATGGGGTCTTTGACAATGGTAGCCCATACTGTACCGTGCTTGTCGTAGCCTGCCTTCAGTGCACGGTCCTCCTCCTCTGTGAATGGCCGCCGCTTTTTGCTGCGAGTCTTCTCGAAGATGGACGTGCCGTCGGGTAGTGAAGCGCGGACTTTGGAGGAAAGGTGTGTTTTGGCGTTGGGGTAGTACTGCTTGTACGCGTCGGGCCAGTATGTACGGAACCTAGGAAGTGCGCGGCAGTCAGTAACATTGAAGCAAGTGGACAACGGAGGAACAGGACGAGCACGTCTCCGACGACATTCCGTATGCCTATGGCCAGGATATAAGTCCTGAACAGCATAGTCGTGGTGATCTTGTATCATATCGGCACACGAGGTACGTGGACTCCAAGTGACCAGATAAGAGCAACGCGCCGCAGCAGTACTAGCACGCTGGAATGACGCGTCCCACACTCACAACGGCAGCAAGAGGAAGTCTATGACGTACCTGTCTTTGAGGTCTACGGGCGAGCGATTGTCGAACTTGAACTCAGGGTCGTTCAGGATAGACTTCCAGTTCCCGACACCCCACTGCGATTGACAGCGGACATCAGCTCCGAGCTCAGTTTACTGCTGAAATACGAATGAGACCTACCTTGTTGCATCCAGCAACGAGCATTTGCGTCTCCTCCTGGGTCCATTTCTTGCGCTGCTTCTTTTCCATCTGAAAGGGCGGGTCGTCGTCCGTGTGGTCGCTGCTCGCGGCAATCTTGCGCATCTTGCCCTTCTTCTCCGGCACGCCGGTCGCAGAGTCTGCAGAGGAGTGCACGCCGACCCCAGTATCGTCGCGGAAGCTCCAGGCGGGGAAGAGGCGCGGGGAGGACGGGAGCGCGAGGGAGACGCGGCGTTGTTTCAGGGAGGACGAGCTGGCCGGAGTGCTGGAGGTCGGAAAGGGAGCGGTGAACGAGAACGTAGATGTACTGGGCAGACAGCTGCTCATCTCGGGGGCAGGAACGTTCGCCATGGTAGTCATCCGCAAAGAACCCGGATGGGAGCGTCGTCACTTTCCTCAGTCGTCAGCGTGATAATTCGGCGTGGAGGGGCCAGATAATCTAGAACACGCGAAATGAAAAACAGCCGGTAGATTCGCGGGCACGCTGCAGCGAGCAATGTCCAGAATACAGGGATTGTCGAGGGCCGGGTGTGATGAAAGACGGAGGCAAAGATGCATGCAGTGGGCATGCACCTACGGCGAGGCGGGTCGGAGTCGTAGCGCTAGCTGCTTTAGCGCTGCAGTTGCAGTGGCTCTGCCAGGCTCAGCCCGGCTTAGCCACATCACCTGCGACCACCCTCCGCTACGCGACCGGTAAGCCATATCAGGCCTTTCGTTCAACCGTCGCTCAAACAACCCCAGTTCTCGCTTTCGCACTTGTTCACTCATGCTGTAATGCAATGCGTCGAAATGACAAGTGGTCATCGTAGAATCTCTATGATACAAAGTCCGCATGACATCTCCTGCTCAGCCGTTCACCAGCACCTCGGGCGCAATGCGCTCCTCCACCTTGTGCAGCTTCTCGCCCCATGCAGAAAGTCTTTGCGCCAATTGTCCAATTTGCTCCCGCGACAGCACGCGCGGCTGCACCCAAGTAATGTGTGCCTTCTTGTCCACCTCGTCGAGTGAGCCCCGAATCAGCTTCAAGCTGCGGAAAGTCGACATTAGTAGGCGGACCAAGTGAGATGCCGAATTGTATATTAGACAGGCCGGCCGCGTGGTTACTCACCTCAATGCCTTCATGAGCAAGTGCTCGACCTCGTCCAGGGGCAGCCGTACCTCTGCCGCAATGGTCTGGAAGGACATCGTGCGATCGTACGCGCCCCTCTTGAAGACCGACTCAATGAGTGCCATCAGGCAGATCTTTTGCCGCAGGAACGTGAAGTGCTCTTGCAGTATAGGCTACGGGATGCGTCAGGCACGTGCCCCCACATGCGCAGTCGGCCATTCACGCACCTCATGAGTGAACACAGGTGAGAGCGCTTCGAATTTCCCGATATTACCCTCGTTGAAGATAAAGAGCAGCTTCTTCAGCCAGTCGTGGGCCGTGTGATCCAGCGCATCGAGGATCGGGTGCATGAGCTAACAAACATGTCGTACAGTTCGTCATGAGCGTCGCTCCTAGGAAAGGACAAGGATCTGCGTCACGTACAAGCTCCCCAAAGTTATAGATGCTGTCGCCCAAAAGGGCAGAGATGGCCAGATCGTGGGCCCGGAGAAGGCGGTCCTCCTGTGTCAGGTCCTTGGCGGGATCGACGCATGCAAGATACAGCAGCGAATTCCGGTAGTAGGGTCCGTACTCCGCCTTCGTCTGTAGTGCCGTTCCGCGGCCAGTCAGTACGCAGTCGGCAGACGGCGTGACGTATGCCGTACCTTGTGGTAGTCCGCTGCGACGTGATAATACGCAGCATTCACCGAGTTCTCAACGCCTGACAGCTCGTCGAGGATGCTCCAGGCCTTCTCGGTATCCGCCTTGGTGCCCTCCAGATCTCCGTAGAGCAGCTTGGCGTGTGCAAGCCGTGCGAGCAGTAGCACGTGTGCTTCTGGTGCCTTCTCGGTGTTGACACGGGAGAGCAGGTCGGTGAGGAACGTGATGTGTGTCGCGGGGTCTATCAAGGTGCGAGTCAGCACGGTGCAACTAGTACGATCAAAATTCTGGGCATGATTTGTTGTTGTATTGAGCCATTTTGTCAACGAGCATTGCAAGGAAATACGGAATAGGCCGCCAAATGCCATGTGCAAGGTTGCACACGCCATATCAAGCCCCAACGACAAGCAGTGTAGCCCAGTAGCAGTTGCTAGAAATTGTGACTCACTGTCAATCTCCACCGCCACCTTCACACCCATCTCTACCAGCCGAAGCTGGTTCAACCGCCCCTCAAAGTCACGCACAAACTTGTCGAAGACATCTACCCGGTACGGCCGCGACAGCGGGTGATCGAAGAACTCGAACAGCTTCAGTGTTAGTTGGTGCCATAGTCTACAATTCGTTCACGTATTAGGACTGCACCAGGCTGTAGAAAATGGACAAATACGTACTTACGGCTGTGCAATGTCCGGAAGGACTCGAAGAACGGGTGCAGCTCCGCCGGGGTGGCAGAGATCCCGAGCGTGAGATATTCGTCCACGTCAATCTTCTGAGGCTTTGGCCTGTCCACAGACATTTCTGTCGCCATACTGGAGCGTGAGATAGGGATATGGCAAGATGAATGAGCGTTGGTGGAGTACGCGTATGCTAGTGCTTACCTTAAGCGCTGAATTCGCAGGGGACGCGTAGGCATTATTTGGCCTTGTTGTCCAATGGCTTTGGATCCTAACATGAGCAAACACACATCTTTGGACGTCGTCGTCGCGAGATTTCTCAGCTTACAGTTCCAGCGATGCATGAAATACAGTCCTACTTCAAACATGCATTCAATCGTTTCCAAAAATTCATTAATTCCTGATATCGAGCTAACTCCTGTGCTACATATACTTTTGCATCCGACGCAATGCGACTCTCGATCACTACCGCTTGCGACTCTCGAGACTGTCCACGATTATGCATTGTAGCATCAAATAGCGACAATATGAGAACAGATTAAAGGACACAATCACCCTTCGATGATTGGTTTAGAGTGCCAATCTTGAAGGTCCCGCAATGGCATTCGCGCCTCCCGAGCCGTGCGCATGCGCAGTGGGCTGCTCTTCGGCTGGTACAAGGTATTCAAGATCCTCGAATAGATGGGGGAAGAATATGGCAAGCATATCGTCCGTCCTGGTCAGGTCCATGGTAAGTGCTGATCATTCAAGAATCAACGAAGATGGCGTACTTGGATACAAAATCGCCCTTTTGCGCCTTCTTCGCTGGCGAGTCAACTTGCTTCTTATCTGTATTAGCCGCAGTCAAGGGCGATACATTGAGAGTGCCAGCCGAGTTATCCTTGGTGTATAGCGACAGTCCTTGCTTGGCAGCCAAATCGAGGATATTGCGCTCGACCGTGTCTTCGGCGTAGTAGCAGAACACTGGATCGACGGTTAGAGCATACAGGTATCAGACGCTGCGATATAGTATACCTCCGGTAGGGTTTTGCTGACCCATTCGATCAATGCGCGCAATTGCTGAGATAAAATCCGTCAGGTTCACGCCTAACGCACGACGTCACGTATGAAACCACCTTGGATTTCAAAGGCATGATTGACGACGCTCTCCAGTAGGAAGACTCGCCGGGCGCATGTCACGTTCAAACCCGCGTTCTCTCGTTCGCTATAACATATCGTCGGTGAACATTCCCAATTATGTCAATATGCACTCATACCCATGCAACAAAAGAACCGATATCGTTGGATCTATCCGGAACCTCTTCGCTGCATTCTGCTTGCCACGATTTTGGTCGATTCTCAAGCAGGAGATGCCTATGGTTGGTTGTCAGTGGGCTGTAGGAAACTCAGAGAAAGCGTGCGTACCATTTCGTTGCAAGGCATGCTCGATGACTAGTGTATAAATCGTCAGCGATCGAGCCTGACAATCGCTTGAAAGACACTCACTATGTAGCGAATCCGCCCATGCAGAGAAAACGATGCTCTTCGACCCAGAATCCGTCACGGACAAATAGAGCAGATGCCTCACAAGCGTCTGTATCTTGCTTCCGTAGCTACCAAACGACTCCATAGACTGTATGTCCTCGAATACAGCCGGATCGATGACGTTGTACTGAATCAGTCTCCGAGAACGGGGGACGAGCTCATTCCTTTTTATCAGTTGAGGTGGGGGCCGTAGTTCCTGCTTCTGATCGATGGAGAATCGCTGGAGTTGGTCTTGATGAATTGGGACTCGACAGACAGGACAGGCTTTGCCTGCCCTCTGGCCCAACCACTCCTTCATACATGTCTGGTGGATACGTCGATGACTATCGCGTCAAACCGAGAAAGAGATGTGCCTGACTAACCTCGCAGAAGACGTGTGCACTGGAAGCAAGAAGTGTACTTTAGTATTTGCAAGAGCATAGGAGGAAGCAGATTCACCATTGCGTTATGTATCCTCGCGTGAACTCACATCTGCACAAGATGCAGCACTTGTCATCCTCGTCAATGGTACCATCTTCTTGCGCCTTCGTGAGGTGATCCATGTACCGCTGCCGTGCACGGCCGGTGTTAATTTTCGCCTCGAGCTCGGTCATCTCAGTGCGGGCAGTCGCAATAGCTGCTTCCACTTGGCCCTCCCATTCGGCCTCTGCGACGGTATCAGAGATCTCTTGCAACTGCCGGAAGTATCTGTCGGAAGATGCAGTGATCAGCTACGAGACCTGAAGGGTAGAAGGGAGACCGTACAAGATACGCTCGTTGAAAGCCTTCCGCAATGCTGACAAGTCGCCTTGCAAGCGGTCCATGAGTTTGCCTGACATGTCGTCAGTACTCAGCACGATTTCGATTCTTCACACCATAAACTCACTTTGCTCTGCAATCAGCGTACGAAGGCGAGTTGCTCCGTCCTTGGCTATTATCTTCTCCGGGTCATCCTCCTTGGTGATGCGAGCTGCTATATTACTGAGTTCGACCATGATGGACCTCACTGCGCGTCCGGGGTCGAAGTCCTCGAGAAAAGCCTTCCGTTCCTCGGTTAATTGTTGTTCCAGAACCTGATGTTCCGGCTGCTTCTCGCCATCCTCTAGTGTCTCGAGTTCCAGGATCTGCTGTTCCTCCTGCATGGCCTCCTCGGCCTTCCTCGCAGCCTTCGTCCGTCGGGCCTTGGTTTCCCTGACGTCATGGGCGGCGAGAAGAGTGCGCTCAGCTGTCATGGCTTCTCTTCGGTCTGCTAATAGTGCGGCGTAAGCTTGTAAATATGCCTCGGCCTCTCCTTGCGTGTCCAGACTACGCGCATATTCTTGTCCGTCGACATCCTCGTCAGACGAAGTGAGTGGCTTCGTCAGTAGTTCCTTGAGCTTCTCTCGCCATGTCCAGAGTAAGGCAGACTGTCGATTTAATAGCCCGTCTATCATCTCGTTTGCCTCTTCCATCTGGTAGGATCGATCAGTGACAATTGAAGCAGAGCAATCATCATGGGCTCACTAGATGCGACGACTTGATGCCACCTTTGTCGCAGTATGGGACCTTGATAAGGAGATCTGACTCTCTGAGCGACTTAATTGCCTTATTGCGATTTAACTGCATCATGGCATGTTGAGCTGCCTCCTCCGTACCTGATAACCACAAGACTTAGTATACGATGATTTTCGCAAAAACAATCTGCAATTACCCTTTAGCAAGACACGCCGCAAGTCTTCGGCTGCAGCATACGCCTTGCTCTCGTCTTCAGCGAACGACTCGCCCAAAACGTGGTAGACGTCTCCTTCCAAGAACAGAACTTTATGAAGCGTAATTCGACATTCTCTCAGACGTTGCTGTAGGGCGCGTCTCTTCACTGTATGCTCTTCGCCGGCGGGGTTCTTCGGGAGACCCTCGTCTTCCAGGTCCGTCAGGTCACTCATCGGTGTGTCTTCACGCTCTTCGCGATCTTTGCCTTTGCCTTTGCTAACCTCACCATTCGACGCAGGCTGGCCTTCGCCATGCCGTTCGAGAGCTTCCTTGCGCTGAGCTGCCTCCTCCTTCAATGCCTTTCCTTTCTCGGCATGCTCAACCATCGTGTTCTTGACGTATGCAATCAGGGAATTGGCTTCCTTCTCTGCAGCTAATAAAGTATCTAGGGCGTGGCGATAGCGAAGTGGATCTAACTCGTCATGCTGCTGCAACTGAGCAACTGTTGTCATCGCTTGAATCTGTTATAGAAACTCAGGTGTAGTGAAGCCTGCAGACCATACTAATGCACCAACCTTAGTGCGCCAATCCTCTAACAGGTTACGCCTGTTCTGATCTCGCATCCCCTAAGAACGAAAAAGTGGCTCGATTGTCGATGGATCTCAACAACTGAGCCATACGTACCTCAAGAACATCCCCGATACTCTTCAGAACACCCGCCCGGTGCAATCCAGTATGATCATGTAATTGACCAACTTGTGGATGCGTGCAGATTCCACGCAATTTGCGTAACCATGTGCGCAGAACGGCCGTGTCCGGTTCCCAATCCTCACGCACTGCGACGCCTCGCGCATCGAGACCGAGCTCCAACAATGCGTTTTCGAAATTCTGATCGTACACCTAGAAGTCCGGTCAACCATCACGACAGTCTCAAATAAAGCAGACAGAAAGACTTGCATGGCGTTCAACTCTACCTAGTTCTATGGGCACAAGGTATCGCGTTTGCGGAGGAATTGTGAGCTCATCCTTGACGGCAGACTTCATTGTCCTGCGAGTGTATGTCAATGCCCCATAATCAATACGAGAGTGAACGAGGGCTGTACCTAACGGTGTGGCGCTGGAATAACGAAACGAATTCGTTGACATAGCCTGGCGTCAGGAGGCGCTGCCATATACGAGGTTGCAGCGCTGGCCCCACTCGCAAGAATCTGTAGAATTACAGAAGTGAGCAATTGATCGTCTTTCTGGAGAATATTTGATCATACTTGAGAACATGAACGAGATCCGCCACCTGCGCTCGAGCTGGCGTTCCTGACACTGCGAAAGACGATATCCGGGGAATGAGCGAGACCATCTCTCTGGAATCAGTTAGCAACAGGTGTGCAATGATCTCCGGCATACTAGGACTTACTCAGCCTTGCCACCACCAACCATCTGAACCTCGTCCATGATCACCCGGTACCACTCACACAGAATGAGAGGACTCCTCGGGCGCACCGTCCTGCTATACTCAGCCGTAGAGCGCCGGGGACGGGTGGGCGGGGCGCGTGCAACATTTAGATCTTGCTGAAGAGTATTGAACGTCGTAATGCAGACATCGTACTCGCTAACATAGCTGCACCAGTCTGTGAGCTTCCCTTCATTGTCATCGTCGTCCGGGTCAGCCTCAGACTCGTAGTTTGAGTCCGCAAGGCGTTTCTTGCCCTTCTGGGAACGTGAGCCGCCCGCGCGCTTCATGTTCCGAGTAGCTTGTCTCTTTGCACGCGCTCTCGCTGCGTCTGCCTGTGTGATGGGGACAGAGGTTTTGGTCCATCCCTCATACAAGAGGACCTTCAACCCCGGAGCGTGTAAAGCAAATTCGTCTAACCATTGAGGTGCGAGAGATGCAGGCGTCACAATCAACGTCGTCTACAATCTCTGGTCAGCACGTACAGAGACGGTCAGGTGACGAGTCATCAGTACTTTCACCTCCTTGACGTGAACCTTGGCTTCGGCATCCCACCTCTGGTTCGACGGATTGCGGCCAATTGCAGGGTTCAGTAAGATGAGCGTGATACATTCGAGAGTTTTGCCTAGGCCTGGTTCTTCAGCGAGGATACCCCCCTTCGCGTCTTCTTCCGCAGGCGCCGAGGATGTGATCTCCCCCCGAAGACGGTTCACATACCAAACTTGTCTGCCAGAGCCAGAGCCGGCTGCTTCCCAAAATAGCAAATTTCCGGAAGGCTCCACATGCGACTTCATAACAATGTTCCCAGACGCGTCAACCGCTTTGCCTTCCCTCGCAAGCATCCAGCCTACGCTGCGCCTTTGGAATGGCAGAAGGGTAGGGACAAGCTCCTCAGGCTGCAATGCCTCTTCCATTGCAGGTGGGACCATGCGTGGAGCAGGCCCGAGGATTGAGTACAGAAGCGGAATGTCGACATGCCCATGGAAGGCGTCGGGAGGGGGGCCGTACGGGAAGATGTGCAGCAAGACGCGGCGCTGAACCTCGGCGAGATCGCGGTGACCCTTTGGGGAGATTGGTGACTCTAATATTGCAGGAAGATTAAAAGAGACGTCGAATTGCACGCGAAGTCGGAATGGGAGAAGGGGAATGGAAGGATCTAAGTCTGCAACGTGAGGATTGACTACAAGTTGCAGTCGAGCAGAGACGTTTGCGCGCTTGGGCCTGGCCAGTGACAACCAGAAGCAAGCCAAGAGTGGATCGGAGATGTTTGGTGTCCGCAGATCGTATGCGTCTGCATCGAAGTTGGGCTCCAGGTTTGGGAGAACTAGGAACGGAGCCCTCATGCTAGTCCGGAATCCTACCAGATCCGCGAATAGCCGCAAATGCGTACATTGATGAGACCCACGTAACTGTGCTTCACAAGCATTATACAGAAGTAGATCACCGACTTCAAACGTCTTCTCGGTCGTTTCTGATCCTCTAGACGCCGAGGATGCGTTGTGGCTCTTGAGCCAGAGTTCGAGTTCTTCCTCCTGCTGAATCCACTGGAAGGCCTGCGCCTCTTGATCGTCAACAAATTTCTTTTGGGAGGCGGGCTGAAGCTGCGACGATGTCGTATAAGCTATTTCTAGGATATGTCGGTATACAGGAATTTGTCTAAGGACTTCAGCGGCCGGGAAGTGCTGCCGGTGTTCCACGATCTGCACAGCTTCATCTACCAATATTCCATTGCTATAGTCTCCTGAGCGTGCTTTCTTTGAAGCGTGCTGGCTATCATCGACCGGAGATGCGGCACGCTTCTTTCCCTTGATGGAAGTGGCATTCTCAAGCTGTGGCAGGATCTGAAGCAACTGCTCCACGTCCAGACATCGTACCAGAGGATACGTTCTGGTTGCGTGTCGGATTGAGTCTATATGATTGCTGTACTCTATCTTCATCAAAATGAGGCTGGATGAAAGGGAGGACGTGGAAGGAGAAATGGTTGCTGCAATGTGGCGGTCGTCGAGTTGCAAAGACGCGGTATTTAGCGCCGATATATTACGCGTAGCATATCACGTGATTCGGGGCAGCCATAGACAGGCGCCCAACCGGGGAGTGGAGTGCACTAAGATCAAGGAGCTTGTTTACTCAAAGCTAAGGTACAGAAAATGGTATATGAACTACTTTCAGACTTTGAAATTATAGGACAAAAACATGTATCTTAGCCTTGGGATCCAGGGATGTCGGTGCTTAGGGAACTCACTTTTATGCCGCCTTCACTTCTGCTTTTCCTTGCTTGATAGCTTCCCGGTCTCGCTGCTCTCTCCGTCGTTTGACATCCCAGTTGTATACACGTGCCGTGTTGACCTCCATCACTGTAATCTGCTCTCGGAGAAACTCAAGATCTTCAATGACTGTCGAGAGACTGCTCTCCGCTGCTTCTAGCTTCCCTTGAAGTAAGGATATTGCGGCTGGAATCTTGTACGACAGCATGACGTTCGCCTGAGGAAGCAATCATATCATCAGGCGTGCGCAGCATTAAGCTGACGAAGTGTCAATAACTTACACCGAGCCAGAGGTACACAGTGTCGGTATCTTCGAGCTCTGCTTCAGCATAGAGCGTGTCATTTAGCTCGAATGTTGTTCGCAGGGGTTTGCTTGCAGAGTCGCCATCATCTTCGAGGAGCTCGTCGTCAATATCCTCATCACCAGAGGCCGTATTCTTCCCCTCCTACGAAACAGCGGGTACTGTAAGCAGCATGATGCTGGAGATGCGATTTCAATACTCACGCGTCTCTCCTGAAGGAAATCAACCATCGCAAGGGTCTTCTTAATGTCCGGGATCTTCTCCTCAAGTCCACGTCTTCGCTGAGCGAGGTTTTGATCCATGTAGCGGTATTTCCTGAGGATGCGGTGAATCTTCCGGGAGCTGCTTACGACTAGAAGACATACGCCAGCGCAGCCTGAAACTCCTTCAGTGCACGTTCCACATCCGGCTCAGGTCCCAAGTATTCTTCGACGTTTGCCTGAGATTAAGTCCATCGGATTCAGCAAGTGTGCACGCTCCAGCTGGAGAAATCTCACAATAAACGGGGCTTTGGGTATACCACGAGGGTTACGCTCTTGCTTATCACCTGAAGTTGTCGCCATCTTTTGTATTGTGCAAGGCCTAGCGAGTTCACAAGCTAGGGGATGCTCGTAACACGACCTCAAATTACGACCTCGCCGATTTGGACAGCGGGCGCGTTCCAGACTGGCGCTCGAGTGTTAGGCGCCCTCATTCCTAAGCGCTCGGATGTTGCCGATGTACTTAACCGACATTTTTTCGCGTCTTTTCCTTCTTCACCACTTCCCCTCTTCCTACTTCCCTCTTCCTTCCTCTCCATCCACAATCAACGTGTTTTGATTCTGATCAGTACTCTAATGACATGTCGCGCCTGATTGTGAAGAATTTACCATCATATCTCACCCAGCAAGGGTTGCGCGCACACTTCGAATCTAAAGATGGTCCTGGAGGTACACTCACTGATGTTAAGGTCGTGCTTCGGCCGGATGGTACCTCGAGACGTTTTGGTTTTCTCGGATACAAGACGCCAGCAGAGGCGGAACGCGCGAAGAAATGGTACAACAGAACGTTCGTCGACGGCTCGCGAATTTCTGTCGAGGTGATTGAGGTGGGTCTTGTGCTCTTTTTTGTCACCCTATGTTGCTCATCTTATATCACTAGGGTGTTAAGGATGCTCCTCCACCTCGTCCTAATAAGCGTCCGCGGTTGGACGCATCAGGGGGTGATTCAACACCGGGCCGCTCGTCCCAGGATAGGACGCATGAGTTGAAAGAGGTGAAGAGCCCTAAAGCGAACGCTCTCGCGGACGAATTTCTGCGGACTATGCAACCGCGTACAAAGGGTCCTTCGTGGGCGGACGGTGATCTCTCGTCGCAGCCCATTGCCAGCACGTCTACTGGTACATCGTCATCAGCGTCGATGAAATCCAAGAAAGATAGGTCCAAGAGTAAAGACGCGCCGGACCAACACCATGCGGAACCTCAGCCAGATGCTGAGGCCGCATCCGACCTAGATTGGCTAAAGCGCCATACACGATCCACGCTTGACCCGGATGCGTCGGCTGCTGACAAGGTATTTAATCAATCAGATGATGAAGCCGATGCTGCGACCGAGGGTAGTCACGCGGACGATACCGACAAGGTGTGTGGTCTCTACCTCGCTTGACTAACAAGTACTGATATTCTACTAGGTCGCCGTAACTGAAGATCCGTTAAAAGTGACGATTCTCGAAACCGGCAGATTATTCCTACGAAACCTATCGTACACCTGCACAGATGAGGAGCTTAAGCAGTTGTTCAGTCCCTACGGCGAGATTGCTCAGGTGAGCCTGCGTTCCGTTCTTAGTATTGTTTGCCGCCTCCTTGGGCGCATGGAGACAACGGAGGGGCCAGTCATGGGATGATAAACTTATAGGGACATCAGACTCGCTTGCGAGGGTGCTGATCCTCAGGGAAAACCGATAGTAGAATTTTTTTCTGATACTGCCCCTTCGTTGTCTTCGTCGAGCATCTTGTCACTCGATACTGACATGGTTCCACTCTCAGGTTCACATTCCCGTCGATCCTCTTACGAAGCAACCGAAAGGTCTTGCATACGTCACGTTTGCGCAACCGAGTAGCGCAGTCGCTGCCTTCGAGGCGCTTGACAAGGCCTCGTTCCAAGGTCGACTACTACATGTACTTCCTGCTGTAGACCGGAGGGGCAAGGAGAAGGAGGGCGAAGGTGCAGGCGATGCAGGACGGAAGAAGACGTTGAAAGAGGAGCGCGACGCGAAACGCAAGGCAAGTGCTGGTAGAGAGTTCAATTGGGCAATGTTGTACATGAATGTACGTACAAGTATAACATATATATTTCGTTACAACATCTCAATCATATTCACTCTGGCTATGATAGAGTGATGCGGTGGTATCATCCGTCGCAGATCGGTTACATATATCCAAATCAGAGATTCTCGACCCTACTTCCGACAATGCTGCTGTCAAGCTCGCACTTGCAGAGACGCACATCATCCAGGAGACAAAGACTTTCCTCGAGGAGAACGGTGTCGTGATGTCGTCGCTTTCTCCGGGACAACCCATCAAGCGTTCAGACACTATCATTCTCGTCAAGAACATCCCCTATGGTACATCCGCCGAGGCACTCCGCTCGCTCTTCGAACCGCATGGTACCCTGCGGCGGGTACTTATCCCACCAGCAGGGACACTCGCCGTCGTTGAATTCGAGCATGCCGACGACGGCAAGCGCGCATTCAAGGCACTGGCGTACCGCCGCCTCGGGAACGCTGTGATGTACCTCGAAAAGGGCCCGATGGGCATGTTCGCTGAGGGCAGCGCAGCCCCCTCTGCAGGCGGCGATCCCGCTATCAAGTCCGCTGCGTCCAAAGCAGAACCAGTCAAGCTTCCAGACCAGATTGCCGCGGCTGCAGACGAGGACCGTGCGACGGAAGACGAACCGCCGCTCTCGTCGGGCTCGACGTTGTTCGTGAAGAACTTGTCCTTTGCCACGACGTCTGCGGGGCTCTCTGCGATCGCACGGCACTTGCCTGGGTTCGCGTTTGCGCGAGTGCAGATGAAACCGTCGCCCAACGAGCCCGGCGAGCGACTCAGTATGGGCTATGGCTTCGTCGGATTCAAGACTAAGGACGACGCGAAGAGGGGTGCGAAGGCTTTGGAAGGCACCGTCCTGGACGGACATGCGCTCAGCGTCAAGTGGGCAGGCCGGGGCACGGAGGACGATGCGAAGGCGGAAGACGCGGTCAAGGCGAAGGGCACGAAGATGATCGTGAAGAACGTGCCGTTCGAGGCGACCAAGAAGGATATCCGTGAACTCTTCAGGTATGTTCTTACCTACCCGTCCGCTGCACCGTTCTCACCGATTCTATCCCCAGTGCGCACGCGCAGCTCAAGTCCGTACGTCTGCCTCGGAAGTTCGACCATCGTGCCCGCGGTTTCGCCTTCCTGGAGTTCACCACACACGCTGAGGCAGCACGTGCGTACGCCACCTTACGGCATACGCATTTGCTCGGACGGCACTTGGTGCTCGAGTGGGCAGAGGATACTCAGGACATCGATGCCTTGCGGCAGAAGGCCGGCGTCGGATACGGTGGTGGCAAAGAGGTTCCTGGACGGAAGAGGAAACTTGAGATGGGCGACGACGGGGAGGAAGAAGAGTAGGACGATCCACCCGCCTCCATGGCACTGGTTCTGTTGTCGGTCATGCAGAAGACATTGCATAATGCATCTTCGTTTGAAATGCCGTGCCTTAAACGAGGACTGCTGAGTCTTTCACCTGGATCATAATACATAGGTTGAAAGGTTCACGCTTACCAACTCTCCCTCTTCATTCGACGTTCGCCTGGCTGAAATTTTCTGCGTCGGCGGTGGCTTTGCACGGCGTCCCGTCTGCGCATAATTCTAGCTGGTGCCTCTTCCATGCACAGTTCTCCGTGTCTATCAATGCTAGGAATAGTCTTCGCGATTACCCGGGACGCTCGACGCATCTCGGGTGGGAGCTGAAGGTCGTCCCAGTGCCGGAACGATTCATGTCATGAAGCCGGCCTCCATGCCTTTGTCTCGATCCAGGGTTGCCAAGAAGTACATCCGTGAACGTGGCCCTTGGCGGTTCTCCGGAGTTGACAGCGGCGAGTATTTTGTGGATACTTTTAGCTTGCGCAGCATCAATATACGGACATAAACGTCTGTACACCACTCACACTGCTCTTAATCCCAGGCTACGTACATCACGCTAACAAGCCGACCCACACAACAACGGCTGCATACACCGGCAGATGGCACGAGATGCAACTTCTCTCAAAGATTGATTACAAAGCGTCTGTTTGCTCCGAGCTGTGATTCGCTGCTCCTCTTCAAGCCGACGACTCATCGAAATACAACCACAACATTTCTTGGCACCACTCATTGGCAGATTATATGGTCATCCATTCGCATAGATGCTTCAAGCCCTGGATGCATATCGTCGATCCAACGCAGATGACCCCCGCGAGCCATTCCGTTGAGCGTTGCTTGTAACATGTGACATTGCCTAGAAAGGCGTTTCGCCGACGTGTACGCATGACATCCCGCGACAAGTCTTGCAAATCATGAGGCTATACGAGTGGTCTTGCGTATGACTGAGACATCCGGACTGACCGTGAGAGGTGGCGTCACGGCGTCTCAGCAGCGAACATGCGCAGCACATAACCACTCATTCAGATCCCGTGCAAGTCCCTGGTGCATGTCGATGCTATTTTCAGCGTGCGCTGGAGGTCTAGGCTTAGAGTCGGGGGTCGCCGTCGGGGGTCGGGAATCCCGCTGTCGAAGTAGACAAGTCGGCGGTCTTACGCTACGAACCGCAACAGTAGTCGACAATCCACCTCGGTAAGCTTTGCACGTACAACCAACTCATCGGGCCACGCATTGCGTGAAACCTGCGTTCGCGTTCGCAGACCAGCGCCACTATCATCTACGCGCACACAAGGAATGTCATGCAGGTTACGATTGTGTGTGCAATGCTGAAGGTCTACAATAGTTCTGTCATCATGATGCCATGCCATGCTACTATAATTGAATAAGTACACCACAGAACGAGTCTGTCGCCTGTAAAGTAAAGAGCGGCGTGTTAGTTAGGTTCGTCCGAGCGCAAGATTTGTTAAGGCGAAAAGGTGAAGCGGAGAGAGTGAGAAAGACCGCAATACAGTGGGAGAGGGACGGACCAACAAAGCGGGGTGGGTGCACAGAGAGCCAAAACGGGATACCGGCGGCAAATTGTACCCGGTGGACCAACCAGCAGTGAGAATGAACTCTGCAATATTGGAACCGGGTCACACGCTACTCCACGGCACCATCATACGCAGTGCGCAGGACCGTCAAGTCAGGGATGGTATCACAAATCACAGCACATGCCATGGTGGATGCGAGAGCATTCGTCGAAAACGAGAAGAAACTCACCAATAATGCTCGCGATATAATATAGAACATTCCCGCCTCATATGCCGTCAATGTTATCGTACGAATGTCGCCGAGACTCGTGGCTGCTGATTGTACTCGCCGCGTAGGGGCCCCCGCGTGGTGGTGATATTGGGTGCGGTGCCTGGGAGTGAAAGGATGGAGGGAGATCCGAGCCGCGACTTTCGTACGATCGCGTTTCCGAGTTGGCTCTTGAACGAGTAGTGCTCGGCTCCGGTGGTGGTGGAGTAGCACTGGGTATAGTGTTCGAAAGAATGGCACTGTAACCTGCCAAAATGGCTGGTATAGGCGTCGAGATCGCGACGGGGAAGGACGGTGGAGGAGGGAAATAGGTGCCGTCCTCCATCACTATTGGCGGCGGCGTGGGAGGCGGTCTATCGGCATACGAGGCACTGTCGCTCTCCCCCTCGGCATTTCGCCCAGGCGGCCATAGTTGTAATGGCGACATGAGGGGCGATGTGGATGACAGGAGCGCAGTAGCATCATTGGCGGGCGAGAAGGCTGCGACGTAGGGCGGGGGCGCCGTCGGCATGGTGCCTGGGAAATATCGCGGGACGAAGGGCGCTGGACCTGACATGGGCGGACCATCGTCGGAGGCATCTGTGTGGAAGGACTCCGCGTAGCCTTGCTCCTCGCGGATTCGACGATCGCGCCGGCGAGCAGCTAAGCGGCGACGATAGATGCTGATAGCGAGGGATAGTGCGAGGACGCTGAGGAGGCCGATGCTGCCGCCGACTGCACCGGCGAAGGTAGCGATGCTATGCGATTTTGAGGACGTACTCGTCGACCTGGGCAACATCATCGCAATCGAGGACAAAGTCGTAGCGAACACCGAGGAAGTGGGGGGAGAGAGGAAGGCGAGGGAACAAATGAGGTTGAAGATGTAGGGAGCGAATCAAATGTAGGGCCGCCAGGGGGGAGGCAAGCCAATAGGAAATTTGAACTCGTGAGCTATTGATTCACACTCCCGAAATAAAGGCGGGGTTTATACGTACAGATTTGAACCTGCCGGATTCGGGCTTGGCGAAGTGCTGCCTGACCCTTGGGTGCTTGTTCCTGATTCTTGCACTCCCGATGCACTGCTCGTAGCAGATGATGAGTTGCCTGACTCAGCGTCTTCGTGGCTATATTCGATGTAGTCTAGTAGGAACACCGAATCGGGACCGACTTGCACTTGGAGTGAATGTGGCCCCTCGCCTAGACCAGAACTCGAGAAAACTGCGAAAGAGGGCAGAAAGCCCGAGGCAGACGACGTGCCGTTGTGTATGAAGGAACCGGCAGGCTGATCATCGAGGACATATGTAAGGTTCATGTGCGTCGGTGTCGTATTCACGGCGGCTACGCCAAGTGGAAGTAATGCGAACACATAGACCGCCGAACCTACACATGATGTCAGATCAGACCAGATAGGAGGAAAGTCTACTCGAAGCGTGTACTTACCTGTGAAGTTGAACTCCACCGTAACCGGCGTATCGACAAAACCCGGATCGTCCTCGTCGTCGCCCGTGGTAAAGAACGGGTTTTCACTTGGCGAGGCTCTCCGCTGCCGCATGTGCCGGTGTGTGAACGATCTCTTGTCCTTGTCCTTGTCGCCTTTCTTGTCTGTACTGGAATCACCGTCATCGTCATCGTGACCGCTGGCGTCATCCAAATTGCCGTTTGAGTTACTAGCGGTAGGTTGGGGCGCACTCGATGACGAAGACGATGGCACATCTCCACTTCCATCGTCTGCGTCTGCAGTCTTGATTATGTGTACACCATTGTGCCATGTACCGTCGAACGCAATCGAAGCATTGAGGGTAAGACATGACACACATGCGGTCGCAGACGCAGATGATGCATGCCAAGACGATGTCGGGGAATACGCGATAGACGGTGAAGTATCATCCACCGTGGCATTGACCTGCGCCGCATCAACAGACATGCTAGTCAACGGCGAAATTGTCGGGGCCAAGACTAGGACGAGGAGGAGAAGCGAGGCCGGCAGTGGTTGTCGTGATCTGCCGGGCAGAAAACAAGCAAGTTTAGCCTCGTCTTCGCGCTCGGCCCAAATTACTTGCCTCATTACTGGCTTGTACAAATAGAATACATGCAAACTTCCCAAAATCCGATCGCCCGCCTTCCTGAATGCCAGATATGATAGTCTATCACAGCCAGAGCCGAAGGGAGAGTCTCAGAGGGTGTAAGCCCGCGTATCTGCAGATACTGACGAGCGGCGACGGAGGAAGAGGAAGGGAGCTGCGGCGCGAGGCGGAGTGGGAGGCTTAAAGCACCTTTGACTCCAAACAAACTGCAGACGGCCACGAGAAAACGCCCACGCGGCGATTTGCTCGCGCATGCCGGGGCGTGAGTGAGTGGGGACGAGTTTTGTGGTCGGGAGAGATGCCACGCCTCAGAAGACCGGGACAAGGAGAGCATTGGTGGACCGGAGCGCCGATGGACTGCGCTCAGTGCGCAAGGCGGCAAGTGATGCGAAATTCGAGGGCACCGGACAGTTCCGCCGACTGTAAAGGCAGGAGCGCACTCACGAATCCTCGCACACCGCGACCTGCGGAAGTCACGCACCTGCTTCGTAAGTTGATGAGGACGAGATTCCGAGATTGACTAGAATGCCGTGTATGCCAAGCACGGTGTATCGCCACGAAACAAGCTTATACCTGGCGATACGAATGCTATAACCGCATTCCTGCACGGCTTGCTGCACGAATCCTGAGCGCGCGCTACATCTGAACGTGGGTGACGCCCTGCGCAACAATAAATCCCATGTAAAATCTATGAACAGCCCAATGGAAGAGCCGGAGGTCTCACGCATGACTGGGTACCTGGAGCGGTGCTCATAATATCACGAAACAGCCCAAGGACAGCCATCGAAATTGCAAAAGGATGTCGGAGTGTAGGAGTCTGTGGTACCAACCAAATGGTATATCAGACACCGACCAGAAGTGTGGTATCTTGGCGTACTGGTTCCTCCCCGCTCACTCGGTGCTGATGGGATTACGTCCCCTCGAGTCCGCGAGGCCTCCCGTCGGTCTTTTCGCCGCCGATAGGCCCAATTATCATTCAGCACGGATCGGTCGTCGACATTATGCATAGCGTTTGCCGTTTCTGAGGGTAAGCTCTGGTGTTCTGTGACATGTGTGCGACTCGAGCGACATGGTAGTGGAAGAACGAGAGAGCACAACAGCGTTGGCGCGATCTCAGCGTCTCCGGCTCAAGTTGCGCGAGACGCTGCTTTGCCTTTGACCACCACGACCAGTGACTTCCATCTCCAATCACGATTCGCACTCGGTAACCCATCTCGTCTGGTTATCAGGGTTAACATATCAGGCGTCATTAGGAGTGACGTCCATCTCTGCGAGTGTATTCCACTCCCAGACGCGGTAGTTGACGACACTCATCCCTGGAAACGAACCATGTTTTCTTCATTCAAGCGGGCGATTGTAAGTGCTTCTGCACATCCATATTTACCACTTTCTGAACGAGACGGTGCTCCGCTGCGGCTCATGTAAAGCCTCAACTGTCCATCTTGTACGTCACAGAACGTTCAGGCTTGGCTCGTCTCCTGCCGAGCACTCACGCGTTCTAATCTAGCCATAATCCCTCCTCACCACCGTCTAATTCTGCTCTCAAACTCCTTCAGAGTGCAGTATCGGGGCCATATCCGTTCCACAAACCATCAGCTCCACCGCTTAAGTTCAATCTCGAGGTTGTCGAGAATACGCCACCCACGTCTGACCAGCTTCGCACCATCCTCTCCTACGTTTCAGCGAACTCACCCAAAGGAGCAGAGACGCCGTCGCCTGCAAGCTTCCTCTCGGCCCATCCCACGGTGCACACCCGCCCTACTAGTGCTGAAGGACTTGCGCGTCTCGCTTCGGAGAACCCGAATGCCCTCAAGTGGCCGATTGTGGTGGACTGGGACCACGGGAAGGCTGCAATAGGAGACGTTGAGGGCGTGAAGTCTATTTTGGAGGAGCTACGGAAGAGGCGGGACGGTGAGATCAAGGACGAGGAGTCGGACCAGCCAAAGGGGTGGAAGTTCTGGTAAGGATCGAAATATCACGGACAAGGACGTATCTCTCCCCGTTCAGTCGCATTTTTTCAACTGTACCATTGCAATACATGTACTGTAGTATCAAATCTACTGAGAAATTCAACTGATACCGTCAAGAAAGAGTGTAGTTTGTCGAATAAGCGGTGTCGAGGTGATGTCAGGCGCCCGACGCCACGACGTCAGACCTACAAGTCGTATAGTACTCGGTTGACCAGTAACTTCCTCCTAGACTCAAATCATTCAAGATAACGGCTTTCCTATACGATACCACGTTATATCACGCATCTCTAGTCCTCTGGTTTCTGACGACGGATCTGGTCCAAGAGTAACAAATCTTCGCCACTATCCTTGCTTCGCCTTGCACGCGACAGATTACTGTTGGAATCGGCGACCCTCTCTTTACACGCACTGAGAACCGGATGCAAGCTCATTGTACACCAAGACCATAGTCGCTCTAGAACCGTTTGGACCTACTGTATAACCAGGATTACCTATTGGGAAACATCTCGTCGCATTAACTTCACCACGAGGCTCATGAGTCTTAAGCGCTACACGAAGAGTGTCGATGGTACGATCCCAGTGCCAGCACTCCTCTATTCGGATGAGGACCTATTGGCATCTCAGGAGGGAGTAGGGATCTACGACGGGTATGTCTTGGCACGTCTCACGACTCCTCTGCATGCAGCATCTCGCTCGGTCTATTTCCCTCTATCTCTGAAACTTCGTCACATCCAGCTTGGCTGCACAGCATTGACTGCGATGTGAAATACCACTCTATTTGTCTGTGAATTTTTGAGATAGAGCTCACGAATACTAAGCCCTCAGAAATCCGCACCGCACCAAGCAGGCTCCGCGTTCGCCACGACCCACCGCCTCTTCTACATCGACGCCGCACACCCACATTCACGCTCGTTCGCACTCCACCTGTCCGATGTCGCCAGAACAGACTACTACGCTGGCCTCCTGCGAAGCTCCCCCAAAGTCACACTCTACCTGCGCGCACGGCCGAAGCCAGACACGCCGCCCTCTGCGCAGCCTATCGGCCTGGGAACAGCCCACGCAAGTAACAGCGCGGCGGGAGACCCGACTTTTGATTCATGGGAGTGCGAGGTATGCAGCTATCGCAACCCGCCGGGGCTTAGCCCAACCGCAGCGCGCGTGTGCGGCCTATGTGGGGTGCCCCGCGCCTCCGTCCAGGCCAAGAGTGTCCCTGCCAAGTCCTCAGCATCCGCATCTCACTATCTATCGAGCTCGCTGCCGTCTTCCTCCGTGAATTTGTCGAAAAGTTCAACGAGTCCCTCACCTCTGTCGTCGAGTCCTTCGCAAACGCCGAAGGCGAACGAGGACGAAGAAATCGCGTGCCCTGCGTGTACTTTCCTCAACCACCCGTCCCTTCCGTCCTGCGAGATATGTGGTACCCAGCTGCCGAGGAAGCCGCGTGCATCTCATCCACCCGCCAAGTCTGCGCCAACGTCTCGACCCGCCACTCCCAGGGTTGATGAAGATGACGACGATGACTTAGACAGTCCGGACAAGAAGATAGTGAGGCTCAGCTTCCGTAAAGGCGGCGACAAGACCTTTTACAATGTCCTGCGACGCAGTCTGCTGGGTAAGGCGTGGGAGGTTCGTGCGCCATGCATCTCATGTTCACAGTTTTACGCTGAACTCCCTTGGGACAGGGCTCGAGTATCTCGAAAGCTACCACCAGCAATGTCCCCTCTGGACTTATTGAATCGACTGCTCGCTCGGGAATTAGTACGTCCAGTCTATTCCATGTGCTTGATTTTTCCAGGCCCATAACCTATACTACCCTCTAGCCGGCATCCTCCAGACTGTCGACGATACGCAGAGGACGACAGCAACGAACATGCAAGATGCCTTGCAAGACCTCGAAGCACTCATGATCAAGTGGAAAGATATGGTGCGGCTCGCGCAGGACCTGAACGAACGGCTAACTGCCGCCTCCACCTCGACGCCCGCCTACCCATACGGTGTCAGTGAGACAGGGCCCGCAATGACTACGCAGGCGGTCGAGCCGGAGGAGGCGACGTTCATCCGCTCCTCGCTCGCGCAGCTTGGGTTGCACATGAATAATACCCCCGTGACGCTCGACATGGTGCGCGACGAGCAGCGGTGGGTCGAGGAGCTTGCGAAGGAATTGGCGGGTATATTGCAAGGGCAGGGCAAGACTCAAGGCATGATGCGCAAGCGCGGGATTATTGGATTGGATGAGGTGTGGGGTGGTTGGAACCGCGCTCGAGGTGTCGGTCAGTGATATCATATCAGCCCGCACAACTTGAGACTAAGAAATCACGTTGCGTAGCGTTGATACCTCCTGCGACGTTCTTGCAGGTACTCCTGCATCTGCCTGGATGCACTTCCCCCACCATCCAGATGCGCACGTTTGGGTCATCGAGCTTGTCTGTACTGCACACGCCGCCATACACGAAGGCAGCATTTGCATCGCGCATGGTCAGCCTGCTCACTCTCGGTACGTTCATTTTGCTCAATCTGTCATGACGAGGCTGTCTGGACTAATGCGTGCCCAAGTAGCTGGTCCAAAGACCACAGTTGATGTAGCCCATGAGGAAGAGCTACCCATTGCACTTATACAGGAAATGATCACCGAGGTGGAGGAGGCAGGCGAGATTTGTCGAGACGAGAGCGAAGCCGGCCTGAGCGTGCCCACTGTTAGCGCGGGGGAATGGACGAGTGGCGAGGTGAGGTGGTGGGTGAATGTCTTCCGGGGATACGTCTGGGATGGTCAGCAATTCGACTGAATAGCATACCAACTGCTCTATTACATCCGGCTGCGGGGTCTGTCTTGTTCGACAAGCACGTAGAGTGGGACACCAGACCATCGCATGAGAGCATCATCAACCCATCTCATTGCAAAGCGACCAAAGCAGGAAGCAATTATGACCAGAGAAGCGTACATAGTAGAAACAATCAAGCATGGCATGCATCAGACAGTTCGCAGGATACGTAATGACTGTAGTCACGAATGTTGTCCACGTCAACCACGACTGTACGCAAAACCAATCCTCTGATGCCGTCTGCACAGAGATTGCAACGAGAGAGAGCTTGTGCCAATTCAACTGGCAGGATGGGGACAAGCAACGAGCCAGTGGTAAGAAAACGTCTCGTCCTATTCCTCGGATTATCAGCAACTTCACTTGTTTAGTCACTCACCCTGCGCAATGGTGCCCGACTAATTTATCTGAGATCAAGGATGCTCGAGCAGAGCCGGAACACATCACTCGTAGTCGACATGTATGAGAAAGTGTATGTGTGCGGTCATGATCCTCCCTTGAGCCTCGAGGGCGCGTTCCAATCAATGGCTGATTGCTGTGAAGTGAAGAGCCTGCAGATCATTATAGACGTGGCGTACCCCAACAATTTTGCGGTCTACACAATGCTCGTCGCTATTGTCGTCCCCGTCCCAAACCTCCACTGAGACTCTCTGTTGTCTCCATCTGTAAAGGGAGAGACCGTCACACCACCCAGCTGATAAACAGTGGATAGCGCACGATGGTCGCCCTGCTCGGACGCAGCGTCGGCTAGAGTTAGGGAATGTAGCTGGTATAGAATGTCGGCCTCAATGCGGGTTCTGGAGCTGGTGCAGCAAGAGTTGACGTTCTTCCCTGAAGCAAGAAACAAGAAAAGGCGGGGCGAGCGCGACGAGCGGTCATCTCGGTTGCATGAAGACCGTGTTCTACTCTCCAGCGCTTATCCTGCTGGCTCTCCCTCACGCCTTCCAGTCGTCGCCGCTGTGTCCCACGACGACCAGGCCCTCTTTCTTCTTATCTTTCTAATTACGCCATGCCCTCTTTCCTGTCGAAGGTCTTTGCGCGAAAGAAGGACGAGGAAAAGAGCTCGCGCTCCGGCAAGCGGTCGTCCGTCGCATCGCTGCTTGAGGGCAAGTTCGAGGCCGTCTCGCCAACCATCTCACCTTCAGCAACCAACTTCGCTGAGTCTGCATCCCGTTCAAAGGAGAAGGAGAAGGCAAAGGAACACGACAAGGATGTCGGTAAGGATACCGGCTTCTCATTGTTCAGGAGCAGGTCTCGTCCTGTCTCTCCTCTTCCCGAGTCCCCCAAGAGCATCCCGGAGGTGCCGCGTCTGACCCTCAACCTCCCCGTGCCCAAGGAAGAGAGGAGTCGTGCGCTTGGTGTCGTTTTCGAGGCCGATCCTGACGACCGCAGCACTTTGCCTGACGCCCTGATCGGTGAGCGACGACTCAGTCCTCTCGAGGCGCTCCTGCTCGTCAAGGCGTGTTCCGGTGCCATAGTCGAACATGGAGGTGAGCAGCGCGGTTCCTAGAATTGCATCTCCGTGATTGATGGTCTACACCAACCAGGATTGGAAACGCTCGGCGTCATGCATCCGCATTGGTATTCTGCGTCCCCCGACGTTCAGCGCAGGCTGATTTCTCTCTTTATTTTATCGTTGGCTCCCAAGAGCCCGATCACCACGCTCTCTCCATCTCCTACTTCTCCATCCCTTATCTTCAACACCGAGCTCGAGTATACTCGCTCCCCACACGATATCGCCGCTGTGCTGCGCTGGGCTCTCCGACATGTCCGTCTAGAAGGAGAATCCTTTGGTGGCACTCCCGATCAGTGGCAATGGTATCGCACCTTCACTGATTCTGAACGCTCCTCTTCATATCCTCCACGAGCATTCTCTGAGATCCTGCTCCCAAAGCTGCCTCCTGCGCATCTGCAACTCCTTGTTGCGACGCTTGAGATCGTCTCTTCACTTGCAGCCCACTCTGAACGCAACGGTATATCCGGCAGCAAACTCTCCAAATTCTTTGGCCTCTGGCTTCTGACAACGCGCCGATCGGAGGAAGGAGATGATTGGGCCTCGTTTTACTCTCGCTGGGAGCGTGCAGGGCGCATACTGGAGCATCTCTTTTTGGCCCAGATCAGGTTCGCACCTATCATTCATATCTCGCAATCTGATTACATATCGGCTGCCAAGGGATGAGATGGTGCAGAAGCAGATGCCACTCCGCCTCTCTGAGCTGGTCACAGCTTATCCATACAGCAAGGCAGGTTCGCCCACGGAGGACGATGGTTTGCTTCCACATCCACGTCTATCGACACGTCGGTATGACACACTCTATGTCCGCATCGAGTCGCAGCTGCCGGATCGCAATGCAACTAAGACGAAGCAACACCCGCTTCGCCTCGTGATCGAAACTCTGAAGGTGGATACGATTGGTAGTGTTGGTGAACACTACGCTCTGTGGGACGCCATCAAGAAAGCCGCATCTTCTGGTGACGCGTCCGACACCAGTGAGGGTTATCCGGCCCTCACGCGTATCTTCGAGGACGAAACGACGCGCATCCTATCTCTCGTCCCTGCAGAAAGCTCGGATGAAGTTCCCTCGTCCGCAGGGCCCTCTCGCCTGCGTTCGAAGTCTGCCCCCCAAACTCGCGCTAATGGCAAGGCAACGAGTAACGGACACAACGAAGTCCCTCCGCCGCTCCCGACCAAGGCCACTGAGCTGACATCACCGACGGACTGGGTGGACTTTTCCACTACTGGTTTCGGCGACAGTACATTGGGCATGGATTTTGCGAAGACTCTTCTCGACAGCGATGTGGAGAAAACCTCACCGCCGTCAACCACTGGCCGGGTGAGCAAGAAGCCAAAAGTCTCCCCCGAGCCGAGCCGCCGATCCTCCGTGGACACCCCCTCTCCCCCGCGCCCTGCTCGGCAGTCGCAAAGTCCCAAGCCGCTCAAGTCGACACTGTCCGCGGTCAACATCGTCAAGCTCGACGAGGCGTTCGTTGACTTTTGGAACGACGCTTTGCTCGACCCGATCTCCGCAGATTGGCCCAATGTCGTCGTATGCCAGCTCAAGCCAGTCGCAGGCGCCGAGCTCGACGGGCGGCCGCTCGCTTGGCTCGTGCTCGAGCAAGTATTCACGCACCCGCCACCACCGCCCGCACCCGAGCCGCAGGTGACGTCCCCCGTGACCCCGCGCCGCGGGAGCACGCCCGGGCGGCGCGCCTCGCTCAAGTCGAACGGATCCGCGCGCAAGAGCTCGACGTTCACCGCCGCGAAGCGCCGCTTCAATCTCTTCTCGTCCCCGAGCCAGACATTCGCCGCCGCGGACGCGAAGGCGCGCAAGAAGCCCTCGAAGAGCCCGCGCATTGGTGAGCTGGGCGAGATTCTCCCCGAGGAGGCAAAGCCCCAGACGCAGAGTCCGCCACCGCTACCTGCATCCCCGGCGGAGCAGCCGAAAGGCCTCGGGTTGTCTGGTGTCGCAATTGAGCCCGCGGTCGCCGTTGCTGCCACCGCCGCAGCGACTGAGACAGCGGAAGCAAAGCCAATTGAGCTCTCGCCTGTCCCAGTGGTGGAGGCGGAGGCCCCGCCTGCTACTGCGCCCGCTGTAGTTTCCGAGCCGATCAAGACCAATGAGGAGTCCGCCCAAGACAAGCCAACGGTCCCTCTCCCTCATGAGCCCAATGTCCCGAGCGATGCTCCTCCTACACCGCCGGAGAAGGATCAGCAGGAGGAGCTCAAGACCCTGCCCCCTGCTCCGGAGTCGGTCGTGCTCACCGGGGAGACCCCCGGGCCGCAGGTTGCGCTGGACACGAGCGAGCCGGCTGCCCTTGCTCAGGCTTCGGCACAGACACAGGACGAGACAGCGGGAGCTGTTGAGGAATTCACTGAGCCTCGTGGTGCAGCTGTGCCCGAAGCTGTTGTTGAGGCACAGGCTCCCGCAGTTGAGCCGTCGCACCAGGAGGAGCAACTAACGCAAGTTCTTGCGTCCGGGGAACCTGCAAGTGTCCCCGAGGGCCCTTCCCTACCTACGGAAGACTCTGTCATGTCTGGTGCAATTGCGGCAGAGTCACATGAAGCAGCAGGAGTGACTGAGGTTGCACCCTCCCAGCCTACCCTGTCTCATGACGAGCCTACGAGCACTGAGGCTGACGCCCCTGAGCCGACCGCACAAAGCGCTTCTTTAGCATCCGCTGTCCCCGTTCAGACCTCCGGGCCTGAGCCTACGTATGCAGCTACCCAGGAAGAGGTTCCCGAACAGGAGGCGGAAGCATTATCTCAAGAGCCCGAGGCAGCTGCTCTCGCTCCTTCAACCTCGCAGACTGCCCCCGTCGACGAGACACCAGTTACTCCCGTGATCCCGCACGAGACTACTCACTCGGCAGTGCTCGAAGCGAGTGAAACTGCTCCCATTACAAGTGTTATCAATGAGGCAGCATCGATCGGTGAGTGAGATCTCATCTACCTTGAGACAAGCTGACGGTCTCGCAGAAGTGGCTGCACCAGAAACCACTGCTGAGATAGCATCTTTACCCGCTCCCGAATCAGCTCAGCCTACAAACGCTGCTGAGCATGCGGATGGCCTTTCAACTGAGCCCGCCGAGCCGTCTGTGAGCGTCACTGAAGACATTGCTCAGGCTTCTTCGATACCCGCCAGGCAGGAGCAGGCTGCGGACCATCCTGCCTCCAACGACTGATACTCTCCCCGAGCTACAATTTTCCCGCATCCCATTCTCCTCTGTTCGGACATGGTTATTATGCATTCCCCTATGTCTAGTTCCAGATACCCTCTACCCGCTATATTTCGATGACAGCACCCGTCGGCTACTTCTTGGTTGCACCGAGCTCTCGATTTCGCTATGGCCACGTATAATTCCCAGGCTGTGTTATTGTTCCTGTTGGTCGAGACTGCATGTTCGTTAGGTACCCTAGGATGCTGCATACCAATCGCACGGACGCCGTTCATATTCGACGCTGGGTGGCTGTACTTGAACTGTAACAAAGCAGGGTATAGCATGTGATCAAACATCCTTGAATAGGTAAGACAACCTCGACAGCGACGTGAGGGACATTGACTCTGTAGCGATCAGGCTGTTGGACTGTGGCTAGTTGGCCAAGCTGAAAGGCTTGTCCTCATCCAGTATATGTTGTGCGGGCGTGCCTCGCCTCGACATACGTTGACGCTGACAGATGCGCCGATGTCCTCGTAGTGGCGTTACCTTACCACAACTCTTGTTTAGGCCAGCACATCGTCGAAATGCACTGTCGTTTGCTGAATATATTTGTCCCGTTGAGGCGTTCTAGACAACAATATGTTTTGCGAAGTCTCAGACTTCGGGACACTGCTCTTTGTCCTGCGCGGGATCAACGCCACAGTTAGTCGAGTATTGATGCGCCTGTCACTGTTAGCGCCTTTCACTGCCCCTGGATCGATATGCATGCGAACTCATCCTCGACGCCCCGCCCTCGTCGTCTCCTACAGCCATGTCGTATGCTAACGGGGCATATGATGAACGCCTCCTTGCAGAAGCGCCGGCCGCTACAGCCGCAGAGAAGCAGGTGAGTCTCGCTGTGTCCGTAATGGGAGTCTTCGTGGTGTGAGAGTGGGGAATACTGGGAATGGCGGTGGTCGACATGAAGAAACGATTGTGCGGTGTCAGGATGTGCAGTCGCTGCGGATATGGAAGATTCTTTCGCGAAGAAATGGTGGAAACACTCAGTATCCCTCACTTGGTTGAGCGCCGATACAGAGTCTGGAGAATGCAACTCGAATGCATGCTTCGCCCTCTCGAAGGGACTTTTGCTTCGTGAAGGAAGCTTGACCACTGGATATATACCGAACTGCATCCAAACTCTACCGTGTCTCGTTAAACAGTACTGAAATGACCTTCAGGGCGGATACAACATCGACCTCTTAGACAACCAAACCCATGCCCAAGCCGGACGTTCGCGCTCCGTCACACCTCCCAATGTCCCCATGCTAGCCTCCAATCAAGGTCACGCCGACCTCAACGCCAAAGAATCTGGATACATCGCACCATACAGCCAGCCAAAGCCCGTCCCATGGTGGCGCACGCCCAAGTGGCTGATCGCCTGGGTCGTGCTCGGGATTGTCGCGATCGCAGCGATCGTCGGTGGTGCCGTCGGTGGGACGGTGGGGCACAGTCACCATAATAAGTCCCTGAGCGCGAACTCTAGTAGCGCGTCGCTCGCCAGCGCGCAGATCGCGAGCAGCGCGGCGGCGAGTGCGAGTGTGGCAAACAGTGGGGCAGGAGGCGGGGCGCCGGATGCTTCGCAATCTTCTTCGCCTTCTAGCTCGCCAGCGAGCGCGGGAGGCGTCGGTGGTGCTGGAGGTCCAGCTGCGCCCTCGCCAGGCTCGTCCTCGCCCGTTGTGTCCTCGCCTGTTGCGTCCTCGGCTGCAACATCTTCACCGAGTGCTTCGGAAGCTGGTGCCGGCCAACCTGCCCCAGCGCAAACCACGAACTCCGCCTAGCCTATCCTCTGAGCCAAGGCGCATAGGAGATCCATGTATTCGAACCCGTACGTCCCGTCTGTCTCTGTCACTGTTGAAGTCGCTTATGCACGCGGAAGCAGATTTACAAATGCGCTACTTCCCTGCTTGATTTATCCGCTTCACTTCGCCTTGTGCCCGCCGCTCCCATGGATGTCAGGAACTGCATATTCTGGATGTAAACTATGATACCGGAACGCCCCCACTTCTGGTATAACCCCATAGCGCCCATGCTCACGCTCATTGCTTGATCCACGCGGTCATTACCAGCTGCCCAGGTCTGTCTCCGCTAATGTATGCGCATCTCCCCGCGATCTTCTCGCCAGTCCGACGTGGACTGTGTGCCAATTGCCACCCGAGACTGCACGTGAGAACACAACGACAGGTACGCCATCGCTTCGCGAAGCCGCAGCACAATCCGCAAAGGGCAGGACTGGTTCTTGCCCCCATGCCGCCGACGGCGAAGCGCGCCCTCGCAGTCCTTGTGGACGCCTGATGCCCGCACTCCGCGCGCACCCCGACTCCGTGACGGAGATGGCTACGGCGCCGCCTCTCCGCCGCCGCCTCTCCCATGTGAGCTTCCCCGCGCAGCTTCGGGCGCGCGCGCGGGCTTCGCCATCTGGTGCTTCGTGCGTGTAATGGAGCAACGCATATGGCACTTCTGCAGATCAATTGCGGGTGCCCGTGTCCTGCACGACGCTGTCTGGCGCGCGGCTTGGTGCCCCGCACTGCCCGTGGACGGCGATGCAGATGGACATGTATACAGCGTCCGCCCACAGGCGGTGTGCGGTGCCGAGACTCGATGCTCGACGCCGCGCGATCAGGCATCAGGCAATCACGCTTCGCGTGCATCCTCGACTTTCAATTAACGTCGTGTGCAGCCGTGCGCGAGATCTGCAGGGGGCCACAGCAGATCTCGTCAGGTTTCAGCGGGCGGGTGCTGGGCGCTGTCATCTCCGTCAACGTGAGGCTGGTTTCAGCGCACCCAGAATCGGCGGCGCCGCGGCTATTTGAGTTTGAGTTTGACCACGGCCGGTTCGTGCTGCCCACTGATGTTCGCGCGTGATGGCTCCAGGTCGCGGGGTGTTCGGCCAATTTCGGTGCTGTCGATCTGTGTGCGGAGGGCGGCGTCGCCGTGCCGCGACCGGGGGGCCCTCGGTGCATATGCACGTCGTGCGCTCGAGAAAGCGAGGAGACCGCAGTTCTGCCGCGCATCGAGCTCATGACGTCCGAGTGCTATCGCGGAATCCGATCACGGATTTCTGCCGTCTTCTCTCTCCCAGGAGCGTGCATGCCCAGGTACGCACTCACAGGGCGCGGGTGTGCACTCCCCCGGCTTCGGACGTCCGCTGCCGGCGGCGGCCTGTGTGTGCGCCTTCTGCGCGGACAGGCTTTCTGATGGTGATCGTGAATTCGAGAACAAAACGGCGCGTCCGCGAGATCGGTGCCAGATTCGCGGATTGTGTCGCACGGCGTTGAGCGTCGGTCGATGTCACGCAGAGATGCCTCAGGCCTCGGGCAGAACGCGGTGGACGTTGACAGAAGCTGCGTGGAGGTGCTTGCCTTCTGCTCGACGTGAAGTACGTGTTCTGCCGGTATGCGGACAGGGGTGTTTCCCGACTATGATCAGAGCGATTGGATCAATCAGCATGATGCTCGTCGGAACAGTGAAGTCGCTTCCGCTGGATCCACAACCGGCAGAGGATCAGCAAGCGGCCGACGTGCACCTGTCCGTTGCGGACCAGATTGTGTTTCTCTTTTGTCAGAAACGCCAGGACATTTCTGCGGCACGCACTAGCTGCATCGCCTGGGAGCATAATCAGCAAGCCAAACGACGAACACGCCCCCTCGTCACATTGACGCACCGAAGCACGAACTCACTGTCAATCCTGATTCCTCACTTGCCCCAAATCTTCACGAAGCAGACAGCTGGGTTTAGCGTTCGGGCATCATGTCCATCGTCTTGCAGTCGTTCCGCGAGCGCAATGCCGTGATTTTGTCAGGCACCATCTCGCGAACGCCGAAGAGTAGCAAGAACAACGAAGTCACACCGGCGCCCCTCAGTGCTCACGCCCTCCTTCGCGCTGCCAGTCCGCCCATCATCGGAAAGGCGTCCCCCTTCCGCTCCCGCCTGCGAACCAGCACGCTTCTGCTCGACGCGAACGCATATCCTGCCGGTATGCGGGCAGGTGTGTTTCTCGGCTGTGGTCAGAGCGATTGGATCCATCAGCACGATGCTCGTCGGAACAACGAGATCGCCTCCGCTGGCTCCTCAACCGGCAGAGGATCAGCAAGCAGACGTGCACCTGTCCGTTGCGGACCAGATTGCGTTTCTCTTTTGTCAGAAATCCAAATGCCGGGGCTTTCTGCGATACACGCCAATTTATTGCATCGCCCGCGAGCACAAATTGCAATCAACAAGCCAAACGACACGGCAGCCCGCTCTCGTCACATCGACGCGGGCTCATCATCCGAAATCCATTCCCCCAAATCTTCACGGGGCGGTGGGCAGCTGGGCTCAGCATCCGGGCGGCACGTCCGTCCTGCGCATCCTGCGCACGCAATCCGATGATATTGCCAGGCACCATCTCGCAAAGACCAGCGAGAATCGCAAAGGCACACCGGTGCCCTCGAACCTTCGCACCTTCGCACCACCACACCTTCGCATCTTCGCACCCTCCTTCCGCACAGCGTTCACACTGCCAGCCCGCCCATCATCGGAAAGGCGTCCCCCCTCCGCCTCCGCCTGCGAACCAGCAAACCAGCATGCCAGACCGCCCCCCCCCCCCTCCCCTCGCCCGGGCACCCCCGAGCCTGCGTGCCTGACATATCGACGCACCCCCACAACGACGCCGTCCTGCGCTCTGCGCCCTCCGCCCCGGCCGGCACGGCCCACCGTCCCCCGCGGCGACCGTGCGCCCAGACCCGCGCGATCGCCCCTCGACCCTCGGGCCACGCGCGCGCGCGCCGGCGGATTGTTGGGCGGCCGGCGGCGCGCGGGGAGCAACGGTGTCTGCGATCGCCGCTGCGCCCCCTGAGGGCGCGTGCGCCTGCCTGCGTGCGCACACGGGCCGCACGCGTGTTTCCGATCGGCTTGTCGAGCGCGCCGTTTCGGGGGGTCGCGCGGTGCGTTCCGTTGTGCTGCGTTGCGTTGCGTGATCGCGCGGTGCGTTCCGTTGCGTTGTATTGCATTGCGCCCTGCGCAGCGATGGTGCGCCCGGGCTTGCGGCTGGGATTCGGGAACTTGGGGCACGCGCGCTCCGTCGCTCCGCCGCCTCGAGCGGCGCGAGCGGGGACGGCGGGGAGGGGGGAGGCAGAGATGGAGGGGGTGCGCGACGGGGCGGCGCGCCTGCCCGCGCCCCGGCCCCAGGAGCGGCGGGGTCGGCGTGCGTGCACTCGAGCCTCGACGCCGCGTTGCGCGTTGCGCTCTGCGGTCCGTTGTCCAGCTCGTCACTCCTCACTCGTCAATCGTCAATCGTCACACACAAACAAAACAAAAAATCAGATCCGAGATCCGGGTCCTTCCCCTCCTCCCCGCCGGCGGCACGAATCCAGTGTCCAGTGCGCACGATCCTCAGGGGCGGGTGGGGGCGGGGAGGGGGGCCAGCACGCGCTATGCACGGGCACGGGCACGAGCCTGAGGCCCGGGCTCCGGACTCCGCGGGGCGGCCCACGAGACGATCGACGATCGACGCTCTGTGCGAGGGGGCGGGACGCCGTGGAGCTTTGGCCCCAGGCCGGCGGGCTGCGCTGCACGCGCTGGGCTGGGCTGGTAGGCGGGGTCGGTGCGGCGCGGGCGCGGGCGCGGGGGATGGAGGATGGTGCGTTGGTGCGTTGACGCGTCCCCTCTCGTCCGGGGCCCGGGTGCTGGAGGGCCTGTGCGCGCCGTGCGCGGCCGGGCTGCTTCTGCTGTGGAGAGGGCGGGCGCTGGCGACGCGGGGGAGGGGGGAGGGGCGCGGGCCAGGATGGGGCGGTGGGAGGGGGGGACTGGAGGCGGGGCGCTGTGTCCGCGGATTTGTGAATGTGTGGGTTTGCGGATTGTGGATTTGCGGATTTGCGGGCGCGAGGCCCCACGACGCTGCTCGCGCTCGACCGCGCCGCGCGCAGCACGGCGGGATCACACTAATCGCGGTCCTGTAGACAATGCCCTGCCTCCGTACCACCGGCAGTCGACTCGGGCGCACGCATACGCGCATGCATACATACATACGTACATACATACATGCATGCAACTGAGATCCCGAGCCGTGCGCGCCGTGCCGCAGCGCAGCGCATATCACGCAGCCTCGCAGGCAGTCCAACCTCCACAGCGCGCGCGTCGGCCAAGTCGCGCACAGCGCACACCCGCCTGGCGCGGCGCGCCCCCGAGCGCGGGCGCGTCGGGCCACGTGCGCGCGGGCGGCGCCAGGCACCCGGCGGCCGTCCGCCCCCGGGTTTTGCTCCCCTTCCTTTCGCCGCCTTCTCTCTTGGGCCGTCGGCTTTCACTTCCGCTTCCGCTTCCGGCACGGCCGGCACGCGGCACGCGGCGCAGCCCGATCGCTGGAGGGGGCAGGGGGTCCGAGGAGGCGCGGGCGTGCCGGAGGCCGGATCATGGCGGCGCGCGCGGGACGGTGGCCGGCGGGGCTGTGTGGTGCGCAACGCCGCGCCGCGCCGGGATCGGGTTCGGGTTCGCGGCGGGGGGTGCACTTTTGTATTTTGTGGACTGAACTGGGTTGGAGGGTAGGTACGGGCGGGGCGCTGGGTGTGTACGCGGTGCGATATGGAGGATGGTAGTACACGATACGATACGGTACGATACGCAGTGCTGGGCTTGTCCGAGCAGTCGTGTGCCGGTGCGGCGAGCGGCGAGCGGGGGGGACGGCGTGGGCTGCGGTGCGGTGCAGCGCGCGGGGCTGTGGTGATGGGGAGGGAGGCGCCGGGTGCCTTGGCTAGGGCGGATTCGCTGCGGGGATGGGGCGGCGCGAAGAGAAGAGAAGCGGCTGGAGATGCGCGCGAGATGGATGTGCGCCGGCGGACGGGGTCAGTCCTGGCGGGCCCGGTGTCTGTTGGTGGGCTGCTGGCGTGGCGTGATGATTCCTCCTGGGAGAGTGCGACCTGGGAGTGCGCGGCCTGGGAGTGCGACCTGGGAGAGTGCGTCCTGGGAGAGCTCATGGGAGAGTGCGAGGGCAACGTGGTCGGTAGGCGCGCCGGAGGAGGAGGAGCGCCTCAAAGCAGCGCGGGGAGGGAGGGAGCCCTCGACTTGCCCCGGCCCCCTTCGCTTTCGCTTTCGCTCTCGCCTCTGCTTTTCGTTTGCTCCCCTAATAGTCCCGTACCCGTACGCCCCGCGAGCAGCACGCCCGCGGTAATCGCCCCTGCCCCTATCGCACATATTCCTGATAATCCGCGCACGACGCTCGCCACTTACTGGCACGCCCGCCGCGTGAACGTACACCCCGCTTGCCCATCACGCCCATCACCACCACCATAATGTGCGTCCCCCCGCCCACCCGCCAGCCGTCCCTCTGACCCCGCCCAGTTATAGCCCCCACCAGCCCAGCTCACTTGCGCCCCACGACCAGCGCACGCTAGCCGCCTCGTCCGTCTTCAGGTGAGCACACCCGCGTCGCTCGCCCCGCCCAGTGCACCCACCCCGCCGCCAGGTGAGTGCGAGCGCCGCCGCTGCTGCTGGAGGAGGAGGCTGACCGCGGCCCCGGCGCACGCAGCCCAGCGACCGATCGGTGCGATCTCTGCGCGAGTGCACGCCGCACGCCGTCTGGTGCGTCCGTTCTGCCCTGCTCGCCCGCCCGCACCGTCTCACCCCGTCCCTTTCCCGTCGTCCCTTCTGTCGCTGCCCCCGCCCACGCCCGCCCCCTCGCCCGCCCTCGTCCCTTCTTTCGTTGCCCCCGCCCGCCGTGTGCCGCCCGCCTGGGTTGCTCCCGCCGCCCCGATCGTCCGTGCCGTGCGCCGCCGCCCCGGGCTCGCATCTCGCATCGACGCCCGTTGCACATCCCGCATCGCACATCGCACATCGCACATCTCCCACATACACACATACACACATACACCTCCCCCGCACATCCCTCCCTCATATCCTCTTCCTTCTCCCGCCCTCCCTTCCCTTCTCTCCCCTCCTCTCTCCCAGCCCAGCCCACCGCCCATCAGGTGAGCCCCCCCGGCCCAGCCCAGCCCAGCCGCTCACCGGCCCACCCAGCGCTCAGCGCTCAGCGCTAAGCACGCGCCCGACCCGTACGTCCCCTCCTCACCCAGCCCAGCCACAGCTAACCCGCACCGCCCCTTCCCCTCTTCCCCTCCCTTCCCTTCCCTTCCCTGCCCCCTCCCTTCCCTTCCCTGCCCCCTCCCTTCCCTTCCCCTGCCCCCTCCCTCCCTTTCCCCTCCACCACCTCACCGCCTCTCGCCGCATCACCGCCCGCCGCCCGGATCAACCCCCTCCCCCTCCCCCTCCCGCCCCTGCATCCGCTCCTGCTCCTGCTCTCAGCGGCCAGATCGGACTGGACTGCAGCTCCATCGGACCGCCTGCACCGCACCGCGTAGCGGGACAGCCCACGCCCAGGTGCGTCCGCCGCCGCCGCCGCCGCCGCGCCGGCGCAGCTGATCGCCCCGGCCCAGCGTAGCGCCCTCCGGAGCCCCTGCCCGGCACACGCCCGTCCACCGCGCGCCCGTCCGCGCTCGCTAATTGTGCGTCCCTTTTCTGCGTCCGTGCCCTTGCCCTTTCCCTGTTCGTGCCTGTTGCGTGTTGCCTTTTGCATTTCGCCTTTTGCCTCTTGATTCGTGATTCGTGATTCGTGATCCTGCCTCTCGCCTCTTGATCCTTCGTCCGCCCTTCCTCGTTCTTCGTACTGCGTTCTTCGTTCTGCGTTCTTCTTTCGACGGTCTTCGCGCTCCGTTTGGACATCTGCGCCGGGCCGCCCAGCTCGCCCGCACGCGCACGCGCACGCCTGCGCTCTCGTATTTCGCACTTCGCACTTCGCATTCCGTCCACGCTTCGCACTTCGCATTCCGTCCGCACTTCGCACTTCGTCTCCGGCCTCGTGCCCGTGCCCGCGCTCCGTGCCCCGCGCCGCTTATGCTCACCCGCCCGCTCCAGATTGCCACGACCCCCCTCTGAGTATCTCCCACACCCTCCACCCTCCACCCACCATCTACCACCATCTACCACCATCTACAACCATCTATTATCATCTACCACCATCTTCCATTACCCCTACCCAACTCCACGACTCATCGCCTGCCCTACCCTACGCACGCCTAAGTCCACCACCCACCCCCGCCTAACACCTACGCAACACCTACGCAATACGCAACACCTAACACCTACGCAAAAACCCCGCCTAATGGACCCCCACGCACACGCCCACGCCCACTCGATGGCCTCGCTCGTCGCGCAGCACCACCTGCTCGACCCCGCGCACCACCCGCTCCCGCAGCACCAGTACGCGCACCCGCAGCAGCACCACCCGCAGCAGCAGCAGCAGTACCAGCAGCACGGGTACGGGGCGAACGCACAGCACGCACAGGGACAGCACGCTCAGCACGCACAGAACGCACCGAACAGCCAGAACGGGCACCCGCCGCCGCCCTCGCCGTCCTCCTCCGCGTCCGCGCGCTCGTCCCCGCGCTTCGACGAGTTCGACTTCCCGTTCGACCCCGCGCGCCCGCACGCGCCGCACGCGCTGCAGATCGCGACGGGCACGCCGCCGCAGGAGCACGAGCCCGAGGAGGAGACCGCGCACCCGCTGCGCGCGCCGCCCGCGGCGTCCGCCCTCTCGGCGTCCGCGGCGGGGCCCGAGTCGGGCCTGATGCAAGGCCAGGGCCACGGTCAGACGAGCCAGATTCAAAGCCAGGGCCACGGTCAGAGCCACGGTCAGAGCCAGATCCAAAGCCAGAGCCAGAGCCACGGTCAGAGCCAGGGCCAGGGGCAGGAGGAGGACGAGCCGGGCGCGTCGATCCTCGCGGACCTGACGGGCGGGGGCGGCGGCGCGGGGTTCGGCGGGCTGTCGCGCGCGCTGACGCACGGCGAGCGCGAGCTGCTCGCGCACCTCGAGCGGCTCAAGTTCTTCCTCGCCACCGCGCCCGCGCGCTGGTCCGCCTCGACCCTCTCCCAGCCCCTCCCATCACACTCGCAGCCCCTCCCATCACACTCGCAGCCCCTCGCTCCACACTCGCAGCCCCTCGCGCACGACGCGCACGCGCACGCGCACCCCGCGCTGAACCGCTTCCTGCTCCCGAACGCGGAGTACGTCTCGTGCGTGCTCTGGGGCGGGCTGTACCACATCACGGGCACGGACATCGTGCGCGCGCTCGTGTTCCGCTTCGAGGCGTTCGGCCGGCCCGTGCGGAACATGAAGAAGTTCGAGGAGGGCGTGTTTAGCGACTTGCGGAATCTGAAGCCGGGCGTGGATGCGTGCTTGGAGGAGCCCAAGGTGAGTCGCGTTTGTGGTTTGGGTGTGGGTGCGGGGCGCACGATGGCGGTGGGGTGGCGAGCGGGCGGGCGGGCGGGCGGGTAGGACGGGGTGGGCTCGCTGGGTGCGCCCGCGCCCGGAGCACCGGTCCTGGGTGGGCTCGTGCGCGCGCGGGGCCTGCGAGCCCGCCTGCGAGCTGTAGTGGTGGCGATCGTGTGGCGCCCCAGAATCCGATGACAGATCCGCTGACCCGCGTCTTTCCCCCTCTCCCCGCAGTCGCCGTTCCTCGACCTGCTGTTCAAGTACCAGTGCATCCGCACGCAAAAAAAGCAGAAGGTGTTCTACTGGTGAGTCCCGCGTCTGCTCTGTCTTGCTGCGGCCCGGGTGCGCGACGGTGCGGCGATGCTGCCGTGCGCTTTCGCCCCTTGCGCTGCGCCGGCCCCTACGCTGCGCTGCGCTGTGCAGCCTCCATTCCTCGCTCGCCCTGCCCTGCCCTACCCTGTCCTGTCTATCCTCCTGCCGCCTGCGCAGCGCAGCGCGCCTCCCTCCCATCATTCCATCACCATCACCGGCATCAATCACCCACCCACCCACCGCCCCGGCCGCTCCGATCGCACTCGCACTCGCACTCGCAGACGCTGACCGGCCCCGTGCACAGGTTCTCCGTGCCGCACGACCGGCTGTTCCTCGACGCGCTCGAGCGCGACCTCAAGCGCGAGAAGATGGGGCTCGAGTCGACGACCGTCGTCGTCGGCGAGCCCGCGCTCTCGTTCACGTACGACCCGAAGCGCTCGCTGTACGAGCAGTTCTGCCGCGCGCAGGGCGTCGCGGACGGCGAGGGCGAGCTCGAGGCCGCCGTGCGCCGCGCGGACGAGGACGCCGCGGCGACGGAGGAGTCGTCCGCAGACGAGTGCCAGGAGGACCGCAAGCCCCGCGCGCGCCAGCCCCGCGGCGCGGCGTCGCCGTTCTTCGCGATGTTCAGCCTGTTCGAGGGCTCGCCGACGTACAAGCAGCGCCGCAAGAAGGTCGGCAAGGGCGTGCGGCGCTCGCCGGGGCCCGGCGCGCCGGACGAGTTCGCGTACGGCCCCGCGCGCGCGGCGGAGCCGCAGGTGGACCGCTTCGGGCGCGACACGAGCCGGCTGAGCGCGGCGGACATGTTCCTCGCGCAGGCGCGCGGCGACTTTGGCGCGCAGAGCAACGCGGACCTCGCCGCGAGCCAGAAGGAGCGCCAGCGCCATGCGATGGAGCTCGCGGGCAGGCAGAAGATGCCCTTTGTGCCGGGCGCATCGAGGGCGGGCTCGGCGCTCGTGCAGGAGATGCGCTATGCGCCCCCCGGGATGATGATGCCGGGCCCTGCGACGACGACCGCGACCGCGATGGCGGCGACGCAGCCCGGCGCGGGCGGCCAGCAGCATGTGTACCACCAGATGCAGGACCGCGCGCGCGCGCCCGTCGAGCAGCGCCATAATACGTACCCGATCATGAACGGCTTCGCGCAGCACCCGCAGCACCCGCAGCACACGCAACAACAGCACCAGCAGCTCCGGGCGAACACACATCCGTACGGCGCGGGCGACATGGGGATCCAGCCGGGCTGGGCGGCGCCGGACGACGGCGCGCTCGCGCGGACCAAGGCGTTCGTGTGCCCGCTGTTCTCGTGCGGGCGCATGTTCAAGCGCATGGAGCACCTCAAGCGGCACCTGCGCACGCACACGCTCGAGCGGCCGTTCCAGTGCGCGCGCTGCAAGAAGCGCTTCTCGCGCTCGGACAACCTCAACCAGCACCTGCGCACGCACGCGCGCGCGGACGCCGGCGCGGGCGCGGACAGCGCGCCGGAGAGCGAAGCGGACGAGGCGGACGACGGCTTCGCCGCGATGCAGGACGTCGAGATGTGCGCGGTCGAGGTCCAGGGCGTCGTACACGACGTGCCGGGAGACGAGGAGGGCCTCGTCGTCACCAACGGCCAGGTCCAGCCCGCGCTCGCCGCCACCCCGCCCGCCATCGACGGCCTCGACGACGCCCAAGACGTCTTCTACGGCGACAGCATCGCGCAGCTCGTCCGCGGCTCGCCCGAGCAGAGCCCGTACCTCGCCGCCGCGGCCGCGGCCGCGTCCCCGGACATGGGCTGGGGCGCCGCGCGCGCGCAGGTCAGCCCCGCGTTTGCGCCCGCGAGCATGCCGAACCCGCGCATGCTCGCGTCGTACCACGGCAGCTCGGAATACGTCACCTCGATCTCGGCGCCCTCGCACAAGCTCACGTTCGACCACGCGTCGCTGTACCCGCCCGACCTCAACATGAACGGCCCGGGGCCCATCCGCCGCCACCGCAGCGCGACGCCGTCCATCTCCAAGTACGGCGAGACGATCCGGCGGCCGTTCTCCGCCGCGGTCTCGGACCAGCCGCCCGCAGGCCGCGCGTACCACCCGTACGCGCTCGCGGGGCACCACCCCGGCGTGTCGCAGTCGGCGGACAGCAGCCCCGCGGCGTTCTCCGTCCCGCTTGGGTACGACGCCGGCCCCCCGGAGCAGCGCCCCGGCATGCACTCGCGCTCGAGCTCGAGCGGCGGGCTGCAGGAGCAGATGCACCAGATGCTCAACCTCGAGCAGCTCGAGCCCGAGGCGCTCGCGTACGCGCACGACCCCGCCGCCGCCGCGCAGGCGCAGGCGCTCTCCGAGATGTACCGCACGGACTCGCCGATGCAGTACCCCGCGCCGGCGCACGACGCGTACGAGCTCGAACTTGCGCGGCAGAGCGGCGCGCAGATGTCCATGAACGGGATGTACGCCATGATGCCCGACGCGCAGGCCGCGCAGTACGGCACGCATGCGCTGCACGCGCACGCGGGCTTCTACGCGCCAATGCAGGGCGAGCCGCACCCCGTCTCGATGTGAACCCCCGGACCCGACCCTACTCCGCGACAGTAATCGTACCCTAGACCCTCCTAATATCGCATTCGCTTGGCCGGCTGTGGAAGTCCTTGCTGTATCAAATGTCCCGTTTCTTGCTATCAGTAACGCCCCATCATTGCCACCATACACTATTGCATCCCGCCATAGGCGGCCCCGCTGATGATATACTGACTTATTCGCTCCGCATAATGCCCGCGCTAGACGCGTTTGTTCGCGCGTATGTACTTACTTTTCGCCGTATATTCTTCCCGTGCATGCTCCTATAGCCTATAGTCCCTAAGACCTGCATCTACTCCCCGTCTGTCGCATCATGCCGCCGCCGTTCGCGTAGCTGTTCCAGTGTGCGTTGTTATTCCGCCGAGCCTGTAATGGCCCTTGTGTAGCTACATCGAATGTGATCGGTCTCTTAGAGCACCAGCATCCTTGGGCACGCGCGTCCCCCAGATTGGATAGCCCTCTGACCTCGAGCTCGGAGGTGCACCCGGGGCTGGATCGCAAAGGCGCGCTGGCCACAACCACGTGTGAGTACTGCGGCTCTTTCTGCTAACTGCGAACCCGGTTCAGTCTCGTGTTACTCGAGGCATCGCTCGCTGTCGATGGTTGCTCGCTCGGCCAGTCTATTACCGGACGGGTCGCTAGCTCTAGGAGGGTCGTGCCCGCATACTTCGGCGGCTCGTCTGTCTTCTGCCACATCCAGGCCTCGCAAGGTGAAATTCGAATACCACATATCACGGCATCTTGAGCACATCTTCACCCTTCCCGGATCACGAGCCAGCGTGCAGGCATGCTTGTTCCCTGGCATGTATAGATCCCAGCGCAGTTCAGCACCTTCTCCGAGGCCGGATCACTTCGTGGGTCACTAGGCCAAACCTTGTGGTGCCGAGCCCTGTCAGCCACACCCCGCCGATAGGCCCCGTTTAATTATATCGCGGAAGATTGGCACTCTGTGAAGGGTGACTGCGTCGTCTATCCGTCTTCTGGGAGATAGATGATCAATGTGAAGATTCCGCGAGGTGTCACTTTGCGTCAGCGAGCTGGCATCCTCGACAGCCATTGGCAATGCGAGCGGGTATACATTGTTCAGGGATCGCGCTGACGTCGAGAATATCGGCTGCAGAGATTCTTTCGACAGATGGGAGAAGGCTTCGGGAGACCATCGACTGCGCCTCGAGGGTGGCAGATTGTCTCAGGGTTATTTTCCATCTGTCCAATGCCATGGGATGGCTCCCAGGGATTCGCCAGCCTGTCAATGTCGGCCATCCAAGACTCCTACATCAGGGTGCCGCCGGCGACGTACACACTTCTAGGCTTGCTACTCATTCGTATAGGGCTGTGCTCATTCGGTTGCGATCCTGCGGCACTGCTTGCATTGTTGCGAACAATCCACGTCTCGGGGGATACAGATACATACTCCTACAGCTCAAGTACAACACAGCTTCGAGACGGACAGACATGGGAAGCGTACAAACTTTACGAGTCATTCCGAGCCTTCGGTTTTCTCATACATTCAATTGATCTTCGTGCTCTCGATGTTCCAGTATTCTTGCGCGTAATCTTGTATCGCACGATCCGAGCTGAACTTGCCCATCTGGGAGGAGCATATCAGTCAGCTGCCGTCCTTCGCTCCGCAAAGATTCATATACCTTGGCAGTAGTCCTGATACTCTTCTTGATCCATTCGACACGATCCTGATATGCCTCATCGACCATCTTCAGGGCCGCGATATCTGCAATGCGTAGTTGGTTCATTATCTTCCCGTTTGCACCTTCTGTCACTTACAAGAATCGAAATCTTCCGTCAAAAGGTAGTAATCGGTCTGCCGGATGGTGTTGAGAAGTCTGCGGAGCTAATGAGTGGAGCTGTTCCTAAGGACATCCGTAACACCCACGGCTCGTAGACCCCGCCGTCGCCAAAGCGACCCGCCGAAATCTCGTTCAATACATTGGCCAAGGCAGGGCACTTCTCCTCGATGGGTACGGGATGATACATGTGTTGGTACCGAAGGTCTTCGACAGCCGGTGTCAGGTGACCGAAGAAGACTGTCGGAACGTCATCAGAACTTTAGGACAACAACAGGCAATCCAGTACTCACAGACGTTGTTCTCCCCGACTTCCTCAGCAATCTCAATGTTCGCACCATCTTTTATAACGTCAATGAATGCCTAGATACAGGCGGTAGAGCAACGGTACTGACCAACAGTGCCTAAGAGCAGGCCTCCATTGAGACAGAACTTCATATTCGATGTGCCGGATGCTTCCGTCCCCGCAGTAGAGATGTGTTGACTGATGTCCGAAGCAGGGATCAATACCTCGGCGAGTGACACAGAGTAATCAGGGAGGAAGTAGAGGCTGAGGAGATCCTTAGTCTCGGGATCCGCGTTGAGGATACGAGCAGCGTTGATAATAAGACGAATGGTCTGCAATCCAACATCTCAGCAGATAGCCCTCAAGACACTGCGAATATGCGCACGAGCTTAGCGATGTAGTCTGAGCAGATTGTCAGCAAAGCAAAGTGCATGATATTTTTGGGACTTACATCCAGGTGCAGCCTTGCCGGCGAAAAAGACGACTTTCGGATTGACTTTCTTTCTCTCCTCGGGTGTCATGGCCTTCAAGGTCAGATACCTCTGAAAAAAATCAGACACAATGTTCCTTCGCGAAATGTTTGAACGAACATGAATGACACCCATGATGTTCAGAGTTTGACGCTGCAATACTGTCAGTCGAATTCCCGAGGCCTCGATGAACCAGTGTACCTTGTACTCGTGCAGACGCTGTATCGAGAAAGTCAGTGAGAAACTGAACAATAGTCAGGTGCTCGAACGCAACAGACCTTGATCTGGACATCAAACATTGCGTTCGTGTTAATGCGAACGCCCAGGATATTTTCAACATAATTAGCAAGGCGCTCTTTGTTACTTTGCTTCACCACCGCCCATTTCTTCTCGAAGACCGGGTCATCGACGAATTTGAGCAGGCCCTGAGTCCCGACGTCAGACTCAGCAGACGTGGAGGCGAGTGAAAAGACAAGGAATTGACCTCCAACTTGTAGAGATCCTTGAGGAAGGTGGCCTTCGGGATCCCAAGAGTCTCGCTGATCAAGCTGCTCAGACCGGGGTTGCACTATGTAGATTGTCAGAAGACCATCGTATTAGTAGTCATGAATACTCACCTGGTCCAGCCAGCGACGAGGGGTGACTATCCGATGGGATGTGAACTGAGGCCTATGGTATGTGAGAAATTACACATACTGCCATTGGTTACGTTGGAGAACCTAACGAAAACCCGAGATGCGTGTCAACCCAGAGTGAGTAGCCATACAATCTACACTCACTTGCTGACACCGTAGAAATCGACGAAGTCCTTCATGATTGTGATCCTCACGAGCTCGCTGTGCAGCTAGATTATTGTACATATTCGCGTAAGATGGTGAGTTAACGATTGTGTCCTAAAAATGACATACTTCGGCGACACCGTTGACCTTACGGCTACCTGTGAACATAACAGGTTTGTTCAGGACATGTAAATTCGAGCTTACAAAAGAGACGGAAATTCACCGATGCACGCGAGGTTCGCCATACGGATATTCTGGGGGAAACCCTCTGCACGAATATGAACTTTGGATCACGGCAGTTTGTGATATCGCACTTACCCTCAATGAGAGACATCCGCGCAAGCTTCTCCCGATCGCCGGGGAACATCTTCTCGACGGCTAGGCAGGCAACTCAGTATGTTTGGGGAGCAGTGTGTGTGTGTGTGTGTGGAGTATACCTTGCAAGAAGATCCTGGTATTCGCCAAAGTCTTGATATGAACTCATGCGCATACGAAGTTGCATCTCACTTACATATTCTAGCAAATAGCGCAGAAAAAGAAATGTTGTGAGCACGCAGAACTCGAATGTCCAAGCATTTCGACATACAATGTCGAAAATGATCTGCATATGCCTGTGATGGGATGATGCCGGTCAATATCAATCAATCAAATCGCTGGAAATTCTTCGTACCTTGGGAGCAGATTCTCCATCAATGGTACGGGCCATTTCTGTCATGATACACCTCAGAACAGCAAGTTCGACGAAGATATCACTACTAGTACCTCGAGCGCTTCCTGTGGAAGACGTCAGCAAATCAAAGGCGCAGATGTAGTAAAATGCACGGACCGGAAGAACGGTATGGTTTGTGAAGAAGAACGTGTTGGTTACAATTTGCCAAGCTGTGTCCCACGATAAATCCTCTTCGTCGACCAAGATGCGCATCAACTCCGGGATGGCAAGGGTCGGGTGGGTCTACGCAAATTCGGTCAATAAAGCTAACGCGTAAGACACGGTAGTACCAACATCGTTTAGCTGTATTGCCACATCTGCAACTGAATCAGCCCGTAGATTGGTTGACAAGAACGATAAGAACGTACAGTCGGGGAACTCAGTCAAGGGTTTGTCCAGGTTCTTGAAACGCCGCACAATGTCCGCGAGGCTGGCTGCAGTCCAGAAGTACTGCTGCTTGAGACGAAGCTCCTTTCCGACTGCACGCAGGGTCACATCAACATCTAGTGGTGCCAAAGGCGATCACTGTGTGGACTCACAGGTGGTGTGGTCATTCGGGTAGAGCACAGACGTGATAGCCGCAGCGCTGTTTGAAGACTCCACAGCGCGTTCGTAGTCTCCCGCTACACCGAACCCATCAGCATTGGTCTCAGGCCGCATCTAGTCACCCGTCACTTACCGTTGAAGCTCTGCAAATCAAACCCACGCTTCGGCTTGCTCTCCCAAAGACGTAGGTTGTTCGTGCTCTTGGTGTCATAACCGGGGATCATCACGTCGTAAGCCATCGCAAGGACCTCCTGTCCGCCGCTCCAGAGAGCCTTCATGTTGTCAAGGCGCTCCGCATGCCCGTAGAACCGCACCTCGTACGTGACATCTAGACGAGGGAGCTCCCAGGGGTTATCGTGCTCCAGCCACGGGTCGGGTGCCTCTAGTTGGCTCCCATCGGGTCCAATGAGCTGCTTGAAGATTCCTGCAGTGTTCCATCGGCATACAGTCAACAGCGGTACCGCAGCAGGTCAGACGAACCATATTTGTACCGCAATCCGTAGCCCCAGACCGGAAGCTCCTGGGACGCGGAGGAGTCAAGGTAGCACGCAGCCAACCGACCGAGACCGCCGTTGCCCAGTCCTGCATCACGCTCCTGCTCGAGAAGGTCCTCGAGGTTGAACCCGAGCTTGTTGATCCCATCAGAGTACTGCTCCTTGAGTCCTAGGTTCAGAAGCGCATTGTCCAGCGTACGTCCCATGAGGAACTCGAGCGAGAGATAATAGGCACGCTTCGGTCCGGTGCGCGAGTAGTGCAGTTGTGTGTCATTCCAGTTAAGCTAGGGGAGGAGTTTAGTACAGGAGGAACCAGTGGAGGAGAGTAGCGCTCGACATACAATGAGGTCGTCGCGTACGGAGAGTGCAGCAGCTTGATAGGCACCGAGGTCGTCGAGGTTGTAAGCCTGGCGAGCCAGGGAGGTGTGGACATGGTTCACGACAGACTTCGTGATAGCAGGAACGTCTGTTCACCGGCGCCAAATTTAGTAAAGGCATGCTCGTGATGTCGAAGTGCAGCTCGGTGTCTGCCATTTGGGCGACAAGTGCGTAGATTGCCGAGGGCGACGACGAACGCTGTGATCTCGTCGAGACCCCGTCGGATCCGCAAATACAATCCCACATTCATAAATGTTGCAACGGGATGTCTTTACGTCTTACCCCGCATACGCAAGCGGGGATCGAGGTAAGCGAATCTGATTTGCCGACTCACCCTTGTGCAGCGGCGGGATGCTCGACCGCCATACGGTCTCGTCTCCTCGCAACCATTTTTCCTTGCCTTGCTCGTCCGTCTCAGGTGTGTAGCCTGCATATAGTGAATGACATCACGCATATAAGTACCACGACAGCGAGCAGCCTGTGCGTCAACTTGCCCGTGAGCGTCCGAACGTGCCTGCGCCCCCGCTTAGGAGGGGGCTTTCCGATGCTGCTCGGGTCGATGGTGGAAGTCATCGCGGGCTAGCCAAGAGCTCAAGAGCTCAAAGGTGGGGCTAGGAGATGGGTGCTCTCCCTTGCTCATTGACAGCTGATGTCGACCCTTCTTATACGACCCCGGTTAACGAAGTTCTAGATGGCGAGGAGCGCAAGTGATCATGAGGTCACGTTTCGCAGGCACGACGGACTGGGCACCGAGAGGCACCGAGCCCTATTTCAGTGTTCTACAGCCAACCCTGTTCCGAACAATACAAATTCATTGACCTCCTAGAGCAGCTAAACAGTCCACCCCCGGACTCAATTCAATTTCGAAGGCATCGCCTGCTATTGTGGCGGGACGATGTACGTGCAAATGAGGAGCTCTGAGTGGCCCGTGATGCTACATGCGGCGACTTCTATTACGCTTCAGATGGGCAACAGTACAATCATCTTTCGAGATAGAACTGAGGATAGGCGCAGAGATAACCACGAGTATGTGACTAAGAAACGGGAGAGGGTGAAGGAACGCACCATTCGACCCCCTTCTGTGTCGAAGTTCGGGATGCGGGACGCGTAGAACGGATGCATTCGCCGGGGTTGCTATTCACGTCTGCGACGAGCAACCGACGATGGCCCCCAGGGCCGACTCGTGAATACGATGTTGACTCGTCGTTCATCATGCCAGTCGACTCAACAGTCGATTGCGATTACATTTCACGCTAATTTCGCCGCCAGCTATTCTACTTAGCTTAAGATACCATAAATTACTAATAATCAAAGCCGCCTGAAATTTAGCCGCCTGTTCTTGGAGGCCCGACTTTCGCTCAGTAGAACTTGCAGCACTGATAGTACTGACTGTTCCGACACCTGCCCCCTGCTTCTTCCTTAGGCTTACTGTGAAAATGTTCTGCACACGACAGTCCCCCTTGGGTATGAAAAGTCTGCTTTCTTGCTCATGCACACGAGCTGGCCCCTCGCGATACCTTCCCGCGGAAGCCAGTAGCTCTCGCAGGTTGCGTGAGAGGCTTGCACCTCGAACCCCCTCAAAATGTCCTGCCACTCGTCGATACTTCCATGAAGAGGCTCTTGATTCAAGTAACAATCTAGTGAATAGACTTTACTCCTTGCTAGAAGACGCGCCACCGCCACTACCTTACGTTGCAGATGTAGTGGAAGACGCAGAAATGTTCGAGCTCCTCAACGAAAGTGCCACCAGGCGGAGTCCGAGGGAGAGGGCGGAAATAGAAGTTCGATTCAGGAAGATGACGACGCTTTTTGTTGGCCATGTTCATAGCTGGGCGAGGCCCGACCAAATGAAGAACATCTTTGACAGGTTTGGTCCCATCAAGCTGTCGTGGAGTGCGTGTTTTTGTTCGCCTGGCGACAGCAGAATTGTTCTAACGTTTTTTCAATCCGTCATCATAGAGACATACTCGAACGGTCAGAACGCGACATTCGCAATAGTAGGATTCCAGTCGAATGCTGCGCTACGTGCCTGTGTGCACGCGTATCTGTGCAACCGCGGGCTATTCAAAATCAATGACTATCCCTTACGCCTCGACCTCACAACCGACGACAGGCAACTGCCAACTGTTATTCCCACCGACGGAGTGCATGTGGGAGGCTTCCGGGAGCCAGTCAGTGAGGAGGCGATCAGGGGGGTCTTTAGCAAGTTTGGAGAGATCGTTTCCATCACGAGGCATCCATCTTGGGAGAAGATCGAATCAGGAGAGTACGAGGGACCAGTGACCATGGTGCCCGCGGAGAATGACTGGGTGCATATCAAATTCTCATCCATACGTGAAGCTATGGCGGTCGTAGAAGCGCAGGAGCGGTCTCGCCTCACAGTAGGGGATAGCCGCGTATGGGTTGCCTCCCAGAACCAAGAATCTATCGCTGTTCATGATTTCAAGAGAGAGAAGGAACCCACAGACACACTCTGGGTAGGCCGATTCGTTTGTCCGGAGGAAGATACCCCGTCCGCGGCAGAGCTCGCGCACATGATGCGTCTCGAGGAGCCAGTCAAGCAGATTCAGTTCAGTACGTAATTTTACTTCTCGTCCCCTGTGTGTAATGCTCAATCGTCACCGGTAGACCGCTCGAGGGACGGCCTATACAGCTATGCGAAGATAACTTGTTTCTCGATCGAGCAGGCCCAGGATATCTTCGACGAGCACAAGAGACGACCGTTTCGAATGGACCAGCGGACGCTCGTCGTCGACTGGTCGCACCAAGCAGCCCCGCGCGAGCCCTCGACACTCCTTTGCATCCCCGGCTTCAATGGGGACCGCGTGGAGCTCAAGCGTGGGTTCGGCAATCTCGAGCCATACATCTTGCGCATCGACACACGTACGTCCTTCTGCACTAGCCCTCGATGAGTGACTGACTCATGCTCCTACAGCGCAAGGTCGCCTGCAATGGGGCGCATACGTCGAGTTTGACACCCTCGAGCACGCAGAGGAGGCCATGCGCCGGTGTTCCACGCTCCCCTTCCGGAACAGCCACGGGCAGATCATCCGCCCAGTGTACGCAGTGCAGCGCGAGCGCTGGTCGGACCTCCTGAACGACCGGCAGGACAGCGAGGCCGATGAGAGGGACTTGAACGACTCGATGTGGGGCCTCCGCACGAATAGCGAGGCCGCGACGTGGGGCCAGAAGGAGAGCGAGGACGCGGCGTTTGGCCTAAAGGACTCGGGCGCGTCCCTCCGCAAGCGCTCGATCTCGTATGGGTCGGACTGGGGAGGGTCACAGAACTCGCCTGAATACAAGGTCAATAAGGGCTTCTTGACAACACTCCCAAAGCCGATGGACTAGGGCAACCAAGGGTGGATATTGATGTCGATAAGGAAGACACTGGTGTAGCCGACTTCGTACAGAGGAAAGCGCCTATGGTCTAGTAGCGTCACAGTCACACACGTACTGATATGCCACTGCTCGTGTTTGCAGATGGGACAACCGCCTTCGCTTACGGCGGAGGTACTTGATGTAATATCTACTCAGTTGTACATCCTTCAATATACTTTCAATGAGAACAACTCTGCGATGCGGCAGGTGTCTTTACTGCATCAGAGGCGAAGTCTTTTGCATGGGTGCACACCTGGATGGAAGATGCTCGATTGTCCAGGAAAGTGTACTAGAGGAGATACGCATTCAATATATCACGTCGGGAAACATCCATAGTACTGGCTCTCGCTGTAGCTGTCACTAGCTAAGGCCTTCTTCGCGCTCGTTCTGTTAGTGATGAAATTAATCCAAAGTGGCTCTAGTAGTTCGACCATCTCGCGTACACTGGGCGTGAGCAGAAACATGAAGGGAGTTTGGGGAATGGCAGGAAAGTAGAAACATTGCAGCGGGGATGGTTCACTGCGCATGACATAGGACAGCGTCGGCATGTGCACGCTAGCTCAAATGTTGATCCTTTCTTTCGCATGCATATTTCTGGAGCAGAGTATTCTGACAGATGAGAACCGGTAGCAACTATGAGATTGTCGTGGGTCTAGAGAGACTTCCGACCAAGACTTGTGTCGACGGCACCTTTCACAGTGCACGTGACCGATGATTTCTGGACTTGAATTAATTAATTCTGAACCTTGCGGTAATTAACTCCCTCGAGTCGTTGCGTAGACTATGCGCCAGCGGTCTTGCATTTTCCACGTATCTCTTCATGTCTCCAGAAGTCTTCAAATATTTTAAGGCAACATCTCGCGGTCCAGGCCATTGACCTCTGTCCATCACAAACCTGTCCACTTCCCCGTGAGATGCTTAGACGCTGGCGACCTCGCTGAATGACAATAAAGCGTTATAAACGTTGCAGTGAGAATTGCTCACGAGCCTACTGCTACCGGCGCCATCGTGATGACAATAGTGCGTAAAGGTGTTGAGCAATAATCCTTCCGCACGGTTCCAGTAAGTGACTGGTATGCGTTCTCTCTCATCCACTTGCTACCGGGTGGCTCTGGCGGCCTCTATCACACTGTGCGGTCTTCGAGTTGTCGACCCCGTGTTGGCGCAGGTCCAGACGCCCTTGAATGATGGAGGGGTCTTCCACATAAGCCAAGTCCCTGCTACTAAGCCAGCACTCACTCCAGAGTTCTCTCAATGGGTTGAGGACGTCCTCGAGCGGGCGAAATTGCCTGGCGTAGCTGTGGGTGTAGTGCACAGTCCTCCTGGTGGACAATCGCAATTTGAGATGCAAGGGTGGGGGCGCAAGACGGAAGAAGGAAGTGGGTCGGACATGACACCAGACGTGAGTAATTATATTAATACATTTTGAGGTGCATGGGTCTGTGCCATGGATCGAAGGCATAACAAGTCTTCACATCCCCGGCGTTGACTGTTGAGTCATTCACCTCTGACTGATGATGGTAGACTCTGTTTGGTCTCGCTTCTGTCTCGAAAGCATTTCTTGCAACGTCAGTCGGATTACTTATGGAGGACTATGCCCATGGGCGGAATGTTACGCCTCTTCCGCCCAATGTCTCGCAATTCGACTGGCACACGAGGCTAGCTGACCTTCTTCCGGCTGAGTGGGATCTTCCTCCTGGCTCGGAGTGGACAGTTCAAAAGACAAACTTGAAGGATGCATTAGCACATGTAACCGGGATGCCTAGGTCAGGGATTTTTCGCCTTACTCCCTGGTTAATCATAGCTAATGTGCACGATAGACATGACTTCTCATATCGTGGAGGGGACACGCCAGAAGATATCGTCAAGCGGATGAGATTCCTTAGTCCGGCGTACGAGCTGCGCGAGAGATGGTCGTACAACAATATGGTATACTATGTTCACATCCGCGATCTGATCGCGCGCTGACTTGTTCGGATAGATGTATATTGTAGGGGGTCACATCATTGAGACCTACGCTAATATGACCTACCCCGAATTTGCCGCCGAGAGGATTTTCACACCGCTGAATATGACATCGACGACATTCTGGCCCGAGGAAGCTGCACTCGACGGCAAGCTGACGCAATCTTGGGAGGACCACGGGAGGCGTATTCCGTATTGGTTCACTGACGACTTTGTCAAGATCAAGGCGGCTCCTGGCGGAATCATTTCTAGTGTGGAAGACATGGTACACTGATCGTGATAGGCTAACGTGGTGCAGAAGCTTACGCGTTCGTCGATTGTCACAGGTCAAATGGCTTGCCGTCCTCCTTCATGAAGGGGTTGATCCGGCCACTAATCAGACACTCATACCAAAGTCGATTTACGACGAGATGACTCGGTCTTATGCGATCGTGCAAGATTCTGTGGATCCGGACGTACCCGAGTTGTCCGTCATGGGATACGGCATGGGTTGGTTCCGACAATCATACAACGGGCATGATGTACGCAGTATTGTGACTCTGAGAGGATTACAGTGTTAACACTGTGCGGAACTCAGATTGTCTGGCACAGTGGATCCATCCCAGGATTCTCTACCCAAGTCATGTTCTTGCCCACAGACGGGCTTGCTGTCGTAGTGCTAACCAATGCCTATCTCAAACAGGCAGCGAAGACCGCCATCGGATACCGTGTCATAGAGGATGTACTCGGCCTCCCGAGAAGAAACTGGTCCGTCGATGACTATAGCGTGTGGGTTGTCATACCATTCGGGTCTAGGCCACGTTGACAGGAGATCCATAGAGAATATACGCTTGCGAACCAAGGTAGACCCGACGACGCGTTTCAGCTCAGCGCTGACGAGTCCGAATCGCCGCTGAGCCTGGATCTGGAAGCCTATGCCGGCACGTACATCGACCCCGGATATGGCACCATCACTCTCTGCTCCCCGCGCAGTACCTCGCACTACTGTTCTCTCGTCCTCTCCGACTTTGCCTCCGTTGAAGACCTGAACACCTCACCATCAAATACCTCACTCTTTGCGTCCTGGCCGCGCGTCTGGTCTACGCACCTGCGTATGCAGCAACGCGGTGCGGACGCGTTTGGCGTTGTCGCGACCGCGCTGTTTCCGCACGGCTATGGCGCGAACACGAGCGCGTTCGAGGTGTGGGGCATAGATGACTCGACGGGCCGTGTGCAGTTTGTGGTAGAGGACGGGGGCCCGAAGAGGAGGATTGCTGGATTTGCGATGACGATGGACGAGGCAGCAGCAGCGGCGCGCAAGAGGGCAGGTGCTAAGGACCCAGAGGGGACCGCGGATGTGTACTTCAAGCGAGTGCATTAACATAACTAGCTCGGTCAGTGAGCCGTGTACTCATAGTGGATCACTTGTGTCGTTCAGACGCTTGAGTGTCCTTTCAATACAACAATGCGATGATGCAAAGCCGACTCTGTAGAATGAAGCTACTACGTAGCTCAGCAATCAGTTTCACGTGATGAACAAAGGTGCGCAAATGTTTGTTCGCAGTGGCTGCGTCCAGGCATCAGGTCGAACCTGTAGACCCCATCATCATTGCTTCTTTCTCGTACGGATCCCTGCTGGCCATCATATCATTTCACGGAGTATGATGTGTATTCTGAACGGCATCTCAACGTCGGGCCAAGACACCTTAATGAACATCACAAATAGTTGCCCACTGTGGTCCATGTATTCTCTGCAACGCAGATAAACCAATCTGTACGAAATCAACCATGAATAGAACATCACACGTAAACTTATCTAGGAAGAGTGGGTACAGCCCCGCCATCTTTGAAATCCCTCAACAAAGTGCACGGGTGAGTTTGATGAGTCGCTGCTTTGTCGGCCTCCGAGAGAGATTTGCATAACGTTGCATGTCTACTCCATGGAGCATGCTCTTTAGCACGCGGGCGTGTTTTTCAACCTCAGGGGAGTTTCGCATCTATATAGATGCCTTTTGCCTTACTTTTCGATATTCAATGGCCTCGTCATGACCTTGTCGCGCCACTCCAGCGCGTCGAATGCGCGCCAAATATTTCTTTAGTGACAGGTGAGTCGTGGGTGGAAAGGTGACGCGACATTCTTGTGATGACGTGTTCTGATGTAGTGATGGCTACAAGCTTGCTACCATTCACGTGCAAATGAGTCAGGTTTGGGACACTGGCTGGTACAGCATCCCAACTGCGCAGCACAGGGAATCTGGGGTCTTGAAATGATACCGAGAGGCCACCATTCCACACCACACTATTGCCGTTGTTATCCCTCTGCATCCTCCTATCATGACACAAAGCAGTCAGTCTGGATCTTCGCTACATAGCATTCCCGCACACGTCATTTACGCAGAGCAGCTCTTTCAACTTGGATTTGGAATGCCATTATGGATACCGGAGAGATGCTCGGACAATGGCGGCGTCCTCATAGGTGACGTCGGGTTCCTCAAAGGGGGCGGTTTCCATAGGGTGTTCAACGCCCGGCTTCCTCCTTCGCATGCATCAAACAGAGCACACGGGACACCGTATGCATTACCGGCCGAAGATGGCAACGAAACTCCCAAACATACGTCAATTTCTATTGGGAGTGGTATAATGTGCAGTGAAGGAGTTTCTCGAGGTTCTATGTGCTCCACCAAGTGAGCATCTATGCAGTACGTCTTGCTCGAACTGCTCCAATGACTCGAACTGTCCAGAGAGAATTTCACCGAGATCGAGCAACAGCTGATATGTAAGAAAGCCAAGGGTGCCATCCTCGTGCAAGAAGGTACTACTCGGTACGAACTCCCTGCATCCTCGAGTCGCACCATCGGTCGATACATGCTGCATCACTACACACACTGGCACCGCTTCGCGCGCAATTCGCTCCAACGTACAATTCCACGAGGAGCACTCCTCCTTGTCTGTGGGTGCACGCAGAGCATCCATTGCGCGATGACCGCATTCTGGGACCAGCGTGAGCCCACTGGGACCGAGAAGCTCAAGTTTCAGGCAGGACGTCACAAGGGGTACCCGTCACTTACCCCGAGGCTCTCAACGGACTCGTCAATTCAAGTAGATGTTTATACCCCTGCAAACACGCTGGCATCGGACGAGATACAGGTCGCGGAACACTTCCCGGCACCGAGGTGGACAGAAAGTCAAGAAACGCTTGTTCAACCGAAGGCTCGTTATACTACATTCGTTAATTACTACAAATTTCGATGGAGAAGCCCGGAGGACTCTTCTCAGAATCATGAAGAGATCTTGAATGACGTGTGTAGTCAGTTCACAGCCCATTCTTACCTTGAATTGAGAGCGCTCGTTCACAGGTTTATGACCCAGTAGATCAGTTGTTGGACTACATCCTCAAGGTATGTCGATTTATCGATTGCATCCTCACCGAAATCGATTCAATTGATCGTCGCATTGGCATCAGTACTCGCATGCGAGGGCAGCCGCAGCCCACGATGGAGAACTGTACGCCTTGTTAACAGTCAGTCACAACGTATGTTTTGTAAGTCCCGTTGTGTTGACTGGACGTTCTCAGGGCCGAGCGTTCCCTGAAGATTGGAGTGACTTTCTACAAGAGTTGTCGCCTTCAATTGAAGTCGATGAAGACGGCTGTTCGTTCACTTCTTGTCGATCTGATTGTATCCGGATCTGACTCTAATATCGAGGCAGTGGGGATGCTAAAGTCCGAATCCTCTGCATTCAACGGTGTAATGTCGACGATGCACTCCCTCTTTCGCCATGTCCACACAGGATCGACAACGTTCCCGGGAGAGAATCACGAGCAGCAAAATGTGTTGTGAGCTTGGAGACTCATCCGAATGGCAATCTATTTACAGGTAATCTTACAGAACCATGCATGGAAGCACAGACTGGCTTCCAAATGCGCTTGAGGAGCTCCGAACGACGCTCGGTATATCGCTTGTTTGTGCACTATACAAGAGCATCACTCATCGATCATTATTGTACCGCGACCAATCCTAGTGAGAGCAATGGCACCTGGAATGCCAGGTCTTCAGGATCCCGAAGAATGGTTTCCAGGCATATGCGACATGGCGTCATTCACCGCGTCTGGATGCAAAACCGTTATCAGGACCCTCCGAACCAAAGGTTTCAATTTCGATGCCGGTAATGTTTGCGATGAGCATGTAACAATGCGTGCGGATTATACAAACAAAGATGACTCGAGGCATAAGATCCAGCTTCAAGCTACAATGGTTGGTTCACATTGCCACTTACGCTTCTGTTACTCATTGACTTTGGGACCACAGTTATGGGCAGAGCTACTGAGAAATTGCTCAAGATACTTCTTCAGACATTGCACATCTACCTCCTTCATCCACAGCTTACGAGGGGTTTTGGCGTCAGATCACACTATACCCCTCGTACATGCCACGTTGTTAGATGTGCTCGGCAACGCAGCATTAATCAGTAAACTGAGTACGTATTCAACGGTGTTGTATTTCCGTTCCGTTGATTTGCGATTGTTTGCAGAATGGAACCGCGACGATAACTGCCCGATACAAGGGCTGTGGCGCGACATGAAACGGAGCGACCAACCTCGCATGGTATTATTGACATGATTTTCGTACTGTATCTCCGAAGTGCTCAATTCGATCATTTGCAGGGCCTCCCTTGCGACATCGGATTAGGTCTCACCCATGATCCCACATATCGCCGTGATAGTAGGATACTCGCAGATTCTCAGTCAAACACGGAGGTCATATTCAATGTGTGCGACATGGCACGCTCAAATGCCGATATGCTGTGGAAAGCATTGATGGCAGCTGACCGTGAAGACGACAACGATATGAAAACCTTGCAGGTGCGTGACGTCAACGATCCTCGAAGCAGATCGCCCTTGAAAGCTTGATGCAACATTTGACAGGCACTTTACGCAAAATGTTTCACCATCCATAGTTTCTTGAGCACGCAGGCAATGGACCAACGCGTAGCGCAGGAAGTGAGCGGGGAGGTGATCAGGGCGCGTAGGGTGGTCGCGGAGGTTCTGGATGTTTTTGGAGTTCTGGTGAGGCGACCTTGGACAATTATTTTAACTGGAGAGGAGATCGCTGTCCGTGCTCAGCACGCCATTCGGCAGATCGTTTAGAATATTTGGCGGTACCTCAGCCCCCGGCCATTGTCTAGCAGGCTACATTACTAAAATGCAGTCATTCCTATAACAGCTATGTAGCTTATTCATGAGCGAACTAGCATTGACTCATTCGAATTTGACATCTAAGCTGGAGGAGGGATGGAGACCGGGTGACCTTTCATGCGAAAGACCCCTTCTCAGGATCAACAATGCCTCTGCTTAACTGCCACCCATGTAATTACTTCAGAGACCGGTTAGAAAGGATCGAGTTACAAGACATATGTACACATAATGTACCCGGTGATGTGGACGACGATAGCGGAGTCGCTCTTACGCAGGTAGTTTCCCTTGAAGGACCACATGTGTCCTCTCAGAGTATCTTGCGCGCACTGAACATGCAGACCGAGGGAATGTGATGTACTGAGTGCCGGAAAGCAAATTTTGTGAACCTTATATTGTTATCGAAAATCGGTTCTCTCCTATATCTGCGCGCAGGCCATGCGTACACTGTCGTCGGCCTGACTAGCATGAAACCCCTCTCAAATTCATGACGGGTGTACTATCGACATGGACTTCGTTTACTGCAGCGCCCATACCACATATTGTTCAAAGCACAGACACGCTGAGGGACAGGAACATGCTTCTATCAATACTCTCCGCGAAGGAAGACTGCAGAAGAAAAATTATCTTCGTGTGGAAATGACCTCATGAAGAGGTTGCCTTGAGTATGGCTGCACCGACCTCGTGTCCTCATGTTCCACGGCGCCCACGCATACCATCGCACTCAACACAAAAGCAGGCCGCCGCAGCCAACCCGTGTGAGACCAACGATCAACCATACAGTTCTGTATGTGAACATCATCCGGAATCCCGAGAAACACGCAAGGACACACAAGAAGCGCAGCACTAGATTCGATCGCGACTGGCAGTTTCTCTCGTTCTGTGCTCGTTATGTCGATATGGAGGGCGTCTACAGTTATAGTACATCTCCGGCGTGACGGGTGCTGGCTGCCTGAAAGTATGTCCTTCAAGCTTCACCTCTGGAAGGAAAGCGCTTTTAGGTTCCTGAGCCGCTGATCCAGATATGTAGCTGCGCTTGCGATGGACCCGGTGCGCTACACAGTAATGACGGTTGGGCGACGGACCGCAGTCGGAGTCTTTGCAGAGCGTCGACTGAGAGTTCGGGAACACGGGGGATAACGTCTCCTTGAAGGCAGGGTAATGGGGTTACTACACTGAGATTAAAGACCTTTGAATGTGGTTAGAAGCGAGTTTGTTGAGCCATTGGAGAGGCGTCTAACAGGACTGGCGGGGCCGGGAGCGGGGGCAATATTGCGGCTGCGGCTCTCATGTCCGCAGGGATCCCACAACGGCTGGTGTTATTCTAGACTGATTATCATCCATCCGCAGCATCTCTATCGCTCAGAGTAACCTCGTTGCTTGCCTCTCTCGTCTTCCATTGGCCGCCCGTCCGAACCTCGGAGCGCATTTGACCCCGCTCGACGTCGCATATATACGACCACCCTCGTCTACATAAACGCCATGGTCGTTATCGACGAGAAGATGATGCTGCCCCCTCCGCCACCCTACGCCGACTCTGGGCCAGTCAGTCCACCACCCTTCCCAAGCCAGGCGTTCCGTGAGGCCCCAGCACTGGGAACACTGTCCCCACACATCTTGCTGCGCATCGTATACGAGGTTTTTCCACAGGGCCGGCCGCAGGGGCAGCGGAAGATGTTGTACTGGATGAGCTCTTCATTGAGGCTTGTCAATAGAGCTTTCTTCATCGGTGAGTCTATTTGGTGGATCAATCCGGCGCCGTGAGACTTGCAGATAGCCGTGTGCACAGGCGAGAGCGAGAGGTTAGGGAGCGATCTGCGTATTGTAACTGCATGGGCTAAGCTCTCCGTTGCAGTTCTTACGTTGAGCTGTTCTCTCTGCTCAGTGAACCATTCCACTTGCGTGTCTTGTGCGCAGTGGCTCCATGTATTCACAGACCGCGGAGATGAGTACCACGGTCACTGGCACCTCCAAGGATGACGTGTGGGGATGGTGCAATCATCTTCGGTTCTCAACTGTCCAACAGTGCGACCTGACGTCCCGATGCATCCGGAATGCGTGGTTACACGCCTGACAGCAGTCGACCGATGATAATTGTTAGAGGCCGCTGCTCCTAGTGGAACTAGTAGATCTGTGGTCTCGGCATGCATTTCAGATGAACCGCGACACACGGCACCGTCGAGCTAGGATAGCGCGTTCTTTCTAGCGTATTGACTCTTTCTCAGCATGCATGCACGTCCTGCGGTCAACATTTCTCCCCGCGTATACGGGCCTGATCCGGCCACCTTACTCCTCCGACCCTTTCCCTCTGATGTCCCCCAGCGCAACCTATGTCGATAGTACACTCTCACCCATTCAATCACTGCAGCGTGAAACAGGCGTGCTCGATCTCTTCATTGCCGTGAAGGTACGCGAGGATGTCTGGTCCGACGATAGCTCCCTGCACCTGGAACGGGAGGAGACTTTCAAGGACCTCTTCGACCTCATGCAGCCCCGCGCGCGCCTGGAGGACCTGGTGCGCGTACACGGCGTGCGCGAGGATGTCATTGTCGTCGGTCGCCCTCCCGCGATGAAGACGAAGAGCCCCCGCGCGGTGCAGCCACTCTCGTTTGCCGTGCTCTCTGTATCGTTCAGCCCGCGGCGCGTTGGCCTAGTGCTTACGACCCGTGAGCGCAAGCGGACAATTGTGGATGTGGCAAGGACGCGGGAGGAATCGCTCGAGTCGACTGCGAAGAAGCTCGTGAAGGAGCTGACGGTGTGGCTCTACTCTACGCCGACACATTAGTGGCGATTGTTTGCGTGTGGGGGTTCCTGGGACTCTGACGTGTATTGACAGGTGTTCTCGATCGATTACTTACCCTACATTTATCGTGTTCTGATGTCACTGTATCTCTTAGGCTCTGTATGATTGTGTACATGAACTACCCGTTCAATCTCACAGCACCGGCTCTTCTCTTGCTTTTTCGCAGCTCTTGGCTCTGAGTCTGCCCGAATCAGCCTTGTTCTCGTCATGCGGACCTGCCGGGCCGGTCAGTGGCTGCGGGTGAAGGGAAGCGGCGCTCAACGGTAAATATAGAAGCTGACGGTACCGGATTTCTCAACGACTTTGACCTTCAGACCGCATGCGGCGTTGACCTGACATGATAGCATCATTCCAGATAAATGATATGGCGCGGAATTCAGATCTCGCGCTCCTCGATGACTCTCTCTCGTCAGGAATTTGCTCTCCTAAGCGAATATGATCCAGCCAACTGCGCTCTGTCGGAGAGGCGTCATGAATTCTAATTCTGGCTTAGTGTCGACGTCGACAAGCAGAATGTCTGCTTTGGACACGTAATTGTGCTTGGACCACTCTCAGTGGCCCGCAAAATAGAGGCAAGTCATCGGTGTTCATGGTGTGATTAATGGCCTGCAATGGCACAGCACTGTCTCATGCCTTGTTGGTGGCTTGATCCGCACTCGCCGCAAAGTACCTGACCTACTCTGCTCGTAAATGGCGTTTTCCTGCAATCCAGATTTATTTCTCGGACCTTGCGGCGTTGCGTGAGCAATCATCAATCGCGCAGGCAACGCTGGTCCATCTACCCATTCGATCTCCAGTGAATAACCAAGGTCTAGCGCCCGATCTGCTCATGGCTTCACACTATGGGTTGACATCCGCGACCTAAGACAATTTGGTACGGAATGACATTGCTTCCTGCGGAACTCCGGAGCGTCTTGTGTTGACATCCATCAGGGCGCAGTGTAATGCGAGGTCAGCACATGGTCCTCATCGATGGAGAAAGAAAAATTCTCCCCCAGCTGTAATAGGTTTTTTCCTTCGTCACCAGTTTAAGAACTTATTCTGAACCATGAACGTAACCGGAACTCAGGTTCGGATACGCATCGCTCATCGCTAGGACGTTCTCGGCATGGGCGCGTGTGCATCCCGTCATCCCTCCAAGTACCGGCGCCGATATCAGAGTACCTCGATTCGGCAGCATCCCAGTGCGCTCGGCCGTGGCGCAGCGCTACATGTTAGTTAATTTGCCGGACGTACTAGAAGCCGAGCGATAGTCATCATATGTTCGACCGCCAGGTCGCCATAGGCTATGCTTCTTAAATGCACCCAGAAGCATGGGTGTTGCATCTAATCCTTTTTTTACGTCTTATGTGCCGCGCACAGTGGATTGTCCCTTCCTGTGCCTGTCACAGAAAGCATCGGGCACTGAGGCGTCTTATTCTCAATACCGCAGTATCGCAGACAGATTCCGACCATGTGGAGCGCATCCTCGACCATTCAGCCGCCTGGGCGCGTTGCACACCGCTGACATACTCCAATCACGCGCTCCGACACTCACAATAACATCCGTTCCGTTCGAGCTTGACCAAGAAGGGCATCGCGATGCTGATGCGGGATGTTTGGCACTCAAGCTGCCGACATCCTCCGTGTAGGCCACTACTCCAGTCCGGGTCAAGAGAGATGGACGCCTGCGCCACGACATGCTAGAATGTGGCCCTGATCATTCCCGAACTGTTCTACAGCGGCGGACAGTGCGAGAAATTGCTGGCGATCGCACGACGTGTCGATAGAGGAGAATGGACAGAGGCAAAATTGATCTTATACATCTTCGTACATAAAGCGAGGCATCTCGTAGTCCTGACAAGACGAACACTCCCCGTAGTCCGCAAACATGAACCTTTCAGACTACTCCGGCCCCTTTCCCAATGCTGCAAGATATGACCTGCTGCGTGGCGTCTTCTTGACCAACCCGCAGGTCTATCTTGCGGTTCCCGCTCTCTTCGCCTTCATATCTTTGCTGGCTTCAGTGACCTCCTTTTTGAAGATTTTACTTCGAGGCAAACTTCCTCCGGGTCCCAAGGGCCTCCCATTCTTCGGAAACCTCTTCCAGGTTGGTGAAGGCTCATGGCTCACGTTCACGGAATGGAAGAAAGCTTATGGTACGCCCTGTCTTCGAATCTGCGTCTGTATGCTTTCGTCATGCTGATTTCATTTTGAGGACCCCTCGTGTATATCAACCTGGCGGGTCAACCTGTCGTAATTCTGAACACACACAAGGTCGCGGCAGATCTACTTGATCGACGTTCTCCGAAGTACTCCAACCGGCCACGGCACATCGTAGCCTCCGAGATCCTCACTGGTGGACTAATGATAGCATTTACACAATACGGTAAGCCAACAATATCGACAAAGATAATGTGACTGGAAGAATTTTCAAAAAAAACCCCTTCTAGGTGATGTGTATGTCAAAATCCTCAAGTGTCTCTGAAAATGAGTGTTGAATTTAAGATAGGTGGCGACGCATGCGCAAAGCGGCTCATGAAGGCCTTAACGCGCGTATCGTTTGGAAGTACCATTCTTTGCAGACACGAGAGGCGTTGCTCCTAACGCAAGGTTTGCTGAAGGATGCCAGCCGCTGGGATGACGAGTTACGCAGGTGGGCGTTATTGTTTTTCGGAAGATGCGAGTCGGTAATGATGTCAATTTCGATCCCAGAGCCGCTGCATCGATGATTATGACTGTCGTGTATGACTGGCCTATCCTCAAGGACGGAAGAGACCCACTTGTCACAGATGTCAATGACTTCGTCGAGCGACTGTTGAAGGCAGCGTTTCCTGGAGCACATCTTGTCGAGTGAGCATCATTGTTCGGAAAGGAAAAATAACCTGAATGCTTTGTAGGTTCTTCCCATGGATGAAAGCCTTGCCAAGTTCCATCGCCAACTGGAAAAGAAACGCCGAAGAATGGTTCAGGAAAGATTCCGCTATGTTCGAAGGTCTGTACAATACTGTCAAAGAACGCGTGGTCAGTAAATTATCGGAGGCATGTGCTCGAGCATAAATAATAACTCCAAACGGTTGACAGCTGAACGGCGATCCGCGGCCCAGTCTCTCTGCATCGCTTGTGACTGAACAGGAGCGGCATGGACTCTCCGGAAAGGAGGCAGCTTGGCTTGCGGGAACTATGTAGTGAGTATCTCATGATGGACACGACATAGTGCTAAGACATGTATACAGTGCTGCCGGTGCAGAGACCGTAAGACAATTCGATATACTGTCGCGATTGGTTATTGAACAGAAGGCCCAGACGGCGGCGGTCCTGTCGTGGATTATGCTTGCGATTGTGTGCCACCCGGAGGTGCAGCGCAAGGCCCAGGAGGAATTGGACAGAGTCGTGGGGAAGGAACGTATGCCTACATTCGAAGACTACGAGAATCTTCCATACGTTCGTGCGATTGTGAGGGAAACTCTCAGGTACGTTCTTCGACCTCAATCGTTCAATATGGCACTCAGATCGTACCGATCGGATAGATGGAGGCCCGTGGATCCTGTCGGTAAGTATGCCATACGGGTTCACTTCACAGTATTCACAATCCCACCTAGGTCTCGTACACTGTTCCACTGAGGTGAATCTGCTTTACTCGAACGACTAATGTGTGTCGTCTTAGCTTGAGCATTGACAGGACGACCATTACGAAGGTTACTACATTCCCAAAGGGACGCACTGCATTGCAAACGTCTGGTATGCAAACACCTTCACTCAACAGTCGAACCTGAGCCATTCATCCACAAATCTGTAGGGCTATGAACCATGATCCGGATGTCTACGGTGATGACGCTGAGCTGTTCAACCCTGATCGGCACTTGGACGAGAAAGGTCAATTGGGTCATGCCCCTGAGGAGACAAAGGGAGAAGGGTATGAATGACCATGTGCATTTGAAAACAAAAGAAACTCATTGTAACGCCGAAGACATGTCTCGTACGGCTTCGGGCGGCGACTATGCATAGGGCGCAACATCGCTAACAATTCCCTGTTCATCGACATCGCGTGTATTCTCTGGGCTATGTCCATCGAACCCATCAAGGACACGAACGGGCAGCATGTAATGCCCGACACTGTGGGGTATATCTTCGAAGGTCTCGTTGTGTGAGTTACACCCTATGTCTCCATGTCCTGCCTGACCTAATCGACTCGTGCAGGCGACCTCTTCCGTTTCAAATAATCGTCGAACCTCGTTTCGCTGAGGTATCCGCCGTGTTGGCGCGGCACATGGAGCTGCACGGACTATCGTGATCTGTAAGTATGAGACAGTTAGGGAGAAGAGCGCTGAATGGTAACATCGCCTGGATGATGCATCGTAGGATACGGTAGAAGTGTTTAATACGCGCCCCATAATTCGAGATCAGTCATTGAATGCATTGTGATAGTACAAGTAACAGAGTGAGTATATGCAATTGCACATTACATAGCTCCAGATCAATTCGACGACATTGCGAAATGTAAGCGCGACACCGTGCAGGCTAGTTGCGGTGCCGAGCAATTATGGACGAATTCGTGATGATCCGCAGGAATAGATTATTGGCCGAGAATGTGTGATGCCAGACGTGTAACATGTACAAGATGAATCCAGGATGCAGAATAGGAACGGAGCGTAATGGGCGGGTATGTATGATTGATGCGTGTGGGGTATATGTTGCGAAGATTGCTGAGATGCACTGCATATGGTGAACGAAGAGCAGCGTCCATGTGCGCGAATATATGTCCATATCGCGGCGACTGTGCAGACTGCACCGGATGGTGGGCGACCCGCGCCCACTAGATCCTCAGCTCGCGGAAACCCCGCACATCTACCCGCCCGGTCCCGTTCCTCCGCCACTCTGCGTTCACATCTGGGTCTTCTGCCTCGTCCTCATCCTCGCCGTCGACAGCAACAGTAGGGCGAGAAGACGCCTTCGGGTGCTTTCCACCAGGGATCACGATCTTGCCCGCGCTGCTCCGTGTTGTGCGTGCAGCGGTGCTTGCGACTAGCGCAGTGCGCGATTTCGGCAAATTAAGCGCCTTGCGCTGGCGCTTAGTCAGCCGCGGCTGCGGTGCAGGGGTCGGCCCGCGAGAAGGCACCGATGAGAGGGAGCTCGTCGATGCCGGCGACTCGCCGCCCGAGAGATCTGGAGTATCCATGTCTGGGTCCGCCTCGTCCACGAGCATGCAAGCAGACGCCGTGGTGGCAGAGAGCACGTCCGCGTCGCTGACGCCAGCCTTCATGCGACTTCGCGATGCAGCCCGAGATGAGCTCTTCGCACGCTTCGCAGCACCCTGTGAGCTCTCGGACTGGCCCATCGACGACGCATCCGACTCATCGAATGTCCGCTTCGGTGATCGATAAACGCGAGACGGAGATCCTGATTCGAGAAGAGCCCCGACCGGATGTGAAGTTGACTGTGAGGTAGGCGCGGAGGAGGAAACGGGTGAGGGCGAACGCGAAGCAGGAAGCGGTATTTGAGAAGGCGTCGGCGGTGCAGTGACTTCCACCTGCGCAACTAGTGAAGCGCGAGTCCGAGGTGGGTTCTTATACGGTGCCTTCACATTGGGTTTCGCTTGCGCCCTCGAAACAGGCTTCTTCGTGGGTAGCGACTCAGGCTCAACTCCTGGTGCAGGCATCTCCATCACGGTGGGCAGACCGGCATGGGGGCCTCTTAGGTTGCGTATGGACGAGAAGTGCTCATAGTCATGATATCTGTGAAGAATATCTAAATGACTGCTCACCCTGAATGAGGGGTAACTCACGCGACATATATGGTTCCCGGTGTGACGGGGGAAGATTCATCGGAGGGCTCTGGAGAAGGTTGTGATACACGCGCCTCCTTTGCCTCTTTCTCCGAGCGCTTGCGCTCCCGTCTCAAACGACGTTTCTCACGTGCATCTAGAGCGGAATGATCAACCAGTGCTGCGGGAGGTTCAGAAGGGCCTTTGGTCGGTGTGGGTTCCTCTGCAGGATCTCCGCCCGCCGACCATTCTATCACATACACAAGTCCAGGTTGAATAACCTTGACGTTGCGGTGTGTCATGTGTGCAAAGGCGGACAATTCCAGATGACCGCCGTATGTTGCTACAGAGAATGAGGCACAATTCTTGAGTTACAGGTTTTCAGGGATCAACACATGATCACCCACCAGGTTGCCGCATGCATTGCAAGTGGACGTCTAACCCTCGCTCATCATCCACAAAAGGGGCATAACGCTCCTTGTGTGCCTCTATCCAATTGCAGATATCCTGTCTAAGTTTGAGATGGTAAGAAGGGGTACCGTAGAGTTGATCGGAGAGCGCGCGGAAAAGACAGTTGCCGTCTCCTAGGGTTGGCGCGGCGTACAGCCCGAGGGCACGCAGCTGCTCCGTCAGTCGTTGTGTATTCTCTGCCGGGTCTCCAAGCGGCTACAAAACATACCGCAACGCGGTATACGATAAACGCGTGGTATGAAAATTCATGGAGATTGTTTTCACCTTGCCCTTACTCCTCGTCGTCCGCGAGCGCACTGATGACGACGCGCATTGCGTTGTCAGCCCAGTAGACTGCACATCAACATGGCAAACTCACTCTGGGGAGGCGGGCGAGCATTCCTTCGCTTAGCTGTGCCCATGAATTGAAGGCGTTACTCGTTGTTGAATGTGTCGTGGTCGTTGTTGAAAACAACCCACTCGGCGGTGGCCCGGGGTCTTCCCTAATCGGGACTCCTGTCACTCTCAGACGCCCTGGAGCTCTGGGACTTTCCAGGGGTCTCATCTTCATCATCATGACAGTTTCATGGATGCACGACAAAATTAGAATCGAATTCAGATATCTTTGATGGCTCACTATGTACTGCATTAATTAGTAGTAGACTACGCTGGAAGCTAGAGTATAGTGCGAGCCGGGAAGTTGAACAAAACGGCGAGCAAATTTCACAAAGCATGGGATCTTTAGGTTTACCGAAAAGGCACAATCTCGCGACGACACAAGTACCCGTTACAATAAATATGAGCGTCCTCAAACGTCTTGCTTCTTCCCCTCATATTTCCGCCGTTTGCGACAGTATGGTTTGAACTCCTGGGAACCGCGGAGTTGTTTCGCACTGGAAGGGGACGGGGCGACTGCCGTCATAGACCAAACCAAAATAAGCTCAGAACCGAGGAGAGGAAATGAGAAACTCACACAACAAGTCCGCCTTGAACACAGCCTGACACGTCAGGCATGGCGGGCTTTCCGTTTGCATCTTTCGTAGGCTCGATCCTCATCGACCAAAGGATGCACGCAATATCAATAAACAGCGAGTTGTTCGCGATGTTACGGCCTATACAGAGTCGGCGCCCGAACCCGTATGTGACATGACTGCAAGCGACGACAGATTGATCAGGACAACCTTCGCGGATATAGGGTATATATGCGCGTACCTTTCGTCGTGGGTGTCCGCTGGGGCAGGAGCGAGTCGCCCGTTCTCGTCCAGATGGCGGCTGGGGTTGAAATCTTCGGCGTCTGGACCGTAGACTTCAGGGTCACGGTTCATGGCCCTGGTTCCGGACGATAAATATACACAGGCGGGCAGGGAAGACGTCATTCTTACCAAACATTCGCTATGCAGATCGATCCTCTGGGTATGTAGTACCCCTCGTACCAGTCATCCTGCACCGGGCGCCGACTTTAGCCTACAGATAAGAGTGAGATTCCAATGAGATAACTCACGTCAGCGCAACGATGGGGAAGACCTGGAAGGAGTCAGCAGTGGTGTTCGGGCTCGACGTTTATCTGTGACAACACCGCACTTACCGAGTGGGTCGACGGGTCTCCACCTGATGGAAGGCAATTGTTAGCCATAAGGAGCAACGGCGATATGTGAACCCTTACCGAAGGGCTTCTTTGACCATTGCGCGGATGTAGGGAAGGTGCTCGTAGTCAGCGAATGCCGGCATGCGGTCGCGCCCGACCACCCTATCTAGCTCCTCATGTGCCCGCTGTTGCACTTCGGGATTGACGACCATGGCAAGCATGAACCAGGAGAGGACCGCGGCTGTCTGGAACACGTGTCAGCGCGCTTTATAAAAACCCTCTTTACGTCCTTTCACAGATGCTCACCGTATCTGCTCCTGCAGCACTGCCGAGGATTCATGAGGCATGAGCCATCTGAGTCATAGATGGTGTACATACTACATCGTGGCCGAGAGCCATCCAGCCTCCCTTTCCGTGATCTGATTGCGCTCCTTCTCCACGACCAATGTAGCAGTGATACTAGGTCGCTCATCTCCCATGATCTATCACATGTCGCCTGAGCGCTGGTACCTGCCCACAAGCAAGAGGTTCACTCACTACCCGCTTTTTGACGTCATTGTACAACCCTTCAAACATGACAGAGTCGCGCCTGAACCACTCTTCGGCTTCACGCTTCCACTTTGCGATAGAACTAGGCAAGTATCTCATCCATGTGAAGAATCTGCGCGGGCTTGATCAAATTGATGTACCAGGCAGTTGAAATTGAAATGTTTTACTCCACGAGGTGCGCGCCTGGGTATGCTGCTTTTACAATGCGCTCAACGAACTCATTGACCCTCTTGATGGCGGGATCTTCGATATTGTCGATAGCTGGAGTACCGTATATTATGGACATTACCACAGACGCGGCACTCCTACGAGGGTGAAACCAAGGATCAGTACGTCGAACCTTGACATGGAAGCGAAGCGAGATCCCCACTTTCTAAATTGGTCACCCCAGGTTGCTGGGTCACGGAGGAGACTCTGGCAGAGAGTAACAGCTTCTGTGGTCTGGACCGGGTGGTATCGCGAAGCTACCGCTTTGTTCATCCCCTCATGGGCGGCTCTTCGCATCCTTCGCCAGCTGTGCGGGACGTGAATATCAATTATGACCTAAATTAAGAGCCACGCTCACACTTCACCTGATAAGGCGGTGAGTTGAAATCGATAACGACTGGCACAAGGCTCACCATAGCGGGTGAAAACTATCATAAGTCCACCTGTCAGTATTTCGGAGGCCACGATGTTGCGCGGACGATCAGAGTAATTATTGGCACGACGATCGAGTAGGTCTGCGGCCGCCTTGTGAGTGTTTAGGATGATGACCGATTGCCCTGCGAGGGTTATGTGCACGATGGGGCCTAGAGAACCAAGTCGGCGACAGGCGTTAGGTCAACCGAGCAGGGTACGTACCGTACTTCTGCTTCCATTCAGTGAACGTGAGCCATGCTTCTTGCTGAACTTGCAGAAGATTGCCCAAGACTGGAATGCCCATTGGGCCTGGCGGAAGCCTACCCTTCATCGCGGTCCTCACTGACCGGAGGGCGGACACGAGCAACAATCCAAGAGCTACCATCCATGGCAGTGAGATGCGAGAGCATAGTCTATACAGAGTCGTTGCGTGAGGCAACGCCGGTTCGCCGACGTCGATAAGTGACTGTGGGAGGGGGGGACCAATGGCAGTGAGATTCATAGTGTATACTGTAGGTTTATGGAGAGCAGACCAGGTAGCGAATCCGGATGGTCGGTGACCGACAGCGATGGACACATTTATACTCTCGAGTCCAACTAGTCCAAACTTTTGTCACTGAAAATGCTGCATCATGAATCGCACGGCTCGGTCACAGCTTGCCCTCGACGTGTGCTTCGACAGTGCCGGACGGCAGTCCAAATCAGACCATTATGCACCCCATACATTACAGCATGAGTGTGACCTAGACATATCGGGCCGCCTCGCATCTTTGGCATTGTATTTAGTCGCAAACTTCGGATGGACCGCGCGGGAGAGTGTCCGGAGAAGACGCCATGAGCTCCGGACTCGGAGATGCATCGTGATTCATATTCTCTTCTCGGGGCCGTAGATCGATCGGTAACGCCACCCGGCTGTGCGCAGGACCAACGGACTAAAGTGGACCTCGTTCCGAGCAAACTAGGCCACTCATAGTACTAGCCCCCATCAGTCGATTTTGCGCGCAGACTCGCGATTTGATTGGCAACTTACTAGGCGCCCTCCGTAACGGCTTACTCCGGGCCGCCGAAGGCAGTAACAACACAGCCCGGCGCAGTTGACGCCGCGGATTGCGACACGCATCCAGTATACGAGCGCACGCTCCGCCTGTTTGATTGAGGCTGGCTTACCCGTGGCTAGGGAAATGCGTCAGCAAGGGGTCGTGTCACTGCAGCCATGATGACCGTGCGGCTACCTGACATCAAAGTCTGCAAATAGGAAAGCGTGGCGCGCCACAGAAGTCGAGCGGCGGCCCAGTCATCAGGTGCCCGTGAGGGACCACATCAGGCACCTATCCTTCAAAGAGACAGAATTTGAGCTGTCCTGGTCCGTCAGTCTGCTCCCTTATAGGATATACCCGGGAGAGCTTGCTTTGAATGGCATAATGTGCGAAACGATACCTTGATCGCGCCAGGTCACGTATCCGTGGCACGAACCGTTGACAGCCCATGATAAAAGTTGGTGCTGTACGATAACAGGCTTAGTGTATGGAGTGAGTGTCTAACAATCTAACAGACCTTTCCCCTTCCGCGCCTGATATACCAAAGAAATGGGCATTTTATGTGTGCCCCAAATACATCCCTCGGACTTCAGATAGAAATTCCAGTGAAGATGATGCCATTCCAGCTGAAGCTTATTGGTCATGAGAGATGCAAATAGAAACGAGAATTGAGTACTGACCTCGCACAGTGCACAGATAATTTGGTATGGCTGAATGTAGTACGTAAGAAACGTCTCTATATAATTCGAACACCAGAAAAATTACAACCTTACGTGCATCCGGAAGTTGCCGCTTGCTCTCACTGTACATCTCGAAGCACTCGTTGAATTGGAGAAGCATCGATCACTACTCTCAGGATGAACTGTAATACAGCGCAGTGATGTGTGCACCCACAATATTGGTTGTCTGGTGTAGAGAGATATGATCAGCAGGTGTGAAAGTTGGTTCTTTGCCAAGTCCGATCCCTGACACGAGTCCTATGAAGCGCGCTATCACGGCCCGTTAGATGTAACCCTCCTCAACATCCGGACTGATTAAAGACCACGAAGCACCACTGTGCAGCATGCAGACCCCCACTACCATGGGTGCGAAGAAGAAGCGAAGATAGTCATCTCCGTTCGTAAGTCCTGCTTTTTCCCCAGGCTGTCGTGAGTCTACGCTTACGAAAGCTGTCGAATTTTCAGACTCAAGTCGTGGAATTCGAGCGCATCCGTTTGCCAAGAACGACGGGCAAACAGGGACATTCTCACTGCTGCGAACATTGGCTAGACTGGGACAGTCCTTGTCAATGGGGTAGGGCGGATTTGTCTTGGGGCAGCAACACACCATGAAGCTTCACGTTCATAGATTGCCAAAAAGACCAGTATCGATTGCTCGCACGAGACGGGCCAGCTCTAGGTGGGGTTCATCCTATCCTACACGTTCGTCTTTGATTGGTAGTGGCAAAACCGTGACGCTGTAACCATCTTCCATAGTCAGTGACACAGCTTCAGAGTATTCAACTGCAGCAGAGAATCTTGAGTGCCAATGGATGAAATGCGCTTGAGATATGTGAAATGCTGGTGCCTGCCAGATGTTGAAAATCATCATCAAGTTCAGGGTCAAGAAAATACGACTGCACGCGCTTACACGCCCACGCTTCGCGCAGCCGCTGACCGGGCACGAGATCAGATGTCGTCATCTAAACGATCGGAGCCTCTCGTCTAGAAGGCTCATAGCAAAGGCAACGGTGGCATGAGAGCCAAGGCAAAGGAATATCGTTGATATCGTTGATGTGGCCAGCAAACAATACTCTTGCTACAAGCACGGCGGCGGCGCTGACTTCATCAAGACTCAGTGACGGCTGGGCCAGGAATGTTGACGATAAACCCTCCGGGATGCCACTGTTCGGAAGGCAACTTGACTACCATCTCATCATGCACGCCGTGGCCGTTCTTCGGCGGAACATGAACACCGCAATGCATGAATTCAGGCGTAAGTTGCAAGCATCAAGATTGTCCATTCCACCTCTCGAGTCGGCGATCGAACAGTGTGATCTGGTCCGCTACTGCTCAGCGCCGACGCGCTGCACTTGCGACCATAATGCCCCACACGGCATCATTCAAACCGCGGTTGTTTTCAAATACTATGCACCACCTTACTCAACCATTGTTTCTAGCACGATTGCTCAGCACGCAAAGGCACCAGCGAACGCCCTTCCACGCATGTTTGTGGCAGTCAGCGTCTAGTGACATGCGGAGAGCGCTATAGCTACATTTAAAAGTTTCATCCGGGAAGTAGAATGACTAGAGGTGTAGATAACGAGTGACAGCAAGTACAGCAGTGACATGAACAATATCCGACTATTTTACAGGTTTCCAGCAACAACCCAGCAGATACGCTGCATACCATGCAGCAGATCCGTGCTTTGAGGCGATCAAAGGCGCTTGAGAGCCTTCTTTCGTTTCTCAGCTCCGACCCCACTACCCGCGGCTGCCCTCTTGATGGCCTTCGCGGCAGGTGGTATGTTCGGCGCCGCCACGTTCGAGTCGGCGGTGCCCAGAGGGGATAACGAGGTTAGGCGGTCTTTGCTAGCGGCCTTGTCACTTGAGAGGGATGAAATGGATGTAGACGACGGGAATGTGTTGGACGCAGATGCTTGAAGAGGTTGTGTCGGGGTAGGAGGCACAGGTACAGCTTTCAAGGAAGCTATAGGGGCTGCTGTACAAGCCAGTATTGAGTTCGGTGCAACGTGTTGCGGATGCAATTGAGATGTTGAGGGTTTTGACGGAGTCGGATCTGCTGCGACTTTCGATGGTGTGTCGAACTCGACAGGCCGCACCTTGATAGTACAACCGTCCTCAGTAAGCTCGAGTGACGGAATGAATAGATGGAACACGTACTCTCGGTGTCGCATGTACACTTGTGATCAACTTCGCCCGCTCACAATAGCTGTCGTAGTTCTCCAATAGAAGCTTGCCGGCCTCCTCGTCCAGTGCTGATTCCGGATTGGGATAGATGAGTAGACACTTCACGGTGACCAGAATATGCCCAATGCCATAGGATGATTGCCAGTCCTTCTTCAACGTGTTAACACAGATCTCGCCCGACGCAGACACATTTGGGTGGAATATTTTGGTGGCAAACCAGCCTGTGGATTCAGACATAAGTACCAGTACAGACCGTCGATCTTATGTGATACGTACACTTCGGTGGCGCCGCCGGAAACTCCTCCGTAAAGTGAAACTTGACCTTGAAGTAACCTCCCGCATAAGGCGTGCCCTCTAACACCAGCGCGTCAGTCTCGCCCATGAAGAGCCAGAGAAACGCGAATTTACGCGATGAAACACTCACCAGGTCCTTCAATGATTCCTGTCACGTCGAGCATATTATCCTCGTTCGTGACCACGCGTATACCTTCCGGCGGATTGGTCCGGAGTTCATTGAGCTCGCGCATGATGCGACGCAGGACAGCAGGGGAAACAGACTGGATGATATAGGGTTGGCTCCGCTGAGTTGCATAATGAAACGATAAATACTCGCCATGACTGGGTGAACACAAAGACAGAGAGGAGTTCACAATGCCTCCGTAAAGGTCGAAGATGTTGGTCAGAACTCAACCAATGTGGCGCCCCGATTCATCTCCGCCCCTGTCACGCAAATCACGAACACGTGACATTGACCTTCCCTTGGTCACGAGATGTGTGACATCGCGTCCTCGCCGTTCGTTTCAGCGATCAGGTCGTTTTCGCCGCTGGTCCGACAACGAGCCGTGCAGCCTGGGCCTATGCCCACCGCAGGTTGTAGCGACTGGTCTGTAGGACTTTATACTTCATCGGGGGTGATTGAGGAGCAAGATGTGAGGGTCGGCGAGGAGACGACGCGTTGCAGAGTTGCCTGTCAACCGAACTCGGTAAGTGCCCGATGAAGGGAGATCACAGGTAATATTGTCAGTGCTCATTCTCGTTATTCTTGAGGCTTTTTATATACACATAGAAGCCGATAGTAATCCCGAGGGCGTCTACGTGATTTTCGAACTAGACGGTATACAGGTATGACCCTCACAAATGCGAGCATTCATTGCTTAACGTTCTTGATAAGTTCGATCACTTTTGGGTACGTCGAAATAAACAAAAGATTCGAAGCTACGGCTGGCAGAAGGTTGTCGATGGTGATATAATCCAATACGCGTGGGTTTCCCCCGAACCCAACCACGGCGTCCGTGAGTAGCATCTTGTTTGCTTCTTCGAACTGAGGATTTGACTAGTGCTGGGCTCACACAGGCATAAAACATACATTGCCAGACTCCATCAACGTCGGGTTACATGGCACTATTGTTGTCACTCTTTACTCTCTGGCTGGCCACAAAGAAATCCCGGAGGCGTATCACCTCCAAGAACCCATCAAGAATCGATCGTCAAAACAGCCGCGTCAATTATATTATGCCCAGTACGCTTTTATACGCAGAGAAAGCATCACAAATGGCGCGTGCTAAATCTACTGCAGCATAAACGGCGTCGTGCAGCCGAATGTGCCGCAACGTCTTGAGAGACTTCCGACTACGAACACATTGACCCAGATCATAGGACGTGTGGTATTCTCATACGCTGAGAGTGAGTAAATCGTATCAAAATTGTCCTTTTGCATAGTTCTGAGGTGCGCAGGTGCACTTGACAAGAGGAGCCACAACTCCCAGATGTGGAGCTCGTGGAAGAGGTCAAGCGACAGTACGTTACATTCGCTCAAGCGGAATCCTGAGCCTGTGGCAAGCAATCAGGCCGTAGTTCAGATGCCACGGGCCTCGGCTGGTCGTTTCGTCAAACGCCCACATTCTGCATTGACCCACACAGCGGATACTATGACTCCGAGCAGCTCCAAAAGGCTGAGAGCTCGGCCTGAGGATTGGCGACCTGGAGTGTCATCGGTGTTCTCCGAGTCCACCAAGACGTTGGGATCGGACCCCGTTGACGGACACGAGGAGTCGCGACAAAGTGAGACGTTTAAGGCGAAATTGGCTGGTACCACTAGGCTACCGTCTCCCATAAACCGTCGATATCCTGGAAATGCTTCGGGTACGGGTTCTCCTGCTAAAAGAGGCCAGAATGCAACGTCGACTCAAAGGCACTTGGAAACTAAAACAATTTCGAAGAAACAACCCGTTGCTGAGCATAATAGGCCCGGCCATTCTCCAAGTATGTCATCGAAATGTACCTCCAGAAGCACCTGGTGTGCAGAGCTGTCGGATGCGAACGGTGGTGCATCGTCGTCCTATATCGGCCATTCGCAAGGAGAGGATGGTCACTCCGGGCCCTCTGCAGTGGGCACAAGTCGTTCGGCGCCTTTGCCACTGCCACGATCCAGAGGCATTACTGATTATGAGCACCTGCCGGGTCCACGGCCGATGCCTGAAGCAGACTTAGAGATCCTACTCCCTTCTATTTCCAACGGGATTCAGCGCGCTCGGGTTCCACCCGGTCCACCGAAACAGCCGTTCGCAGCTGTGAATGAATTGGAAAGATCCATGGCGAAGGCGGTGAAGGTGTCTGAGCTTTCCCTGGGCGACAGGATCTTGCAGGAAGTGACGATGGGGAGGCCTGGGAGTTATTCGCAAAATATTGTGAGCCCTATGCTATTCTAGCCGGATGATTACCGAAGGACGCCTTCCAGGAAGACAAGATTAAAGAGATCGAGTCGGACAATGACAAGCTTGTATGTACCAAGATCTCAATATAGCTTCAATGCTCATCTGTTCTCAGTCGGCCAAAATCACTCGCTTGGAAGCGGCGAAACAAGACAACGTATGTTTCATCGTTCGGTCGGAGATCTCTTACATCGTTAATGTCTCTTGCCAGGATAAAGCATTGTGCATTCTGGTACGCTCACCACCCGATCATCGCTTTGGAGCTTCAAATCCACATAACACTTTACCTAGCGCGGTCTCCAACATGCGCTACGACCACAGTGACATCGCGCGCCGCCGTGCTATCTGCACAGGATAGCTCAAAGTTGCCATCTCATGAACATTGTGTCAGCGGCGTAACAGTGTCCCTACTCACTTGTCAAGAACATCTACTAAACCATATAACTCATGGGAGCACATGGGGCCAGAAGTGGGATTGCAATTAGTTGACAGAAAAACTGCGCCGTCAATCCGACGCTGTACACTGCGGCGGCCGCAGTAATGTCACGTAATGTACCTAACATATCCTTGCGCCGTTTCTTCGGCGAAATCATCTACTTTGTGTCATAGCATAAAAAGTCGTGGAATTTCAGTCAAGAGTAGCTGAAACCTAGTCCGCGCAGTCTGCTCGTGCCAGCCGAGGCAGCGGTCACACAGAGCGCTCCCGAGTGGGTGGTCCATTTCCCTGGACATGCGGTGCAGTTCGCGTAGAAGCCAGCAGTCATATGTGGAGTGCGCGTCGACAGTCAGCTTGTCGTGCCAGAACCGTCTCAGAGCAGTCCGGCACGGCTCACATGCGCGGAACGACTGGAAAGTCTTGCCCCATCCAATAGCAAGCGGGTCACACACGAAGCGCGCGTGAATACTTTGCAGCTTCAGGCGCCCAGTGTTCAAGCGACGTACATCTTCGGTCGAGAGGACGGTCTCTGGCCGCGCGAGAACGGAGCTCCCGCTCCAGCGGTGCAAAGATAGCGCGTAGAAGGCAGCAGGGAGAATTTTGGGAACATTGTACATCCGTGCAAGGGAGATCGCCTCTGCGCGCGAGCGAAAGTCAATCAACATGCGATCGAGCGAACACGCTGTGGCACGCACCGGTTGCGTTTGGCAAGGCATTGCTGTCCATTTTGTCAAGTTGCACAGGCCAGCGCAATTTGAGCTGAGCGACAGCCCAATCGTGCAGACTAGAAATCATGTATTTTGCTGCCATTTGGAGAGCGGCCGGAATGAAATGGAATGGTACCGGGTGCGGTATATCATGGAACCCACTATCACTAGTGTAACAATCGTCGCCTGTCACCAATGGTGCCTTGAGCGAAAGTTCCGGAACTTACTTTCTATACAGCACTTTGAGTACGATGAGCCAATCTTCCGCTGCATCCGCAAGCCGGACCACCGGCAGCCCTTCGACAGTCTCCATGTCTTTCGGCTGAGGTATCGCGAGCATGTCCGAAAACACCTCCGAGCATCTCAGCTTAGACATGTGTACCTTGAACAACGCGTCCCCGGTTTCGATCACGATATCACCGTCGTCAAACCACCAGTCAGTGACAGTTCGCTGGCGATCATTGTCAGGTCCGACAATCAATCGTCTTTGCCTTTTTGCCGGACCAGAAAGGCTCATTGATGAAGTCGAGTAATCTGACAGCTTCATCCGTTCGGACATTTAGATCGCCGGTAATCTGTTTCAGAGGTCGTCAGTATTCGAGTGGTTGAAGCACAAGCCACAACTCGCGTCCCATGGGCGCTTTGTACACGCGTCGCACGGCACTTGCGGGCGCTTGCGAATACACCAAGGTTCAGGCGCTGCAACAGGGAATTCCGCGATCATGGTCGTAAATTGTCGAATGACATGAGCGGCGCATGGACACGTTTCGACTGAACTGGAAAATGGGCCTGGGACAGGGTAGACTAACTCTACATGATTGAGTATGCGAGCTGTGATGGTCTGCGAATCACGGTGCCTTACGTGCCATCGTCCATATAGCGACTCGGATGTTAATCCAACGTGCATTACGAGGGTATTATGGAGAACTCAACGGCACACAGCTTCTTCAGGTATACAACGATGAAGAATTTGAACAGCATCAGCACAGAGCGATTCGACTCGAATATAAACAGAGCACGTCTTTGCAGGATAAGAGCTAGGACTTGATGAAGGCTTCTGAATGCCACGGCAAAGCGTACACTGAGTCATGGCTTCGTTATCATATTGCAGATCACATACGGCGAAAAAGACACGAGGATGTCAATCGGCCTCCCTCAACCAACTACTTCTTTTTCTTCGGCTTCTTCTTCTTCACTCCACCACCAGCTGGACCCGCTACGCTAGGCGTAGAAGCAGGGGTCGCAGTATCTCTCTGGGATGTATCAGTCGTTTCAGCCTGCAAAATCCCGGCGACTACTGGGGCAGGTCGTCTGTTCTGCATCTTCTGTATCAGTGACAGGTTCAGTGCTTCGAAGCGGTTGAGGAAGAGCGACGAATATGTCTTGAACTTTAAGCACTGCAAAGGACCAGGATTAAACACCAAGTACGATAGGATCCTGATATGTCGCTCACTGTTGTGTTATCGGTGATCTTGAGCACCAGTTTGCCCTCGGACGACCTCCATTTTACGCAGTAGCGTGCCTGCCGATCAAGCCATCCTCAGTCTCAAGTCTCTTCGAATAGATCTTATAAAGCTCACGGTATTTGGCGACTTCTCATACAAGGCCTCCGCTGCCTCTTGGAACTCCTGCCAGGACAAGATGTAGACCATGGCAGCATCGAGGCGGTCCGTGACAAGGTGCTGGGGTGCGTAGTGTCACGCTCTGATCTCGAGTTGTCACACCCCCGCACAAGCCCCGCTGTGGCGTGACAGGGCGCGCCTCGGCACGCCTCGGCACCCCGCAAAAGCTCGTCACGCCGCATGGTATATCGCGGTATTTAATCGCCACACGCGCGCCAACCCAGTCCGTTCGCGCTCGGGTCGACTCATCCCGCACCTTGATTTCCCTTTTCCCCTACACGCAACATGGCGGTCCCCGACAGAAAACGTACGGGAATTATCATGAATGCTGCGGAAATACGGCTCACATTCTGGTGCAGAGTTGCCTTTCATTGCGAACTTTACCGCAGGCGCAATTGCCGGAATTTCTGAAATTCTAACGTTCTATCCTCTCGGTGAGGACGATGTCGTACAATCAGCGGAAGCAGCTTGTTGTCTGACATGTCATATTTGATAGATGTCGTGAGTATCCGTAATGTTATGTGGTCGTCGGACGTCGTGAACCAAGTAGTGCAATGAGGGCATCAGGTGAAGACACGCATGCAGCTCGAGACTGGGAAGTCCAAGCATGGGCTTCTTGGTAGTTTCCAGTCTATCATCAAGGAAGAGGGGTGAGCTATGAGCTCGTCGCCGACATTTATGAAGAGCTAACGAATGTCGTACTATTCAGCTTCGGACGGTTGTACAGAGGTCCGCCTGCATTCGTTTCCTCAAAGCGTTACGGCACTCAATGGATGACGTCTAGGTCTGGTCCCTCCTCTGCTTATGGAAGCTCCGAAGCGTGCTACCAAGTTGTGCGTGTGCTCAGACCTTGTTTTCGTACTGTCACACGACCTCACAAACGCCTGGCTTCCAGCGCTGCCAATGACTTCTGGGGGAAGACCTTCATGCAGCTGGGCGGGGAATCCAAGATGTCACAGCAGCTGTCTATCGCCACTGGTTGTGCCGCTGGTGCTTCGGAGAGTTTCGTTGTCGTTCCTTTTGAACTTGTCAAAATCAAGTACGCATTCCGTCCAGGCACGCTCGGGTGATTCTCATGAGTTGTGTTCCCTCAGGCTTCAAGATAAATCCAGCACATTCGCGGGGCCCATGGATGTCGTACGGCAAATCGTGAAGAAGGACGGAGTTCTAGGACTCTACGCAGGAATGGAAGCTACCTTCTGGAGGTATGATACTTCTTTTCGTACATTGTCACTCTGCTCAATTTGCTATAGGCACTTCTGGTGGAACGGAGGTTACTTCGGTTGCATCTTCCAAGTTCGGACACTGCTGCCTAAGGCCGAGGTATCTTCGATTCGCGTCTGCTCATAGCAATGTCGTGAACTGACGACTGCTTCAGAGCTATCAAGCACGTCTCAGGAACGACCTCATCGCTGGCACGGTTGGTGGCTTCGTTGGGACAGCTATCAACACTCCGTAAGTACAGGTCAGCCACAGATGAATGCCTACACGGAAGCTGACCGCGATTTCGTCTTATTTTAGCTTTGACGTCAGTCTTCATGACGTCATTCCGCGGGTGCAATACCTAATGCCACTCACTTACAGGTCGTGAAGTCTCGCATCCAGGGAGCAACACGTACACCCGGCGTGGTGCCGAAGTACAACTGGACATATCCTGCGTAAGATACTCTCACCACACTATCCAACAAACTCTCAAATCGATACGCCCAGACTCCTGACTATCTTCCGCGAAGAGGGGCCAGCAGCCCTGTATAAAGGCTTCGCCCCGAAGGTCCTGCGGTTGGCGCCGGGTGGTGGTGTACTGTTATTGGTCGTGGAAGCGACCTTGAATGTCTTCCGCCAACGTGAGTGCCTCTTTCTATCACCATATGTCTAACTCTGAATGAGTCTGCCTGCAGTCCTTGGCCCGCCGTACCTTTGAGGGAGGTGGTAGATGTTGACTGCACAAAGACGCGGACTCATGACCCGAAAATAGACGATGTATCGAGCATCGCACAATCATATCATGATAGACCTAGAAGTGATACCAGCACGGGCCCAGGTCCGCGTAGGATCAATATCTATTCTTTCTTCTTGTCTAGTGACGGGAGGGTGTCTGACATGAGCAGCCCGCCCACTGCAACCGTCCCAGCAGCCCAGACCAGTAGGAGGGAGCTTATACAGAAGAAGCTGATTGTTTGTCCTATCTCGAGCCAAGAGCCTGAGACGAGTGCAAGAAGTCAGTGCTGGTACTCATGTCAGACGTCTTCAACACCTACCAGTATCAGTGACGTTGAAAAAAAATGTCATGGTCATCACTGCAAGGAAATGGTCAGATGATAGAACATGCTCTTTCTGATTAGCCTACCATCAGTCAACGTCAACGCCACGAGGAAAAGGCTGAAGGGAGGTAGGTTCAGGCGCGCGTTCAAGAGATAGAATGATGTTGCGAGGATAATGTAAGGAGCGACGATTTTGAAGATCTGCACAGGCATGAGATGTCACCGGTCACCCGTCGACCGTCGAGAGGTTCATGAGTTACTCACTAGTAAGACAGCCATGAGGAAAGGGTTGAATACAGGCACAAGCCTGTAAACAGGTTCTAGATAGAACGACCTACAAAGAAGATGAGTATGTAGTGCGGCAGGCAGAATGGAGGACACACGATATCGAAGCCACACTGCACACGATGAATCAGCTATATTCTATGCCTTCAGGGACCAGAAGACTCACTTTCCGGTCCCGAAGAACGCAACTTGCACGAAGAAGAGGAAGAACACGGCGATCCTTAGGTCATCTGCCCGAGGGCGATATGCAGTCACATCTGGTACGTCCTCAACGGGAGCTGTCCGTCGCAGGGTGGCCTCAACTTCTATCCACAAGAGCAACGTGGCCGAGAATGCGCAATAGAAGAGACCTTCGACGCTGATCGACAGTATGACGAAGCACACCGAGAATGCCAAGAAGAATGAGAGAATCCTTTCGAGTGGGTGTTGAACAGCGTGCGCGAAGTGTGTGAATGGGAAGGCCGAGGCAACCACTGAGGGATGGGGTCAACGAAGGGAAGGACGGAGAGGCGAATCTTCGACGTACCGAAGACTATCCAACCAGAGACCTGGTTCAGTAGTGGGAGACCGAGTTTGCCGCGCAAGCTCAGCACTGAACTCAGAGTGATCAGCATACTCGCTACGATCAGCGAACACTATCCTTGCGAGGTCAGATGAATTACATCGACAAATAGAAGCGCCAAACCTGAATGGCAATTACAGCCCTGGACCGCTTCTTCTCTGCCCCACTGTTCACCGGAAGGAAGATCGCGCCGGCGATTCCTGCACAAACCATGAGAGCACCACCGGAGAGACTATGCCCCGCATTGATATGTCAGATCACTTGCGTTCTATCGGGACCGCTGTGACTTACATTTCAGGCAGACTCTCCTGCTTGTCTACGGAGAGAAGGGGGAAGATCGCAGTGACCAAACAAGCGCCGGACCAGCTAAGCAGCAATCGCCGATGTTGACCCCGTATATCACTCGGCCAGAACAACAACGGCCATGCCACGCCCATAATGACGAATCCCACGCTCCATATTGAACGATGAGTGTAGCCCGCCTTCCAGAAGCTGTCAACGTCGAGATCGTTCGGGAGAATGATCTGCCGACGTACCACCATACTCTGCAGCGCCGAAACAACTAAACCGCCACGGAAGAGCACACGGGCTAGATCTGCCAAGCGCGGTCTTCCTTTTCTGTCTTGCTTGAGGAGGTATGCCCCCCGATGCACAGCCTGATGCCAGAAGTATACCGGAAAACAAATGTAGAGATAGAACGTCGCGGGGGACCGCTGTAACGCGAACAGGCCCCAGGAAAGTGACAATATGGACGCAGAAGCGAGATCAAGGATTAATGAACGAGGTGCGATCGACTGTTCTTGTGGAGATAGAATCGATGTGGCGCCGAACGCGATCCAGCCGAGATACGCGGCACAGACAATTGCGCGAATGAGTAAACGGTCATAACTGCGAAGGAGATTAGTCAGGTATTTGCATATTGCGCAGGAGCACGGACGTTTGCAGATAGCGGAGGCCCTCAAGTGCGACTCTAATTAATTCCGCGGATTTGGTCCTCGCCGTAGTGAATTGTCCACTTCCTACAAGCTGCTCGATCTCTAGAAGTTCGTGGCCGCCAGGCACGCCTGCGTGCAGGTGAGCCAGAGGCGGGAACGGCTCATAGAAGAGCGAGTGCTCTTTCTTTTGCTCTGTACAATGTCATTTCAGCCTGAGATAGATGCTTGGAACGCCGGCTTCACCCACCATGCTTGACACGATAATGCTCCAATATTACCTGACATGGTTCAGTATCTCTGCAAAACAACATCGTGGAGATGCTTACTCGAGCGTTTAGTAGCGCTGTACGCGCTTGCATGACCTCCCCGTCGCGGAAATTCAGATAGCCAGGAAGAGTAGGGTCTACATCCGGCAGCACACCGACTGAGTTGACTGGCCATTCTACCCCTATGAGAGCTGCCATCAGAGCGGCAACATCAGCTTGCTCTACGTCACGACGCAGGAGGTGTGACAACCCCCATGGCTTGGAGTATTCATCGTGTGATGTCGGGTCGACATCGGGCAATGGTCCACGAACACCTTTGCCCCACGCGATGAGAGGTGTCCGAGTGTTGTCAGGGTCTGACGAGGGATGGGTATCACTCGTCAAATAGTAAGAGGTCAAAAGGCTCACCACCATCACCATGATTTCCGATCCTCGACATCCCGTGGTCAGCAGTGAATACGAACGCCGTTTCCTCGTCTCTGAAAAACTCGGCGAATAGCTCTTCTGTCTGGCGTACGATCTCATCCACGACTTGTATGTTTGCCATGTATTCCTAGCCACAATAATTCAATCCAACATTCCATACATTCCATGAAACATTGCAACACTCCACCCACCTTAGAATGAGGTCTATACGAGTGCCCGGTGGTATCCAAACCGAGCAGATGAAGAAAAAATACCGTCTTTTCTTGTCTCAACTGACGGTTTAGCTCCGCATCCTGCGCAGCGTTGTGAAATAATGTCCTCAGATGCTGGAGTACCCAAACGTCCAAGGCGGTGGCATCTGCGTTCTATCCAGTGAAGTTGAACTTGAGAAGAAAGTTACAACTCACCTTTCGTAAAGTCTTCGTCCTCTTCATCATAGCACCACATGTCCACCTTCCCGGGCGTCGCACCTTTGGCGAACATGGGTAGGATGTCCGGCGAGCCGAATGAGAATGTATGGCTTGACCGGTTGAAGACGGAATCGAAGTCAACCTATGATACTCATGATGAGAACCTGCTAATTACTTCATATTGTGCACAATACCGGATTTGTTTTCCATCCCTATCATGAGTCCGTTGTGAGACGGGGCGCATCATTATATGACGAAGTCGCTCTTTACTTTTGTAACCGCGGATACATCTTCGTACATCCCGCCTGACAGGTGTCATAAGCTCTGTGTCCGGTCCGCATCATTATGCATTAATAGTCACCAATAAGAGCAACATGGCCTGGCCGGCTCTCCGTAGGTACTCGCGTATGCGAGACGCCGAACGCGCCCTTCGTCTCAACGACAGAGCGTAGATGGGGTGCCACCACCTCCGGTGCATTAGGTATAAATGAGAACGCGTTCAACGCGAGCAGCAAGTCCGCACGCAAGCCATCGCCTGTAAGAATAATCAGGACGTTCTATGACAGCGTACATCGACAACTGGCAGACCTACCGACTATCAAAACAAGCCGACGAGCCTCCGCGGAGTCTAACCCATAGCTTTGCATGCCATTGACTACAGGACTCGTAAAATAACAGTCGAATACGGTGCCAATGTAGACCAAATGAAATACTAGTCCTGTGAGCAGGAGCCAAGAAATTGATGTCCTCTTCGCTGTCGCCATGTTGTATACACAAGGTCTAACTCAATTCCATTAGAGGTTCTATCCCAAGTCAAAAATCGAGGTGAATGAGTTCCAGGATGAACCGACAGGCCAACACAATCGAGAAGGTAGAGAGAGAACAAGGGGACCAACGACGTGCCCTCCGCCACCGACGAGCGCTTTCATCCTTTCCTCTCGCCACCACTCGTGCAATCATGCCGGCCTCAACCTCCATAGGCGATATATTCCTTGACACGGTAGCCTTGTCGTTCCGTTTACGACTTCCTCCAAGCACCAGGTCTAGCATCAACGCTTGTCTTCAACGTGTACCAAACACTCCCCTCCCAATCATTCTGCAGAGGGAGCCCTGGAGAACCGCCACGGCATCCCAGGCTCAACCCATGACTCTGGGAATCTACTAGACATCTTCTCCGAAAGAACTGGCGGGTATCCTCACCTGTAACCACCGTCTTCGCGGCTGCTCTGGCCAGGATCATGTGTGCTTAGATACCACGTGGTCGCGCAGAACGGCTCCAAAGGATCCGTCACGGTGGCAGGATTCAGATCGCGGCGAGCTCGCAGGGCTTTCCCTGTGAGCTGCCGTGAAGAAGTCATGAGTCTTCGAGTGGTGATAGCCGTCTCAGCAGACCAGGCCTTCGACCTGACATTGAGTATAGCGGCCCGTAAGATGCTTCGACATACAGCTGATCTTCGTCATGTCCATCATATATGTGCGTGCAGCCATTGCCAGGCCGCTGGTATGCCCCGTTACCTCGACATGTATCTTTGGTCTTTGCTAGTGTTTCTGTGTACGGTTCCTGTGCAGAGCGCTGCTCCTAACGGTCCATGGGATGCCTTCAACTACGCGCCGGAATCTAGGACAGTGCAGCCCCGCACAATCAGAGGAATCCAAGGCGATGTCTCGAATGCCGACGCTCTTCTGAACGAGGGCACCGTTACTTTGTCAAGCAATGGCTCATACTTGACTGTTGACTTCGGTCTCGAGGTAAGTGTGTGTTTGGAGCGAATTATCAATTAGATTACTGCGCTGAACCTCCGGTCAGGTTGGAGGCTTGATTTCTATGACATTCGAAGCTATCAAACCGTCTTCCGCTATCTCTTTGTCTTTCACAGAGTCTCCACTTTTCATAAGTCCCCTCACTTCAGACGACTCAGCCATGTCGGCTAGTAATATGTCTTACGATGGAGTTCTCCATGTGCCACCGCCCATCTCTCCCGGATTCTGGACGCAGCCGTCGGTGATGTTGAGGGGCGGATTCCGTTTCCTCACGATTGTATCGAACTCAGATGAACCTGTCTCTTTCTCCAATTTGACCTGTGCTATTTCGTTCATGCCACAAATGGAAGACCTGCGTGATTACACTGGATATTTTTACTCCCTTGATCCGGCCTTTCATGACCCCAATTTCTTGACGAAGGTTGGAAATCTGCCTCGTCTCACCCGACTCGTAGTCACACAAGTCATCTCAGATATGGTATTCTGGGGCGTACACCGTGCAAACGGACACAGTCCCCGTCAATACCGGAAGACAAGTCCCCTTTGTTCCCTCACCTGGCGAGTATTGATCCCATAGATGATGCATAGTTCCTAATCATTCTACAGGCTGGGCTAACAACGCAACTCTCGGAGTTGCAGGTCCGATCATCGTTGACGGAGCAAAACGAGATCGGTGAGTTCCAGTATCCCTAGCACGGATGCTGAGCGCGTGCTGAGTCTGGTGACAGCGCTGTGTGGCCAGGTATGGTTAGTCGATTGGCGCTGGAGCCCGACTGACTTTGTTGGGACAGGCGACATGGGAATAGCAGTCCCAACGCAATTCGTATCGACGAATGACTTGGTGGCAACTAAGAATGCACTCTCCACGATGTTCGCTGGCATGAACCCTGAGACCGGTGCTCTACCCGAGTCCGGTCCCCCGCTTAGCCAGCAAGGCAGTGATACCTACCATGCATGGACGCTCGTCGGATCATACAACTACTATCTGTACTCCGGCGACTTGGCGTGGCTTACGAATACATGGCCGAATTACACCAAGGCCGTACAGTTCTTGGAAGGCAAGATCGATGACTCGGGTTTGCTCAATGTGACCGGTCTTAGGGACTGGGGCAGACTTGGCCAAGGAGGGCATAATGCAGAAGCGAACGCGCTGCTGTACAAAGTATCGCCCTTTTGCCATGGTCTATGGACTCCTGACTGAAGGGTAATACCTACTAGGTTTGGACGAATAGCATAAGCTTAGCTGAACCACTCAATGAGACTGCCCTGGCAAGCGCATGGCAACGCAATGCATCGGCGTTGAAAGAGAAGTACAACGAGGTATTCTGGCTTCCGTCCCGTGGCATGTACCGAGACAATGAGACAACCACCCTCTGCCCTCAAGATGCAAACTCGCTTGCGGTCGTTTTCAATTTGACAACATCCGCAGCTCAGGCGTCAGCTGTAAGCGATGGTCTTGCGCAGAACTGGAATGAATTTGGTCCTGTCGCTCCGGAGCTACCGGATACTATCAGTCCATTCATTAGCGGATTTGAGGTGAGCGCTCCAAATGGACCCCTTAGTTCACCGGCTCACTCTGCCGTAGCTTCAAGCCCATTTCGAATCGAGTAACGACGACCGCGCGATGGAGCTTCTCAGGAGGGAATGGGGGTACATGTTGTACACCAACATCAGTGTGCAATCCACTCTCCTGGAGGGCTATACCTCGAACGGCTCGTTGTAGTAGGTGTCGCCCGAAGGTTGCCATCCAAGGCCTCTCTGACAGATTCCCGCAGCTATCGTTCCTATCAAGGGTACGATTATGACCCATCGTACACCAGCCATGCGCACGGCTGGAGTACGGGACCTACGTCGGCGCTGACGTTCTATGTGCTCGGTTTGATGATGACATCTCCACAGGGCGCAACTTGGTCGGTAGCGCCCCATCACTCGGGCCTCAGCTCCGCGGAGGGCGGATTCGAGACGGGACTCGGCTGGTTCGGAGTTAAGTGGTCGGCTTCAGGATCGTCATTCCATTTGGCTATCGACACGCCCGCAGACACCCGCGGAGTGGTGTCCCTCCCGATGATTGGTACCCTCACAATCGACGGGGAGCAATTATGGCCCCAGAATGGAATAGCTCTCGAGCTGGTGGGCGGCTCTCATGTAATTACGGTGCAGACTTGACATAACGTACTAACTCTCGCCTCGGTAAGGAGTGTCTTCGCTAGCATGACAGTTACCGTCACCCAATATGATCGAGACCTCGGGACTACTGTGCTACCCTGCGTGATGATCGTCATCTGAAATGTGCTGGCAACAAACGCTTAGTGCCTTGTGAATCATCCTGGGTAATGCGTAGAATGCGTTGGGCGTCCACTCATCAATGATTCGTGTAAATAGCCGCCGTGTCCACATCATCCGCATTGCAGTCCGATGAGTATCGTGGTTTGCATGCAAGTATAGCTTTGCCGAATGCTGACAGAACCCTGTTGTTCTTGGAAATCGGAATACTGTCGCCTGAAAAACCAGCGATCGGGTATTCAAGCGGGTGGCCTTTGCAGACGAACGAACTTCGATAGAATGTCGGACTAGACATGCTAAGGATTACAAATTCTAGTAAATGTGCTGGTCAACAGCGCCCATGTGAGAAGCGGTAACCACAAACGCTGCGGTGCTCGTCAATTCCGACCGTACTATCTGGATTTGGAATAACTGTAGGAAGCGAAGATATGACCATCTGGACACTTGGTGTCTCGCATCTGAGGAACAGTCTGCGATCCGGCATTACGTGTTCTCGTTGGGCCGCGTGGAGAAAATTCTGCTTACTCCGCCGTTAGACGGCCTCTGCCACTCAACTGTCGAGAGTAGACAGCACGCTGTGATTTTCAAAATTGAGCTTGTCGAGTCTCGCAAGGCATAGTAACACAGCTATGACTTACAAAGACTTTCGAGGCAGACCAAACAACCGTCGGCAAATCGGCATTGACAGGAGGGACGCTCCTCGCCCTAAATTATCCCCCGAGCTGTCACAATCATAGATACTTCCGTTGAGGTTTGTTCGAGGTTTTCAAAGGTACGGGAAGAATCAGCCCTGAGAATGGGCCGTTCGCACGCGTAACACACACGCTCGCCTCATCACATTCAAGACATGCTGCTGACGGTGCTTCCATTCCTTCGAGCTAATGTATTCGCAATTGATGAAGCTACAAATACAACACCTGACGGATTCCTGCCCAGTTAGACTCATGCAGAGCAAATAGGAGATGGACAGCTCGAAATAGCGGAGTCCGCACCATTACCATGATGGGGAGCCACAGGAACGCGTGGGTATCGACCACATGCTGCTCCGTCATCATGGCAGTAAGGGCACTGCATGATGAGTCTGACACACCTAGGAGCTGTACCTTACTGCGCCGGTGCTCCGATGTTGGCCGCTCCTGGCTGCGTTCATTGTCCTTTAGTCTATCGCGATGACGCTTGGAGTCAGCTTGCAGCCACTGCCAAATTGGAGAATGGGTTAGATGCTAGATCGGCCACGATATGGTGGTCCATACCGAATGTAGCTTGGCAAGCAGCTGCATCACCGACACCTCATGCTCCAAAGGAGGTTCAACGGACTCGGTCTCAGTTAGACTAGGCCCCCTTGACTGGCCTGCGCGTCCCGAACCCCGAACTGAAGACCCTGGACTATTATTGCGATATTGCGTCCGCGGGACATAAGCTGTGCGCGACGCGTAATCCATCATCAGAATTTGCATCTCTCAGCATCGTCGAATCGTACCTGTGGGTACTCCCCACCTCCCACCTTGGCGCTAATGTCGTGTCTCGCCGCTCGCTCCCGTTCATCAATGCCATATCCTATCCTAGCGTGATAGGCGCCCAGGTGAATGTAGGAGGGTACCGAGCCATGCAGGCTGTGATAGAACTTGAACAAAGAGAGAGGGAGAGGGGGAGAGAAAGAGACAGACTCATCGCATGACTGCGTACTTTTAAACCCCAGAGGACCGCACATCAGGAAAATCGCCAACTTCCTTATCCAGCACTTCCCAGAGCGCTCGTGCCTCAAGTCCCTTGCAGTGCACTTGCAGGCGCCCGTTGCGCCTGACAATCGCCTTGTGAGTAACTCCTGTCCTTGAGGCTGCGTGGTTGTGACTTGTACTAACAACTAGCTTGACAGTAATCTTGTTCAACGAAATTACTGAGTGCAAGACAGCAAATCGATACACACCGGCATCAGGAAACCCGCCCGTAGCCATGCCCCAATATGGGCATGAACGCCTGACGTCACTCCGATCGACGTCTGCTCTGAGCTCGTCTTTCAGACGGTCGTCCGAAGAGGCTGCATACATATGATACAAGCTCGTGTACGAGCTTTCACCCTCCTTCCTCTACCTGTAACTACGTAGCACGGTAGCACAAGATTCGCAATAAAGATTTGCTGCACACGTCCGCACGCACACCAAACATCCGCTCGCAC